>CM054058.1:367153026-367545104 GCA_028641055.1 Alopecurus myosuroides | reverse complement strand
GCATTTGCTTAAGTTGACCGGTCAAACGTTTGTGCAGGTCCCTCCTGTCAAGGGGAATAGAATTAAAGGAAGAGAAAATAGATTAGGACGGGATTTGAACCTAGGACGTGGGATCCTGACCACACAAGCTAACCATCTAAGCCGAAACACCTTAGTGACAAATCTTATAATAAAACTTTCTTGTACACACGCACGCACACGCGCGCACACACAGCTGCACACCACACACGCATGCACACACGCACTCAACACACACGCACGCAACACACACGCAAGCACACACACGTACACACACACAGCAACACCCACGTACGCACATCAGCACACACATGAAGTATAAAATCCTAATTACTATTAATATAACACCAAGAAAACAACTGCTCAAGCAGTTAGCACACGTAGGTTGCACTAAGCAGCTCGCAGGTTCGATGCCCCATGCAAGTACGCGTGCCAGATTTTAATCTCCTTCTTTCCTTTCTTCCCACCCACTGACGGGGGGTCCGACTTGTAAGACTGATTATTTTTCTTAATTTCTCCCCACCCACTGATAGGTGGGCGCCGCTTGTAAGACTGGCTGTCCGTAAGTTTGACCGGTTAAACTGGGCTATATGGTGAGCCACTGACTGTATAACACCAAGAAACAACTGCTCAAGCGGTTAGCACACGTAGGCTGCACTAAGCAGCTCGCAGGTTTGATCCCCCATGCAAGTACGCGTGCCAGATTTTAATCTCCTCCTTTCCTTTCTTCCCACCCACTGACGGGGGGTCCGACTTGTAAGACTGATTATTTTTCTTAATTTCTTCCCACCCGCTGACAGGTGGGCGCCTCTTGTAAGACTGGTTGTCCGTAAGTTTCACCGGTCAAAATAGGCTATATGGTGAGCCATTGACCATATAATAACCGCGTTGTGAATATAGTGACCGTATTGACAGTATTCTTAAGTACAGTACCAAAATGATCTTGTGCCATAAGTACAATGACCGTGGATGTGTTTTACTCATCAATGCATGTATGAGCGTGCATCGTTATCTGCATAGTGATCTTAGCTGTTACGTAGGGTTATTTTTTTCAATAATGTAGCGTAAAAATTTTTATGAACTTAGTAGCCAATTCATCGTCTAAATCAGGTGCCCACAAGTCATCACCTTCTTCTTCATACTCCTTCTTTGGTAAGTTTATTCCTACACTCAAATTTTCTGCACTAACATTCCCCTGCTCTTGTACTTTCTACTTCCCTTCAACACTTCTCACCACAGACCCA
The DNA here is from genome assembly GCA_028641055.1 of Alopecurus myosuroides. Taxonomy (NCBI): domain Eukaryota; kingdom Viridiplantae; phylum Streptophyta; class Magnoliopsida; order Poales; family Poaceae; genus Alopecurus; species Alopecurus myosuroides. Next base: position 367,543,842 of record CM054058.1, on the reverse strand, counting down.
TCCTCATCAACATTGTCAGCATATAGGTCATCATCATCATCAAATATGTTGATGTCACCATCAACAAGAAAATCAAGATCATCGTCTCTATGACTGTGTGTGCATAATGTCTTGAGCCTCCCTCAACAGGTTCTTCCAATTGTTGTTCCATTTGCTGGATTAAAATGGTCTCTGACTGATATAGAGGACCTTGAGCTTCATTAACATCACCGTGGGTAACAAGTGATCTCTTCCTGCTAACAAACTGAAAGTTGCTTACTTCAACCTCTAGATATATAACCTGCAATGGAGTATGAAGTTTTGCTCCTGAATAGTCTCCTGATCTGGTTCATTATCATCTCTCTTACACTCAACATTATGTGAATTTGCCATTCCCTTTGAAGGACTCAAAACAGGAGGAAGTTGGACAACTTAATTCAGAACTATATCATCAACATCAATGGCATTCATGTTGTCATCGTGGTCACATACATACTGAAAAAGTGGTGACGAATTGAGAGAAACTTAAGTGTGAAATTGGTCATCATCAGAACCAATCTATCTCAGTCAATTCCGGTTCACAACTAATATGGGAATACAGTAATAAACATTGGCTTTTCCTGACATCTCCCATCCAATGTCTTGAATTAAGTTTTCAAACATAATTGGATACCATGTCAATTTATCAACTTGATCAAACTAGTTAACACGGTCGTCGCCATAGCATTTGTTAACCCCTTGACCAATAAAATAGCCACCATGGTTAAATTGCAAAACTTTCCACTTCGTGATCCTGCGATTGGAAATCATACATGCATCACTAAGAATCCTCCTAAAAATAGCAATATTCCGTATCTAAAACCTACTCCCAAACCTCCCAATTCACCACAGACAACCCTAACCAATAGATGTGCACAAATCAACTATAAATCGACGAGCATGTCTAGGCAAACAACTGGAAATGTGCAACAAACGATTATCTCTAGGGGAACGAGTGTAAATCAAAGAAAAAAGGGAGGGCAACGGCGGGGTCTTATCGTACACGTGGGGAAGGGGGGAGCTCCTTCGGGGTGATGGACATGAGATATGGCGGCGACGCTGCAGCCTCTAACCACCGTCGACGAAGCCGCTTGTCTTCGTCGAACTGCAGCACGATTCGACCAGCGATCACCTCTCCCACCTTGATGTCTCCGTCATGCCGCGCGCAACACGTCGACTCCTCGAGAGAAAACGACGAAGAAATGGAGATGGATATGCTTTTATAAAAACAAACAAGCCGCCGTTTTTTTTAGCAATAATACCGCAGATCGGTTAACACGTGGGCGTACGCCCCGATATGTGCCACAGCGGCCGTATTTTCAGGTTGCGTAATTTTGAAGTACGATGACGTGAGACAAAACTGCTAAAAATAGGCCCAGACGGCCCATCCGTTTCTTTTTTTTAAGGGGAAGCCCATTCGTTTCTTGTGTGGGCAGCGCACGCAGCAAACACAGCCGAGCCGGGCATCGATGCTCAAAAAAAAAAAAAAACCGAGCAGGGCATCGGCTCGGCGGCAGATAAGGTACAGTACTTCTTTTTGGGTTTCCAAAGAAGTCGGTTATGCGCCAACAACCACCGCGCCCTTGTCAGGACCCCGATGGATCCTGATCCGGAAGAAAGGGGATTTAGGAGGAATCGAAGATAAAAACAGTAAATTGCTGAAATTAAAGTAAAGGTAAATTGCAAGATAAAATTGGGGTTTATTTTCTTGGTTGCTTGAATAAGATACAAGGGGTGGCTTTTATAGAGCTAGCCAACACCAACTGCCCACATAGGTGGAATACCCAATATGTCCTCAGGCTACCAACTACTATTGCATACTCCCTATTACGTACCAGCACTATACCCAGACATTACTCCCCCCATGAAGCCATTGGTCACCAATGGACCAAGTTTCTACAGAAACTTTTTATCATTGACAACTATCCATCTTAGTTCATTCACCATAGTCAGGGAGGTAGAAATGTATTTTGAAGAAGATAATTCTTCTGGATAGTCTGGTAATAGTGCTTCACTTGTGTAATCATAGAGAGTGTAATTATCCTCCAGATTTCATTCATCTTTGTCAAGGGGGTAGGAATGTAGTGAAGAAGGTACCAATATACCAGATCTGAAGATAATTCTGTAAAAAAAGAGACACATGTTGTGCACTGTAATTTCCTGGGACACCTTGCTGATTGACTAACTCCCAGTCATTAGGCACTAGATGCATCATGTGTTTGTGCAGGCAGATGCATAAATTTCTGGATCCCAAATAGAAGAAGAACCTGTACGTACCAACTCTCTGATTTGGACTAACTTGATGTGGCACTGTATATTTAACTAGGAGCAGATCTAGTATATTCAGAATACCAGTGTCCCATGAAATATATGTTGTCATACCCATTTCTGATTCCCATAGCACAAAAATGTTGTTTTGAATCCAGAATGACAAGCATGTGTACTTACTGAAACGTTCCTCACTGAACTCCTTCCCATTCTGCCACATCTTATCCCTTAGAAGGAACTCTGGATCATGTATCTCTTTGGTCACTAGCACTGCTATGTTTGCACATAGTAATTGCATGAGCAGTTTTGGGAAATTTTTGCTTTTCATACTAGTGTCTCTGGTTGAGAGGGACAGGGAGTTCTTAGTCACAGCCTTTCCTTTAGGACACGGGACAACTAGAACAAATACAGTTGTTGCACTCACTTCTGTCCATGCCCATCCAAAAGCATATGAACACATGGTAGTAGCTTCAAAAATGGATGCCTTTCCTGCACTGCAAACCACTACTAGGACCTGTACCATAATAGATTTGGAGGCAACTATGCACTGCAATTCTGTAGCACTAGCAGATGTCGGAAACATAAGCTGAACTCGATTTGGTCTTACAGTTTTGCCCAGCCACCTGTCCATTAAGATCAGAATTCCTGGATCCCATTCAAACTGAATTACACGATTGTTTTGGCTTGGTAGCACCTTGCAATAGATTTGTTGTGGTATACGAGAGGGCACTCCAAGAGTATCGTTGTTTAGTGTTGAACTAAGAACTGTATGGTCTCCTGGGTTCCAATATAGATATGCTGTCTGCAGAACTGAATTTTCAGTCTTTAGTACTTGCACTAGAATACCATGTATTGAAGAGTCAGAACTACCATGCTTCTCTGGAGGCTTAGCTCGTGGTATATCAAACAGAGGTGCATTACACACAGGTGACACGAGAATTGCTGAAACTCCTGGGTCCCATGCAGTTCTTGTTTCATGAATTACCAATGCATTCAATCGTGGGTCTCTCAGCTGGTGAGCATTTGCTGACGGCTTCTCATCATTTTGTTGCTGCTGCTCGAAGATATAATCCAACATATCGGCACTGGTTTGTTCAGTTTCCGGCACCTTGCTGAAACCCATGAGAAGATGTTCGGTTTCTTGTTGATGTTCTTCATCTTTTTGCTGCCCCAGAGTACTGACACACACATCGACAAACCCAGTCGAGTCGCCCTCTGAGTTTTCACCATTGACAGCGGACATTTGTTCAGGAGTACTTGGAAACACTTGAACGAATTCATTCGAACAGCCATTTGGCTCGTCATAATAGACATCAAACACTGGCGCAGAAATAGCTTGCTCACGTGGATAACTTTCAGGTAATGTATAGGAGCTATGCTCAGTATCATCTGCTCGAAACACACTTAGGCAATTGAGATTATGGAGACCATACTGCTGTGGCCTTCCATCCAGACTCTGCTCACTGAGTTTGTTCACACCTGAATTCTGAATTAGGACGTGCTGCCCAGAACATAATTCAGAAGCTGTACCATGTGTTTCCTCCTCAGAGATTGGTGTTGGCATTTCACCAAACACCTGTGAGGTGACAGAAACAGTACTTGATGCAACAATAGGGGAGCTACCCAAGCTTGTTGACGAGGTTGCTGCTGTACTCGTATCAGATAACTTGGAAGCAGTAGTTGCTGGTGATTTAAACTGCACGGATGTTGCTGCCGGAAATGAACCAGTAACAGCAGATTCTTTCATCGTTTGCCTGCCTAGAGCCACTGCGAACAGAAAGATTGAAGTTGAGAGCTTTGAGAGTTCACCTTGCAGGGATTCAAGTGAGCTCTGAGATTGAGCGTAATGCTCATCCAATCGGTTACTGAGGTCGACGAGCGGCTGACAAGCGAGGAGGTCGCTGCTGCTCTTCTTGGTCTCGAAGGTGCAGCCGTCACTCGTGGTCACGCGGTCTCCTTCTGTTGTCTCGCGGTCTCGCTCCTTCAGCTGCTGCATCTTGGGTTGGCCACAGAGAGAGCTCCTGAGGGCGAGGTCGCTGTAGAACTTGCTGGCGACGTATACAGGCAGGGGATTCCGTGGTAAATCAGCGGAAGACGATAGGGAACGGGAGGGGATGGGCGGCTGTGAGGCAGGTGGCGATGTTGTTGTGGGCGGCCGCGCGTGGTTTGGGTCGATTTGGTTGGAAATTGGGGTTGCCTCGCTCGTCAGGCAAGGAGCTGTGGTGGTGTGGGGAACGATGGAGGGGCCGGGAGGTGGGAAGAACCCATGCGGTGGCGCAGGAAAGAAGTCGGGCGGTGGTGTGGGGAAGAAGCCAGGCGGTGGTGCGTGTGCGGCGGCGGGAGGCGGGTAGGGGATAGGGGGTGGGAGCCCATACGCCGGATTGGAAACGAATCCAGGCGGGGGTGCTGAGTAGGAGCCATATGGAGGTGCTCCGAAGCCGAACGGAGGCGGGAGGAAGACGGTGGTTGGCGCATACATGGGGGTGATGGTGGGAAAGAAGGGGAAGGGGGGCGGCACGGTCGCCATGGATGAGAACGGAGGTGAAGAAGAGAAAGAGGAGGTCGCCGGTGCGACAAAATCGAAGAGGGAGGGAAGGGAGGGAGCTGGCCCGTCGATCGAGCTCGCTCTGATACCACTTGTCAGGACCCCGATGGATCCTGATCCGGAAGAAAGGGGATTTAGGAGGAATCGAAGATAAAAACAGTAAATTGCTGAAATTAAAGTAAAGGTAAATTGCAAGATAAAATTGGGGTTTATTTTCTTGGTTGCTTGAATAAGATACAAGGGGTGGCTTTTATAGAGCTAGCCAACACCAACTGCCCACATAGGTGGAATACCCAATATGTCCTCAGGCTACCAACTACTATTGCATACTCCCTATTACGTACCAGCACTATACCCAGACAGCCCTGCCGTCCCTCAGTTCCCGCTTTTTTCCCGTACCTCCGCCTCGAGCCTTCTCGAACCTTCTATTCCATCCGGAGCCGTGGAGCCGTGGAGGCGAGCCATCTCCATGGCCTCCTCCTCGTCCTCCTCGTCCTCCTCCTCCTCCGACCCGTGTTGCTCTTCCTCCGGGAGATCCTCCTTCAAGCCGCGGCGCTTCCCCGACTTCTCGGTCGTGCTCGACACTGATCACAGCGATGTCTTGGCCGCGCGGATCTTCGGAGCAGCGCGGGATGGTGAAATACCTAGCATGAAGGGTGAGGTCCCGCGACTCCTCGTGGACTGGTTTTGGTGCTCCTGGATCCGATTCCGATGCGATTTCGGGTTGCTCATTTGTGCGTGCAGAGTTAACGAAGCAGAGGAGAAGGGAAGGGAAAAGCGTGGAGGTGGTGGAGGGGATCAACGACACTGGGAACAATACTCTCGGGGCGCTCCATGTGGCGGCCTTCTACGGGAAGACGAAGATGTGCAAGTTTCTGACCAAGGATCTCGACCTCAACGTCAATGCGGCTGCTCAGCATGGTAATTAAGCCGTAGCTAGTACACGTTATTGGATTTGGTGGGGGTTCTCGCGCCTGGCAACGGATCTCCCGATTTGAGGGATTCTTGACGTTGTGCCATCTTGGAATAGCGGAATGGCACCTAAAATCTGGTTTCAGACTGCAATACTCTCAGCTTTTGCGTAGTTTTGCAATCCTGCAAATGCTAGTGCTACTTGAATCACGCCATTGTGTTTTCAGAGGCTGAAGGCCACCACCACCTGCTAATTGTAACCAGTTGATTTCGAATAGAAAGTAGGTTTTCCTTATTGGGGTTATGGTATGTTAGTTCCTTTTGTGCTGATGGGTTGTCATTGACAATTCTTTTTTTTGTTTTAAGCAGGGAGAGATACTTGTGTTTACGTCAGATAAGTTCTGCAGATAGTTGGTTTCTTGAAATGGGTATTATATATTGGATCTGTAAAATAGGAACATTCGAGGTACATGAAATTAGAGGAGACCAATGATGGCGTTGTGAGTGAATGTTCTTGCCTTTTTTTTATGCGTGACTCACTTATGGTATCTGCTTGTGTCATCTTCTAGTATGTATTTTGCAGGTTCAGTCGCTCTTCGTTACATATAGCTTCTTTGGTCGGGAAAAAGTAACTGTTGCTCATTCTGACAAACTATTTGTCATATCTTGTGCTCTCATTAGGTTCATCACCTTTAATGTGCGCAATATATGGTACTTCACCGAAACCAATTGTGAAGCTTCTACTTGACCGTGGTGCTAATCCAAACATAGCAAGCAAGGAAGGGTTTACTGTGCTCCATGTTCTTGCAACAAAACAAGGTTATCTCTCTGCCAATTATTTGTTTCCGACTTTTTTGTTTGTAGCTTTAATTATGATTATACTATCGAATCTTATCTTTGTCATATCTAATCCAAAACTGGTTGCAGTGTCTTTTGCCAGATATCTTTTTTCGAGAATACTATGAAATGTATTTTTTATCTATTGTATCATTGATATATTGTGATGCAGTGAGTATCTTTCATGTATGTTATCCAGATCTCTTGGAAACAGCGGATATATTGTTATCCAGAGGGGCCCATGTTGACTCTATAAGTGAATGGGGAAGGCCAATACATTTTGCTGCTCAGTGTGGCAATGTGGAAATGATGAAACTACTGTTGCAGTATAAGGCAAATGTATTGATTTCCTTCTTTCCATCTTTAGTATGCTCTTTCTATTCAGTATCTGGTATGTTTTTATACAGTCTTTTATCCATGATAAAGAGAACTGATGGCCAAGAGGTATTCACTCAGGCCCATAAATGTTAGTATTATCTTTGTTTCTCTTAAGGAACCATACCAATCCCGCCTACTTGGGTGGAGTGAGCGCTATTTTTACCTCTTTGACCTAACTGAGCTAGGACTTCACTTTTAATTTTTGGCTCTAGTCTTGTGTCTCTTTATGTTCTTTCTTCTTTTACTATGATCCCGGGCCATGGGTCTTTTGTTCTTCCATTGCTTAAAATGTATTGCTTCCTCTGTACCATATTATAATACGTTTTGGCAAGCTAAAACAGCTTGTTAACGTCTTATAATATATGGGACAGAGGGAGTAGATTCTTGATGACTGCCAGATCGCAGTCATACTAAGTTCCAGTTTAATCCACTGTCCCTGTGTGACGGGGCTCACTTGTCCCCATGTAGCCCACGTGACTGCATACTTGTTGTTCTGATTTCGGAATACTAATGCTGGGTAGTTTGCACACAACTTTACTCACACACTAGCAAATATCAAGCATAGGTGAGACATATGACTCTACATTACCTTTATATTTTTGTGGTGTTGTTTGATCGTTCATCTGATGCATGTAGAGGTAATAGTTGCTCAAGGGCTTTGCTGCTGAACGATGAACTTTCCTTCCAAAAAGATAATGGGCGCTTACCTTTCATGTCCAATGATTCATCTGGGAAAACGAAGATGAAAATAGCACATGATTTCCTTTCTTATCTATATGTTTGGTTGGAAATTGAAGAAAGTACACCAAACGCTGCTTTTAGCAATGGTCTGTATTTGGTCTGCTAATATTTGCATAAAGAGATGATAGTTTACTGGTATTCATTGACTACTGTGTTATTGTTTCTCTACAAATAATGTGATGTCTGCCTTTTCTCCAGCCTAACGGTGCTGTGCAACTTTTCTATGCACCGCTGATATTGGCTCTCCTTTCTTCTTCGTTGAAGTGTGTGGAACTACTTATTAAGGTGCAGTGACTTGTCCCTTTAGAGCATCTACTTACAGTAGAGATATCTTTCCAAGGGGATCTGCATTTTTTTCATGTCATTTCTATAATGAGACAAGTTGCAGCATATAAAACACTATTTTCACAATTCTGTGATAATATTTAATGTTTCAGGCTGGTGCTGATGTCAATGCTGGTAGTCCTGTAACTCCGTTAATAGTAGCTGCAATGGCTGGCTTAACTCACTGCATTACATGCTTGTTGGAAGCCGGCGCGGATCCCAATACTCCTGATGAAGTGAGTATTTTGTGCTGCTATTTAGGCTGTTAGTTGTCAGTCTAATTGAGCTTCTGAGCTGGCTATGTGTTGTACTTGCAAAACAACTTTCTTGGTGCGCTTGTGATAAATGGCTTATCACGTCCAATGATCTCTAGATTTTGTGGATTATATCATATATGCTACTATCTAATAATAACATGAGTAAATGTAGGCTATTTGATAATCATCCATAAATGATGCCATATCTTGCTATTTGGCGTTTGTTAGGTTTAAAATATTATTGTTTGTTACTAGCATGTTTTTGTGCAGAGTTTCCCTTCTGTTTATCTGAAACTTTTGTATCTGTTTTACTTTAATACTCTTTATTACGGAAAAAGGGCAAAGGTTGTTTCTTCGGAAGAGATTATTAGCCTGTTTACATGTTTGTGCTATCCTACTAAGAACCAATAAGAAGACAAATTCTGATTGCAATCTTTCAAAGCCAACTCCAGCACGCAGGGAGGAGCTGAGCCTTGTAACACACCACAACTACACTCCACACGATTAATCCTCTTTTCGACTGCAGAAGAAACAGTGTGCTGTACTGTATGCTGGCTGCTGAGGCACTTATCATATGCTAGATAATAATAGGCTAGAAGATGGATCAGTGCTCTTATCCAGTTCCCTTATTTCAACACTAGAGTAAAATGTTAAATTCACAAACTAAAATATAGTCAAACTCAGTCGTACTAAGTGGAATTGTTTCTATCTGGGAGTATTTTATGGTTAAAAATGCTGAAGTCCTGTGTCTGTTCTCTTCAAATAATGATCTTTCTCACTGTACTGAAGTTCACATCATCTGTGCTTTTACAGAAATGCGAAGAGCCAAAAAAAAAAATAACATTCATGCACCTTTTTATTCTATCTTGGGAATCTGGGAACTTGTAGATCAATCCATATTCTGCTACTCCCCCCCTCCTAAATTAATTTTCACAGATTTGTCAAAATATTGATGTATATAGACATATTTTAGTGTATGGATACATCCATATTTTAACAAATCTATGACACCTAATTTGGGATGGAGGGAGTATATGCATTTGTACAGGGGCTCATATTTCGGATCTTGTAGATATGCCTGAATGCAACACCTTTGCCACATGTTCTATTTTGTCCGATTACCTAAGCTCCTTGTTCTCATTCGGAAACTGATCCCTGATATGATTGTTAACAGATTGGTAGAATGCCAGTGGAAATAGCTGCGCACCATGGATGGAAGGCATGTGTGGAGATTCTATTTCCTGTCACATCCCGTGTAGTTAGATTTGCAGACTGGAGCGTTGATGGAATAATCCAACATGTGAAATGTGTGAGCTCAGAAGTATGAATTAAATATTCCTATTCTACTTGTTCCAGTCGGATTGACACCGATCAGTTCTACACAGATCAAGCTAAAACTGAAATTTGCTTTCTTTGACAGATTTGTCACTACCTATCTTCTATTTGACATTCAGTTCCACATTTGATTCAGGGTCATTTTCATAAAAGTGAGGAACCAGCATTGAAACCGCTAGGGGATGCTGCATTTGACAGAAAAGATTATCCTCATGCATCTGCTCTATACACCAAGGTAAATTCTTTCATCAGATCACTGGCTGCATATTAATACAATACATACTTGGTTACCTTATCCTATATGAAATTCTTAATAAAGTAAACAATCATTTTGTTAACCGTGCTGCGGATCTGGGTGTTCTGCTTGGCACCAAACAACCTATGTTAAAAAAAATTTAGGTCCTAAGTTTTCTATTTAGAACTATTTGTACATGTGCATATCCGATTGTGGAGAATCTGCTTTCTACTATCATTTTTATTTTAATGTTTACACTAGTGTTTTTAGGACATGTTAGTGTAGTCATTTGCAGCCATCTTGATCTTTTTGTGGTATACCATTTGATGGCTCCAGGCAATGAGTCTGGTGGATACCTGGAATGAAACTTTCACACCAGGGCCCCTTTCAAATTCAGGAATTATCAATGAGCAAGATGGTGCCATAGTTCCCTGTTCTTCCAGTTCGTCCTGTAAGTAAATTCAGCAGTCTCTTTGCAATAATTCAGTTACCTGTAGTGGTAAACAAAAGCTAATGTAGTACTTGTGTATGATGCTTCAGTATCAGCAGGTCCGAACCGCAGAAGATCTTTCACAAGATTATGTTGGGATGGCGTAAAGATTGGACAGATGTTAGCTTATCAAGCTGGAGTCGGTGCTTCGGCAGTAGGCTATAATCTACAGTATCTGAATGACGAGTTCACAGATGCCGAATCGTTCTTCAAACACGTGAGCACTTATAAAGCAACTGGGCACGGCTATGTTGCAAGGGCAGCTGGTAAATCAGCGAAGGTATCTAAAGTGTTCAGTAAGGTCCTAGGTGGTGTTGGTTTGACGCTAAGCTGTGGAGGGGCTGCCCTCAGTTCGGTGGGATTTTCCCTTCAGAAACTTCACCCAGATGCCCAATCCGGTGGACCTGCGAAGGATGCTCCTGTCGAAATAGTCACAATAAAATCGATCGAAGAAGCAGAAACTGTAATCAACGACTGGACAGCGTCACAAGAAATAGTTATTGCAGAAGTACCTTCCCAGATGGACACTGATCTTGCAAAGAAGATTATGAAGTTATTCATGAATGCCGGGGCACTAGACTTGGTGAAAAACTCTCTAATACTGAGAGAGAAAGCCGAGAGGGTGCTTGATGATTTGTCTGATTGGCACATTGTGTGATTGCAGTTCTTTTAGTACTGAGCTAACATGTTGAAAGTGATGTAGTATTTCCTTCATTTAACTCTTGATTACACTGAATGAATCAGATGTCTTACATGTTTCGAATCTTGGATGAACTGCACTTACAGTTACATTTGCAGCTTTCTTGAAAAAAAATCCAAAATTAGAAGCATCTTGGTCTGGATTATTTTGTTGATAGACAGGTTGTGTTTGGGACTTAACTTCATAGTACATATTGGCTCATCTTCGTCTGGATTATTTGTCCCAATTACAGTTTCTACTCCTGGTATAAGTTCCCTGCCAGTCGGTGGAACATCTTGTCATTGTGCTTGGTTGGCTGTGATTAAATTGGGAATGGACCCATGATGATTAGGTTGCGAGTTTAATTTCTATAAAATGATTGTTCAAAACCCCCAAACGGGCTGCATGTTGGCCAAAATCCAGAAATCTCCACATACGTCATGGGCGCGCTGCCCGTGTCCACGTTTGTGATCAAAACCTTGGATGGGCTATGTCGCGCCTTCCTCTCGTCAAAGGCGGAACGTGGTTTGGGCGTGCGCGCCCTCGGGGAGTCGGACGCAGAACGACCCGGACTCCTTGCACGTGATGTTTGAGCTCTCTGATGATGGTGTTTCTGTCGGCGATGGTCGGAGAGTCTGGCACGACAACTGGTTCTCCAGCGGCCCGCTGTCCTCGTGCATGATGTTACTGTTCTCACTCGCGGGCTCCATCCTGGCTCATGGGCTTTAGGGGATTGGTTGGTCATATTCACTCCCGGAAATTTCTTCGGACCACCCAACTTCCTGATCGAAATCCCTCTTTTCAGCACCATACGTTTGGATGTTAATAATACTAACTTATGCATTTACATATAAGCAATAAAGGTAATCTCTTATGGAAACTAGCCTTTCTTTATGGAGTCAAGCAATTATTCATGGACCATTATTCATACATACTTCTCAAATCCTCAAATACAGGTGCGCCCTGTAACCTTTAGTCAAGAGAAACATACAAAAAGGGAACCCTCTGCCGACCTCCTTCCTATATACACACAATTGCTTCGTCTAAAGCAGTCCTAACTACGTAACACAAAGCTTCACTTTAGATGAAACCATGCTTTTGCAGAGCACCGCGCTCAAGGCATGTTGTTGCTCTGCTAAATTTATCTTCATATACATGTCGGACATAAGATCTCCATAAAGCCGTTGAGCTATCTCCACAGTTAAAACCTCCAGGACAGGGGCATTTTCCACAATATGCAGAAGAAATTCAAGTTGGCCCATTGCCCCTTTATATCCTGTCATATACATACTCTTCAGATAATTATATTCAGATTGCTCAAGGCGCTTCCTGCCTGAACCTTTGTTCACAAACCAACTATTATCACCGCCTGCAAACTGCAAGATTAAAAATGCTATTTATGATTAGCACACGGTTTGTATATGAAAATATTCGTCTATTACACATGTACTCCCTCCGTTCCACAATACAAGATGTTTTAGACACGTTCCACATTCACATATACACACATGTACCTAGACATGTTTAGTGTATATGTCCACTCATTTTAGTCCGAATCTAGACAACATATGAAACAACTAAAACATCTTATATTATGGAACGGAGGGAGTATGAAAGGCTCACTTTTCGAATTTAATGTCCAACTCAATTGCATGTAACATAGAAATTCTGTATCCATTGAAATGATGCATATAGGCTACCACGAACGGAAGCAAGGTAGAACAGCTCAAGACAATATAACGTGATACCCAAAAATCAATATTATCTATTTGGCAAATAAGAATCAAGAAGACTACTTACATGAATCTCTAACTTCTCAATAAACGGAGCTGTCCTCATAATGGAAAAGGGAAACTTGTCGACGTCTTCAATGCTTACACCCATTAACAACTGTAAGACCCTAAGATGGGAAAACTTGCGTGTGTTATTCAGCGGCAATTGCGTCTGCAAGACAAAAGAACAACTGTCACTGTAGATCTAGAAAAAATAAAGGTTACTGGATAGATGATATTAGTTAAATTGAACTGTAACTTGAATGACTTTCCAGGAGCAAACCTCTAGCCGCTGCCAAAAAATTTGCAAATTGAGATTTTGCACGCTCGGAATACCATGGAGAAGTGCAGTGACAGCATCTTGGAAATTTACCTTGGTGAACGTTATATGTGCATTTTCCAGCTTCAAATCTTGACTTAGAACAATAGGAACAAAATCTCCACCATATACAAAGGTAACAAGCTTCATAACCCGTAGTTCTATCCTAGTTACCTTACAGTGGATAACTATTAGGTGTACAAGGCGGGACAACTGATGATCCAACTTTAGTTCACCGTTCAGGTAGCATCTGTTTAAGCTCAGCCATTCAAGATTACGGAAATTGCACGATATAACTTCAAGATCCCTTAGGGTGATGTCCACAAACTTTAAATCAAGTTTTCTCAGGCTTGGGAAACCTCTGAATTCAGATGGTGGTCTGAAAGATACAAAGCCAAGCTGTATAGACTGTAGATGGGACATGTTGCTTTCCCTATCCAAAAGGTGAAATGGAAATACGTAGCGGTCAACATCCGTACGTCTCTTGTTAATAGGACATAGAAATAAAGCTACGCTCTTTGCCCGTGATGATACCGCAAAATTAACCCAGTTATTTAGATGATCAACCAGCATTGTGTCAAACTCGAATTTGACATTGAATTCTTTAACCAGCTTGCCATGGAACTTTTGCACGACCACATTAACATGATTGATGAATATCTGCATGTATTGGCAGTACTGATTTCTTTCAAAATCGTCACGGCAAAACCCGGCAGCACCAGTGAAACATAATTTGTACCAGCAAATACCGCTTATATGTTTCCAGTTGCTTGATAAAACACTAGCTCTTGTCACCTCTTTCGCAGGCAGCTTTGATACAATGGTGCATAGCACATCCTGCGTCAATATACCTCGAGATTAGAAATTTGCATCTACACTAGAGATTAACAGCGCAAAATAAAATGTGACATACCTGTGGAAGGTCTTCCAGTTTAACGTTTGACCTTTCTTTCTTATAGATTGGTTTCCCACTGGTCTGGTTTGAGGATGTTATTTTGCTGATCATTTTGAACCTGAAATCAACAGGGTAGAGTTTCTTATTTTGGTAGTAACAAACGGGTCACAATGGTCAGAACTCAGGGTGACAGACAAGCACAGGTAACTGTTTGATCAATGAACCATGGGGGAGAGAGAGAGACAGAGAGAGAGAGAGGAAACCTGTAATGGCCTAGCTATGGAGGGTCGAGGACGAGGCTGTCGGTCCGTTCAATTAATGGAGGAGTTTCAGCCGGAGGTCGAGAGGAATTGGACGTGGACGCTGTGATGGAACTGTGAGAAAACAATGTGGCAACTGCTCTCTGCTTCAGTCCAGGGGATCTAAATCACGCTCTCGTAAGAGAAAAAGGCCGTGGCCGTTGGAGATTATATGTGACGGAAGTTTGTATCCCTGTCGGATTGTGTGAAGGCCGTAATCCTGCTCTCGGTCGACTCGGCTCGAGTTGCCTTGCGTCGTACGAGTGATCCGTCGTCGGAGTCCTGATCCACTTTACCGAGTCGTCATCCTCTTTACCGAGTACTTATGCAAAATCAGGGGCCTCCAACCGCAAATCCTCCAGGCGGACTGCGCATTCTGTCTTTCCTCGTAGCATATGCCATCAGAGGTTTGTGGAAGCAAACCATCTCGACCCAAACAAATTCCTGATTTGCCGGGATAATTTTAGGAACTAACAAACAAAATCTACCAAATTAATCCAAAAATGCAAAGCACCACGACGGATTGATCCGCCGCTGTTCCTCCTAGTAACTCCAACTTCAACCCAGCTGCGGGCTGCAGGATGCGGATTCGATCAGAGCCGACGCCCCGATGCCGCCCTCTGTCTCCCCGAGCTCCTTTGCCCCGATGCCGCGCTAATTGAGAGCGCACGATTTCTCTCTCATTTTTCGCTCACCTCCACCCTAATCGTAGCTTTCACCTTCCGCCTCCGCTCTAGGTTCCACTGCGGGCACTAAAGAATTGACGAGCTGAAGAACACCAGAGAGAAACTTCAATTTGCTCGCCCGCTAGGTGCTGCTATGGTACTAATTGCAACCATGTGATTTCAGAGAATAATTATCTACGGGAAAGAGGAATTTCAGGGGGAGGAGTGGGTTACCTGGAGGCTGGAGTGGCCGTCTATGGTTGCCGGACTCGCCGGCGGCGCCCCGCCTCTGCTCCTACCAGACGAACAGAGGAACAGAAGCGGGCTGGTGTGGTGTACGTGGGGCCCCGGCGTAAGTTGGTTCGGTCCAGCTGCCTACTTGTTTCCGGTGCTGGACCAAATCCTTTGCCTTACACGTGGCAGAACTAATCTCAATGCAATGGGACTATTATTCTCCAAATTTAGTGTGTAGATTCATGTACAACTTGCACTAAAACATATATATGTGGTAAAACATTTTACATTTCGATACGGAGTGAGTAGTAAACCAGTTAAATGTCATGCGTTATGTGTTGCAACGCTATAGAAATAAGAGCATCTCGAAACGGACGCTCTAAATTGTCTCGCGCTAAAAAATGGTTTACAACCTCACTTTAGCCGTTTTAGCGCGTCGTGTTCAACATCTGTTTTCTAAATGCATAAAAAATGATGCGTGGTTAGTCGACGCCCTAAAGTTGTAGTGCCTTTTAGCGACTGTGCTAAATTTTCTTTCATGCGCACTGTTTTAGAGCAGCTTGTTGATGCGCCAAAAAAGTATCCATCGCGCTAAAACACCGCGTGGGCGCATTTTAGCGTGTCTGTTAGAGATGATTGATTACCCCATTCTATGAATTGATAGGATGGAGTAGAACATGGTATAGAGTAAGTATAGGAGTCAGCAAGAAGTGATAACTGAGAATCATGAAGAGTCGTTACACCATGGTACCTATGGGGTATATGCTATATCCTTAGTTATCAAGTCTAGAGGTGATCACTATAGTATAGTATAGAATTTGGAGAAGGCATAAGCATTGATGGAAGCTACATTACTACTTCCACGATGTGATCAACACCATGAAGGATCAACAGATGCCATGATAAGCTTGTCATAAACAAGATGAAGTAATTCCAATGACATAGTACTTAGTACTATATGGAACCAAGTTAGATCACAACTACTATAGGATCATTTTGTCTTAGTTTATTCCATTGCAGTAAGGCATGCAATTGGAGTAATTACCTGGGCAAAGAGTGGTTGTGTAGACTAGGATTATAGGGTACTATATACCTACTTGTAGTGTATAGCATTTAAGAGCCTTGGTACTTGAGATGTTTTACTCTAAGTACTTTTATTTCACGGGCTTTTGATGCATGCGTGACTAATGCATTTGGAATTTATTGCTTCTTATTTGGATCTTTGATTGACTAGATCTGTACATGAAGATTGAACTTGATGTGCAAATGCGTGTGCAAACACTGAGTTCTATCTTGATGTTACTGGTCTAGAGGGTATAGGATTAGAATGAGAGCGGTCTGAGTTATCAGCAGATTGATATAACCACCAAAGCTCTGGAAGACCAGAAAGTCAAGAAGGCAGAAGGCAATGAAGCCACTGATGGGAATGGACCGCATTCCACATCTTGTTTGGAGTTGGAAATATACTGCATCAACACATGTAGATATACAACAAGTGATGAGAAGAAAATCACATGAATAGTTATATCCTAGAAGGAAACATGTAGTAGTTCGAGAAATAAACTTATAGAGTTGTTCCATAAAAGTCAAAACCCAAAGGTGTAGAAGGACCATAGGAAGCAACCAGTGGAATAGGTTGTGGTCATCTGTATGGAATAGTTAAAACTCGAGGAAACTCGAATATATTTTCACTATATAGATGAGTATAAATCAATGTACACTATGTTGTACAAGCTTCTTTGAGCAGTATTTCTCTTGAGACCACTAGATTAAACCAAATGGAGTCCTAACCATAGACAATATCGAGTGTACCGGAAGAATCTTATTGGTTATTCATCACCAGGTGGATGTACCAAATGTTCTTCAGAAAGTTGTGAGAGATAGGAAACCATACCTATTCATCGGAGAACAAAACCTGGTATCCACCATGTGGTGGAAATACCACGTGTTCTTCGTGAAACCATTAGGTAGGCCTAGTAATAAACAGAGTTGTGATAACAACAGGCTAAGTACTAGATCATTGTGCAAGACAGTGGAAGGTAAACAATCAAGACAAGAGGCTACACATGCCAAGGTCAACACAAGTGAACAGCTGTGAAGAATCAACGGTCTACAAAAGTTCTCTCTACCTATCTTTACGTAAGAGAGGTTGAACTTCGGGACGAAGTTCTGGTTAAGGGGGAGATACTGTAACATCCCAGTGCTTGGGAGGTTATAAGGATCTAAATATAATATGTGCATTTGCAAAGCATGCATCTAAAAGTACGGGAACTACCACAGGAAGATCTTCAAGAAGATTATTTAAAGCGTTCTAGAAGTGCTACTTCACTCTAGTATAAGGGTATTTGGAAACTCTTATATCTTGATCTGATCTTATTAACACTCTTGATATGATCTTTTCTCATTCGCATGTCAATGGGCTGCCAGAGACGTACGCTGTAGGTCTTGCGAGACTACATGCACATGGGTGGGATCCCTTAATTCCCATGGACTCTGTGGGTCTATGATGGTCTGCCAGGGGCGCGTAGATATCCATCGTGAGGGGTGGAATCAGGTGTTCAACCTGCTGGCAGAAATGGGTGGGCATGCGTTGTGCGAAGAAGCACAGTTTGGCTTGGACCAACAACCGGGCCCCACACCTGAGTGGGAGTGGATAGGATCTCGAGCCTGGTTGTGCAACATGGTCTTGGTAGCCCATGGGTAAAGTAACGCACCTCTGCAGAGTGTAAAAGTATGTGGCATGTTACCCCCTGTTCCGGGAAGGAACTGCGAACGCTACAGGAAAGGCAACTCCATGAAGTTCTAATCCTGTGATGGTCTGGCGGGCATAGTTTTCAGAATTAAAAACAACCTCTTGAAGAAATATTTACAAAACCTTGCATTACCTTATGACTCTTTCGAGTCTAAAGCTGTAGTTAGTGCATCAAACTACCCTCTATATATCATGAACTTGCTGGGTAACGCTCGTTACTCATTTGTTCCCGTTTGACCCCTGGTTAGAGTTGAAGCCTCATGGAAGACGTCATCGTGAAGCCATCGTTACCTCATGAAGCTAGGTGGAGTCTTATACTACTTAGCCAGGAAAGCATCATCATCAACAACGCTGGAGGAGAAGCTGACAAGGTGTAGGTGAAGCCCATTCATGGAATTAGCTGTTACAAGCCATAGATTAGGGCTGACATCAGCCATAGTAGATTAAGTTCTGAGCTAGAGTATTTCTCCATCTTGGATCTTTGAATTGCTTCTTCTGATGTTTCATTTGTATGAGATCTTCTTTGATTCTTCAAAGACATTCTCGAGATTTTGTAATGAAGTTTGTATCCTATAGCTTTGCTTGGACCCGTTGTGTTTCTGTTGTACCACTCTGAGAGATGTAATATTCACGAATAAGTCCTTCTGTGAGTATTATGTCACCGACTTGCGCACTACACATGAAGTGGTGTGCTGGGTCATCACATTGTCTTCCAGGAACAATGTCGTGAAAACATACATTGCTGTGTTTCGGAGAGGTGTAACTGCTTTAGTGTACTTAAGTACATGATATTGATACTGGATCCGCCATCCATCAGCACTCTTTTGAGCCTAGTGCTTTGAACAATAGGGCTTACGACCAAAGCATGTGTGCCGGGTTCTGAGATGTTGTCGGGATGATCAGACTGATCCCAAGTAATTTACGTATTTGAATACTTCAAGTACTTTGGGGTTGGAGGCACAACCACATTGATTTCTCGAAGTGTTCGTTTTGCCTATTTTGCTGAAGGAGTTGCTAGGAAAGTTAGGTTACATTCTCCTTCAACTCTCGGGAATTTAGGCTCGCCCTTCCGTTGCTGCTCCTGGATTTTATCATCAGTGTCAGACTCGCTTTCGTCTTTTTCAGCTTCCGGCTTTTGCTTGTTGAACTTCCTTTTGGAATTCTTTTTCAGCTTCCGGATCCTGCATTGCCTTTCATGTGCTTATTAAGCCAGCATTGCGCATTTGTATGGGTAGGCTTTCCAAATTGCGAATGGTGGACACAGGATTCCGACTTAATCTTTTCCCACTCTTCTTTAGAGTAGGAGATAGGTTCCTTGTTTTCTGTGCTTTTTCTCTTCCATCTGCTGCCATTATCCTTTCCAAAGGCTATGTTCACTTCTTTGGGTTTTGACTATGCTTCTAGAGTAGCCTTCTTTCCAGAACGAGACATCTTTTTGGCATGAACCAAAGCATCGATGTTTCCGCCTCTTGCCCTGATTTCATCTTCAGCCGCTGCATGCTCATTGGCGGTGGTAAGCATAGATCCAAGATCTTTGTGCTTTTTCGAACCAACCATGAACGGTACGAGGCCGAGTTTTAGGCCATTTATGAAAGCATGCATTTCTTGTACATCCCTTACTCCCGAGCAACTATTCTTCATTGCAGTCCATCTTGAGATAAAGTCGACGTCCGGCTCGTCTTCATATTGGACACAACAGTTCAGCTGGTTAATACTCTTAGGGCGTTTGTATGTGCCCCGGAAGTGCTGAGCAAAAACTCTAGCCATATCTTCCCAGTTGTCTCCTATTCTTGACGGAAGCCCGTTGATCCAATCTCTAGCTCCATCCAACAACATTAGGGGAAGAAACTTCACATCCTCTAAATTTTTCCCTTTGTTGATTTGGATGTAGTATAGTAATCTAAAAGCCATGTATCCGGGTTCGTACTTCTGATATACTTTTGGTAAGTTGAACCGACTTTGGCAAAGCCAGAATGTAGACTAATTCTCTGAATCCTGTCAGTGAAACACTTTGGTCTGAAGTATAAATCGTCTCTTTCCGTCTTGTCGACATGCGCAGAATACCTTCCAGCTAAATGTACAGAAGGGGATCTGCTCCGTTCTGGTCCATTGTTGCGCGAGTGCGCTCTTCTAGGATCATCCCTATTTCTTCCGGCATCCCGTCCTTTGGAATAAGGTGGAGTTCTACTCCTTGGCCTTTCTTTGTTCCTTGGAGGGGTTCGGGTTCTCTCATGCCTGTGAGGATTGTCGTGTCTTCCAGCTTTGTCAGCCGGGTATCTCGGAGGCGACATTACTTTTTTGTCATTATGGTTTTGCTCCTCTTGTTTATTGCTTTCAAGGGGATTTGTATTATTTCCGCCTTTTCGCAGATGGGATCATGTTCTAGACGCAACATCCTTGTTATCCGGGATTTTCTTATCCTTCTTAGGATATCTCTTATTTTCTTTAGAATCACCTGAATCTCCGGGTTCGCTAGGGTTAGGTGCTCGAGCGGCGCACGTGGCAGTTTTGCACAAGGCTGAATCATCATGTAGCTTGCCTGAACGTGATTGTCCTCGTTGTTGCTGTTGTAATGTTTTTCCTAAGAAAGCATACACTCCATGTAGCTTTTCGTCATTCGAGTACAGATCCTCATTAAGAATGGCGAATGCGGCTTCTCCGTTCTCGGCTGCAGTATTGCAGATGCGTTCACCCTTAGCATTAGTGTTGTTAACCTGCCTTTGCCAAGATGGGTTTTCAAACCTCTTTCTTGCTGGCACTTCTTCCGTCTTTGAAATTCCGGGTAACCGCGTAGGTTTAATTCCAGATCTATTCCTTCTTTCGTATTCCTCTATTTCTTCCTGCTGCATTTTGATATCAACCTGTGTTTTGAGAAGATTTTCCCGAGTTCGGAACAGATGTTACTGCTGCCGAATTATTGCTTGTCTCCTGGCTTCCAGCACTTCTAGGAGTTCATTACATGCGACCGGGGTTCGGATTAGATCGATTTCCTCCTGTTCCGACATCTTGGGAACAAGGATTTCAGCCTTTTTCTTCTCCGCAGGTTTTACACCACTGCCTCCCCCAACTTCCAGGTTTTGGTTGGCAATGTATGTTAACTTTTCCATCTTTTTCTTCTGTAGTTTGGATAGCAGTTTCTTGGAGGACTTCTTTTTCTTCTTGGAAGATGGAGGCTTTTTGTTAGGTTCATCTTCCGTCAATTCTTTGACGTCAGGGTAGGTCGGACTAACCTCGCCTTCATCTTCCTCTTCCTCTAGCGGAGGCGTTTTGGGGTCTTCATCTTCCTCGGCATCCGAATTTCCAGTTGGTTTTCCATGAGTACTTCGTGGAAACTTCCTGCATGGATTTGACCTTTCTTACAAAAGCGTCTTCATCTTCATCTTTGGAATCTGAGTCTGCAGATCCGGTTTCTGAGTCTAGCTTTGCCTCTATGGCTGCTAATACAGACTCAGCTTTCGAGTTCGTCGATTGATCGACGTACTTCGGATCTTCCATGTTTTTTGTGGGATCATGATGTTCTGCCTGTTCCACGGGATTTTCGTCTTCCTTGTTTTCAGCGATCTCATACTGCACCATACTAATAAAGTGGGATCTAGCTGCAGACATCTTCGAGGAGGCAGCAAATCCGGATGTGTTTTGGCGATATGCAGCTATGGAAGCTTGATCTAGCCCTATGTATGATTAGGGAAAATCTGAGCAGAATCGAGCATTGAAGCCTTCATCTATTGGGCATAGGACGGGTGGGATAAAGTAACTTCCACCATGGAATCCCATTGATTCTGCTATTAAACCGATAAAAACATTAGCAAATCCAATTGGTAAAATGCAGGCACTTACCAGATGATTCTGTGCTGGCATATATGATCCGTTGTCCAGGAAGCGTCCGATGTTTTCGTCGAATTCCAGGCTTCGGATAGTGATCGTGCTGCCGATTCCGCTGAGTATTCCCGCTCGGAACGTAACTCCCGACACCGCTGGGTCCACGGTGGGCGCCAACTGTCGAGACTTCATAGTAAGGATTATGAACGGGGGTGCCATAAGCCTACTCGTAGAACCGCAGGGGACGTGGAAGTACTTGAAAGGAGAACTCGGGTTTTACCCAGGTTCGGTGCGTCGCGACTAGGTGGCGTTCCTACTCCTGCAATCTCACTAAAACCAGAGCTGAAGCCTGAAGTATATAGAGTACAATTGTGAGTATGGTTTCGCTAACTCAGCGAGAATGAACTTCCCAGCAAGTTGGCTTCTAGCTAACTTGAGATCTTGTTATTTCCTTGCTCCCGTCCGGCTTTATATAAGTAGCCGGACTAGGGCTTACAGGGGAAACCTAGAAGACTACGGAAAACTTCTAACTTGGAAAGTAAGGAATCCGGCTTCTCCTCCAAGTCATACCACGCCTGGCTCGTGTTCCAGGTTCTTCTAGAATCCGGCTTCCTACGCGTTAGCTTACTGGGACGCCCAATGGACTCCGTTCTATTGCCCGTGGGCCACTGATACGTCCATTTTGCATCACTATTTTATATCATAATTTTCTGTTATTCATCGATATATTTCATGTTATGATGCATCCCTTATGTTATTTTATCTTATTTTGCATGTTTCATAATTTTTTGAGAATAAACATCGGGACCAGAAATCTGATGGAAAAAGCACCATCGAGATACCACATTTCAGAAGATCTGAATAAGAAGGGGGACATCCGGGGTGTCTTAGAAGTTCAGAGGAGGAGTCCAGCCAGAAGGGGAGCTAGAGGGGGCCACCAGGGCCCACACCATGAGGTGGCGCCCCCCCTTGCCGCGCCACCAGGTGGTGTGGCCACCCTGGCCCACCCCTGGTGGATATTTTTTGGCGTACTTGGCCCCCAGGGAACCCTAAGCCTCATACCATCGTCGAAGAATTATTCCGCCGCCGCCTCGGGGCGGAAAACACCCGAGAGAGAAAAGCTCTCTGGCTGGGAGAAATCTGCCAGGGAAATTCCTCTCCCGAGAGGGGAAATCACCGCCATCGTCATCGTCATCACTCCAGGCATCATCAAGATCGTCATCATCATCACCATCATCATAAGCACCATCACCCTCATCATCCACCGTCATCCCTCTGTAACAATTAGGGGCCTCTATCGTTGTTTTACATTAGATCTCTCTCCCGTTGTGGATTACTTGTTAGTAGTTGATGTTTGTGAGATTTATCAGTGTTTGCACTTTATGACCAGATTGTTATCATCCATTATATCACCTCTGATTATGATCCATATGATGTCTTGTGAGTAGTTCGTGTTGTTCTTGAGGACATGGGAGAACTCAAGTTGTTAGTAGTGAAGTAATGTTGAGCAATATTTTATGGTGTTATTCTTCTACTGGTGTTATGTGAACGTCGACTACATGATACTTCACCCTTTATGGGCCTAGGGGAATGCATCGTGTATTTAACTACTAATTGTGGGGTTGCCAGTGACAGAAACCTAAACCCCCGTTAGGAAACCATTACACGAGGGAGCGTAGGATCCCGGAGTTTAAAGCCGTGGTTAGATTTATTTCTTAATTACTTTCTTGTAGTTGCGGATGCTTGCAAGGGGTATAATCACAAGTATGTATTAGTCTTGGATGGTACGGTACATTAGCATAGGTTCACCCACACAACACTTATCTAAACATAAAGATTATTCAGTGGCATGGAACAAAAGCACTTGACAGAAACCTCCCGTGTGTCCTCGAGAACGTTTGTTAATCATAAGTAAACCCACCACCTGTAACACCTGGGGTGTTATCCCTAATTTAGAAAATTGGTTGTTTTCCTTCTTGGCATGGCATCACATGCATCATCTGCACATTGTTTGCAAACCAATTCAAAAACAAAACAAAAATTCAAATCCATTTAAATTTTTTCAAACAATGCACCTGTACTTCCAAACCCAAATTGTTTTCCAATGAAAACAATTCAATTGGAATTAATATTTGCTTGGTTATTTCAAAAACCATTCTTTATGAAACATTATTTGAAATTAAAATGGCAAATTCAAATCAATTTGGCAATTTGAATTTTTTGAAAATAAAGTTAGCTTACTTTGGGCTTGATGCCTTGTAGTTCAATAAGAAATTATTTTATAATTAAAAGACCCCTAAAACCTATTCCTTTTTCTCTCTCTTTCTTTCCTAGAAAAAAAAGTGTAAACAGAAAAAAAAAACCAAAAAAAAAACCAGCAAGGGGGAGGCAGGCCAGCCCACTGGTGTAAACAGAAAAAAAAAATAAAACAAAAAAAAACCCAGCAAGGGGGAGGCAGGCCAGCCCCAGTGGGCTAGCCCACCTACCACCCCTCTTTCCCACCTCCTTGCAGCCCACCAGGCTCTCTCCCCTCTCTCTTTCGGGCCCAGCCCTTCTTCCTCTTTCCTCTGTACGCTCACGTGGAGAAGACGACAGCGACAGCCACCGCACGCACCCCTCCTACCTCCTCACCTGCTCCCTCTCCTCCCTTTTTCTACCCCCCCCCCGAGACCCCAAACCCTAGCCCTACCTGCCCCTTTTCTCTCCTCCTCTCCGCCGCCGTTTCTCTCCTCTCTCTCTTTCCCTCCTGCTCTCTGTTCTCTGAACCTGACCACCGAAAATTTCAGAGGGGAACGACGGGGATCGCCGCCGCCATGGCCTCCTCCTAGCCAGCAAGGGGCAGAAACGGAACCCCCAACCCTCCTGGTACCTCATCGTCACCACAACCGGGCTCGGGAAGGGCCCTGGAGCTCGCCTCGCCTCCGACTGTCGCCGTCGACCACCGCTGTCAGCCTCCGTCGCCTCCTGCACGCCTCGAGCTCTGCTTCCACGACGATCGGGCGCCCTCGGTGAGTACGTACTCCTCCACGACCCCTCTGTTCCCTAGGACGCACGCACACACGGCACAGCAGCACATCGTAACCGCACGACACGCACAAGCTCGCCATCGTCGTCTGCTTGTCGTCGTTCACTGTCAGCAAAATACTGAACCTTTGGGTTCAGTTAACAGGCGCAATGGCACCCTAAATTCGTACGCACCTGTAGATCTACACGAACGCCGCGTTGGCCTGCTGGCCAGCGCATCGCGCGCGCTACCGCGAGGGCACGGGACCGAGTCCCAGCAGCAGCACTTACCTGGCTTTTTGCCAATTTCTCCACGCGCACACCCTGGCCCCACCTGTCATCCACCTTCAAGCACGGTCAGCACCGCACACCTGCCACGGAAGCGCCACGCTGGCAGTGGCCCGCACGTCAGCCACTGTGGGTAAACAACCCCACGGTGCATAAAAATCCCTGGCATTTAAATAAAATAGCAGAAAATAATAAAACCTTGTAAAATGCATAACTTCCACATGGTAAATCCAAATGCAACAATTTTAATATGTTTTCCACTCCAATTTTCATGCTCTACATGTCTAACACATTTGTTGCACATTTTGAACAAATAAAATTCAATATAATTTTGGCACTTTAATTAATTAATTCAATTTTGTGAAAATCATAACTAGTTCATTTTAATTCCAATTTCAACAAATAAAATATGTTTTCCACTCAAAATGAAACCACCTTTCTGAATATCAACTTTGTTTTGCAATTTGGACAATTAAAATTAATGTCATTTAAAAATGCCTTAATTAATCAATTAAAAGTCCAAATTAATAACTTTCACATGCTTGCTCCAAATTGAAAACCCCAAAACATGAAATCCATCCAAAATTAAATGCCACACTTGAATATCAACTTTGTGTTCTGGTTTGCAACCTTTAAATTGAATAATTGTTTCACCTCTTATTTATTGCATTTAAATTGGTAATATGCTTAACTAAATCATTTAAAATTGTTTCCCAACATGTCAAATATGTTTTCAATACTAAATTAAATTCTCTACATGTTTAAACCATTTGTATACTGTTTTGAACATTTCAAATGGTTTCAAAAAAATTCAAATTCAAACAACTCTTTTGAATTTGGTCAAATTCATAACTATTTCAAATTTAATTCAAATGGCACATATGAAATATGGGTTCCATGTAAAATTGAATAAGCTTTCCAAATATAAACTTTGTTTTCTATTTTGAATATATTAAATTGCTGAAAACAACTATTTCTTAATTAATGCATTTAAAATTGTCCAATTAATAACTAATTTATTTTAATTTCTTTCTCAACAAATGAAATATGTATTCCATCTAAAATTGTGTGTTCTTTCCAAATATAAATTTGGTTATCTGTTTTGAACATTTAAAATTGGTGAAAACAACAAATGTTTGTTTAAATCATTTAAAATGCCAAAGTTCATAACTTAACAAATAAAATTCCAAACTTGGTAAACAACATATCAAACTGTAGCTATTGTTGTTTTCTTATTGTTTTCATCATCTATGCATCATTTTAATCAACTTTCACATGATGGTTATTTGTAGATCATTAAATTCAACATTCATTCATGGTCTTTTCCATATGCAATCCAAATTGCATATGGGCCCATTTAAATATGTTTACCATGTCAAATAGTTTATCTTTGATGCATCCTTAAACTTGTCATGCATCCATATCTTGATCATGCTGGATCTTTTGCCGTAGAAGTAATCGTTGCATCCGGTGTTTGTTCTAGTTCGTTGCTTCTTCGCAGATAGGAAGTTGAGATGATGTGAGCAACGACAAGTTCTGCGGATGTACCTCTACTTGCTGGATTCCAGGCAAGTATACTCACTTGCTACCTATGGCTGCCTTTCATCACTTGTTACCGATTCTTTCCATTTTCTTTATGCTAGCCTTATGATTCGATGCTTGTGTCCCGATCCTATAATATGTTTACCTTGCAGCCATGATATAGCCTTCCTTCCACTTCCTATTACCTGTTGTTGGTTTACCCCGTTGGCCTCGTGTCGTAGTTGCATGCTTAGGTTTGTTTGCGCTCAAGTCCTGTTGTCCTTTTGTTCTATCACCTGTTTAGTTTGATAGTTGGGTTTTCAATTCAATCAAAAACATGTTAATGTTTTGGGTAATAATAATTTGATGATAAGGCACCGGCAGGAGGCCCAGCGTGGTTTTGAGGCCTGCTAGTGTCGACCTTAATTCGGAAAAGGGTCTTGTCCTCCGATCCATGATGAGCGCGCTAACCGCATGTGGGAAGCGAGTATGGGCGCCCCCCGCAACTTTGATTCGATTCGCATCTCGTCCAAATCGCCTCATTTAGTTCGGGTTTTCCATTTGCCGCATGCATATGCAGGTGCGAACCCTTGGCGCCAGGGTGGAACTTTTGTTGTCGGCATTTAGGGAGACACGTTCTTAGAGTGCTATGAGGGTCCCCTTTTCTTCGTGGGGCTTGATTAGCCGTGCGCTCAATTGCACGGGGTTCTTTGGGCTTGATGCGAAGAAGAGTTGGGTTGTGTTGAGTGGCCTGCTTGGTGGGTTTGCTCCCCGCCTGGCGGGTTATTCTTACGTGTACGGCCAAATTGGTGCATCCCTGCAGGGTTAAATCTTCTCGAGAAGCCGTGTTGTCCGCGGTTATGGATGACTTGGTGAAAGTGCTGGCTAACAAGTACTCAGACAACTTACACTTAACGATGATAACTTGACTAGTAATATAGATTACCTCCACCATAAAAATGAATGTCACCTTAATCAACAGTGTGAGTTTCCTTGGGTTGCTTCCTTAGTAGGGGGTAACACTGGATGGGTATTGTTTGGTGAGTAGTTATAGTTGGTTTTGTCGCGCTATCTTATCCCTTTCTTTTAGCCGGATGTTGTAGCGCGTCTCTGTAGTTAGTTAGTGCAGCCCGCTGCCGCTTCTTTGCAATAATCCCCTCCTTTCCGTTGTACCCAAAGTATTTGTATCTTGTGGTGATTGGTTACGCTGGTATCTTGTGAGTATGGTTTATCCACTTGCTAGTACTTAATCGTACTGACCCACGAATCCCTTTCGTGGCTGCCTATTCCACATTGCAGTCAACAGGTTTGAAGTCTGACGACGTTAGCTCGAGAATCCCTCCGGCTTGGCCTGGGCAGGGATTGGACGCCATCGGTTATCTTCAGGACTCTTAGTCCAATTTGTATCTTGTCCGTAGTCGGACGCTATGTTGTTTCTTCCGCTGTTATTTGGATCTTTGTATTGTAACAGTTGTATCCTTGACTCGTTTGAGTCGTCTTGTATATACCTCCTCTGTTGTTGTTGTGGATTATTCGTGAACTGTTGTAATGTTATCACAAGTGGCAACCTGGAATCGGTTATTATGTGGATTTTGGAGGAAATGCTGAAATCTGCATAGTGCCCGATCCCGGGGCATCACAAATGGTATCAGAGCATGGTTTCCGATTCCCAAAGTTGTTTCGATACGAATGGTTATCGAAGCAACTGGTCCGCAAAGCCTGTAGGATAACCTCGCTAACGGTTGTTGTTTCTAGAGTGTCAAAAACTATTTGTGCAAAACCTGTTTTGGAAACATCTCAATAGGATTCCTGTTTTCTCCTTATCTCTATTCTATTTCTCTCTCATCTTATTTGTTTTGGAGTCTCTTCCCTTATCTATCTTTCAAAGTTTTAGGATCCTACGTGGGTGGACGTTTTCTGAGCCTTTAACCTAATAGGTTCGATCATCGGAAGATTCCTGGTGGAAGAACATCGTCATCAATCCTAGCAAGAATCTCTTGTTAGTGGTGTCGAGAAGCCCTTGTTAGTGGTGTCGAGGAGATCAACTGGAAGCATGAAGAATCGATAGTCGAACTTCTTTCCCCTCCCGGGTTAGTAGGTGGATTGCGAGGGCGCAATCCCTTGTTAGTGGTGTTGTCTGTAATACCTGGGGTGTTATCCCTAATTTAGAAAATTGGTTGTTTTCCTTTTGGCATTGCATCACATGCATCATCTGCACCTTGTTTGCAAACCAATTTAAAAACAAAACAAAAATTCAAATCCATTTAATTTTTTCAAACAATGCACCTTGTTTTCAAAACAACTCAAAAGTTCAAACCAATTTAAACTTTCCAACATGTCCAAAATTTCCAAATAAAAGTTCCAAACTAAACAACTCAAAATGTTTCCAGTAGTTTTGAATTTGAATCAATTAAAAATGCTTGCTAATAAAACCCCTTTTATTAACACCCTAATGGTAAATGCCAGTTCCAATTCAAATCAAATCATTCATACTTGGCATGTTCCAATTGTGAATCCAAATTAAAATTTTGCAAACATTTTCAATTCAATAAGAAATTCATAATTGGTTGGAATTGTGGAATGATATTGATTAATTCAAAATTCCATTCTATGTGAAACCCTATTTGAAATTCAAATAGCAAATTAAAATCAAATTGACATTTCAAATTTTTGAAATTAATGTTAACATACTTTGAACTTTACTGTTTTGTAAATCAATAAAAAATTAATTCATAAAGAATAAAACCCTAACACCTTATTCTTTTTCTCTCTCTCTCATTCTTTCCTACAAAAAAAATGTAAACCGAAAAAAATAAAACAACAGATGGCCAGGGGGAGGCAGGCCAGCCCCAGTGGGCAAGCCCACCTACCACCCCTCTTTCCCACCTCCTTGCAGCCCACCAGGCTCTCTCCCCTCTCTCTTTCGGGCCCAGCCCTTCTTCCTCTTCCTCCATACGCTCACGTGGAGAAGACGACAGCGACAGCCACCGCACGCACCCCTCCTACCTCCTCACCTGCTCCCTCTCCTCCCTTTTTCTACCCCCCCCCCCCGAGACCCCAAACCCTAGCCCTACCTGCCCCTTTTCTCTCCTCCTCTCCGCCGCCGTTTCTCTCCTCTCTCTCTTTCCCTCCTGCTCTCTGTTCTCTGAACCTGACCACCGAAAATTTCAGAGGGGAACGACGGGGATCGCCGCCGCCATGGCCTCCTCCTAGCCAGCAAGGGGCAGAAACGGAACCCCCAACCCTCCTGGTACCTCATCGTCACCACAACCGGGCTCGGGAAGGGCCCTGGAGCTCGCCTCGCCTCCGACTGTCGCCGTCGACCACCGCTGTCAGCCTCCGTCGCCTCCTGCACGCCTCGAGCTCTGCTTCCACGACGATCGGGCGCCCTCGGTGAGCACGTACTCCTCCACGACCCCTCTGTTCCCTAGCACGCACGCACACACGGCACAGCAGCACAGCGCAACCGCACGACACGCACAAGCTCGCCATCGTCGTCTGCTCGTCGTCGTTCACTGTCAGCAAAATACTGAACCTTTGGGTTCAGTTAACAGGCGCAATGGCACCCTAAATTCGTACGCACCTGTAGATCTACACGAACGCCGCGTTGGCCTGCTGGCCAGCGCATCGCGCGCGCTACCGCGAGGGCACGGGATCGAGTCCCAGCAGCAGCACTTCCCTGGCTTTTTGCCAATTTCTCCACGCGCACACCCTGGCCCCACCTGTCATCCACCTTCGAGCACGGTCAGCACCGCACACCTGCCACGGAAGCGCCACGCTGGCAGTGGCCCGCACGTCAGCCACTGTGGGTAAACAACCCCACGGTGCATAAAAATCCCTGGCATTTAAATAAAATTGCAGAAAATAATAAAACCTTGTAAAATGCATAA
The DNA here is from genome assembly GCA_028641055.1 of Alopecurus myosuroides. Lineage (NCBI taxonomy): Eukaryota > Viridiplantae > Streptophyta > Magnoliopsida > Poales > Poaceae > Alopecurus > Alopecurus myosuroides. Next base: position 367,513,366 of record CM054058.1, on the reverse strand, counting down.
CTTCCAAATGGTAAATCCAAATGCAACAATTTTAATATGTTTTCCACTCCAATTTTCATGCTCTACATGTCTAACACATTTGTTGCACATTTTGAACAAATAAAATTCAATATAATTTTGGCACTTTAATTAATTCATTCAATTTTGTGAAAATCATAACTAATTCATTTTAATTCCAATTTCAACAAATAAAATATGTTTTCCACTCAAAATGAAACCACCTTTCTGAATATCAACTTTGTTTTGCAATTTGGACAATTAAAATTAATGTCATTTAAAAATGCCTTAATTAATTAATTAAAAGTCCTAATTAATAACTTTCACATGCTTGCTCCAAATTGAAAACCCCAAAACATGAAATCCATCCAAAATTAAATGCCACACTTGAATATCAACTTTGTGTTCTGGTTTGCAACCTTTAAATTGAATAATTGTTTCACCTCTTATTTATTGCATTTAAATTGGTAATATGCTTAACTAAATCATTTAAAATTGTTTCCCAACATGTCAAATATGTTTTCAATACTAAATTAAATTCTCTACATGTTTAAACCATTTGTATACTGTTTTGAACATTTCAAATGGTTTCAAAAAAATTCAAATTCAAACAACTCTTTTGAATTTGGTCAAATTCATAAGTATTTCAAATTTAATTCAAATGGCACATATGAAATATGGGTTCCATGTAAAATTTAATAAGCTTTCCAAATATAAACTTTGTTTTCTATTTTGAATATATTAAATTGCTGAAAACAACTATTTCTTAATTAATGCATTTAAAATTGTCCAATTAATAACTAATTTATTTTAATTCCTTTCTCAACAAATGAAATATGTATTCCATCTAAAATTGTGTGTTCTTTCCAAATATAAATTTGGTTATCTGTTTTGAACATTTAAAATTGGTGAAAACAACAAATGTTTGTTTAAATCATTTAAAATGCCAAAGTTCATAACTTAACAAATAAAATTCCAAACTTGGTAAACAACATATCAAACTGTAGCTATTGTTGTTTTCTTATTTGTTTTCATCATCCATGCATCATTTTAATCAACTTTCACATGATGGTTATTTGTAGATCATTAAATTCAACATTCATTCATGGTCTTTTCCATATGCAATCCAAATTGCATATGGGCCCATTTAAATATGTTTACCATGTCAACTAGTTTATCTTTGATGCATCCTTAAACTTGTCATGCATCCATATCTTGATCATGCTGGATCTTTTGCCGTAGAAGTAATCGTTGCATCCGGTGTTTGTTCTAGTTCGTTGCTTCTTCGCGGATAGGACGTTGAGATGATGTGAGCAACGACAAGTTCTGCGGATGTACCTCTACTTGCTGGATTCCAGGCAAGTATACTCACTTGCTACCTATGGCTGCCTTTCATCACTTGTTACCGATTCTTTCCGTTTTCTTTATGCTAGCCTTATGATTCGATGCTTGTGTCCCGATCCTATAATATGTTTACCTTGCAGCCATGATATAGCCTTCCTTCCACTTCCTATTACATGTTGTTTGTTTACCCCGTTGGCCTCGTGTCGTAGTTGCATGCTTAGGTTTGTTTGCGCTCAAGTCCTGTTGTCCTTTTGTTCTATCACCTGTTTAGTTTGATAGTTGGGTTTTCAATTCAATCAACAACATGTTAATGTTTTGGGTAATAATAATTTGATGATAAGGCACCGGCAGGAGGCCCGGCGTGGTTTTGAGGCCTGCTAGTGTCGACCTTAATTAGGAAAAGGGTCTTGTCCTCCGATCCATGATGAGCGCGCTAACCGCATGTGGGAAGCGAGTATGGGCGCCCCCCCGCAACTTTGATTCGATTCGCATCTCGTCCAAATCGCCTCATTTAGTTCGGGTTTTCCATTTGCCGCATGCATATGCAGGTGCGAACCCTTGGCGCCAGGGTGGAACTTTTGTAGTCGGCATTTAGGGAGACACGTTCTTAGAGTGCTATGAGGGTCCCCTTTTCTTCGTGGGGCTTGATTAGCCGTGCGCTCAATTGCACGGGGTTCTTTGGGATTGATGCGAAGAAGAGTTGGGTTGTGTTGAGTGGCCTGCTTGGTGGGTTTGCTCCCCGCCTGGCGGGTCATTCTTACGTGTACGGCCAAATTGGTGCATCCCTGCAGGGTTAAATCTTCTCGAGAAGCCGTGTTGTCCGCGGTTATGGATGACTTGGTGAAAGTGCTGGCTAACAAGTACTCAGACAACTTACACTTAACGATGATAACTTGACTAGTAATATAGATTACCTCCACCATAAAAATGAATGTCGCCTTAATCAACAGTGTGATTTTCCTTGGGTTGCTTCCTTAGTAGGGGTAACACTGGATGGGTATTGTTTGATGAGTAGTTATAGTTGGTTTTGTCGCGCTATCTTATCCCTTTCTTTTAGCCGGATGTTGTAGCGCGTCTCTGTAGTTAGTTAGGGCAGCTCGCTGCCGCTTCTTTGCAATAATCCCCTCCTTTCCGTTGTACCCAAAGTATTTGTATCTTGTGGTGATTGGTTACGCTGGTATCTTGTGAGTATGGTTTATCCACTTGCCAGTACTTAATCGTACTGACCCACGAATCCCTTTCGTGGCTGCATATTCCACATTGCAGTCAACAGGTTTGAAGTCTGACGATGTTAGCTTGGGAATCCCTCCGGCTTGGCCTGGGCAGGGATTGGACGCCATCGGTTATCTTCAGGACTCTTAGTCCAATTGTATCTTGTCCGTAGTCGGACGCTATGTTGTTTCTTCCGCTGTTATTTGGATCTTTGTATTGTAACAGTTGTATCCTTGACTCGTTTGAGTCGTCTTGTATATACCTCCTCTGTTGTTGTTGTGGATTATTCGTGAACTGTTGTAATGTTATCACAAGTGGCAACCTGAAACCGGTTATTATGCGGATTTGGGTGGAAATACCGAAATCTGCATAGTGCCCGATCGCGGGGCGTCACACCACCTTGTCCTTTGCTAAAGAAAGAATTGGGCCACTTGCTGCAATTATTATTACTGCATTTTATTTACTCGCACTTTATTTATCTGCAATATCAAAAACCACTACAAATCTATCTTTCAGTATTTGCAGTTATTTCCTTCATCGAAACTGCTTGTCAACACCTTCTGCTCCTCGTTGGGTTCGACGCTCTTATTTATCGAAAGTACTACGATACACCCCCTATACTTGTGGGTCATCAAGACTATTTTCTGGCGTCGTTTCTTGGGAGTGAAGCGCTATGATGCTGCAAGAATCTAGTTCCAGCACCATCCTATCCTATCAAAACAGTGGGCTTACGCCTTAGGGTTCATGTCGAGAACCATGCGAACCACTCACAACTTATTGCATGACAACAGCTAATCAAAGCAAAAGGATATCCATCCCTTTGGTCTTATTGACATAAGAGATGTCATTTATAGTCTATCTCTTTCTATATATGGAAAGTCAAGAAATTCTCATCAAAACATCGCGGAAGTTTGCATATAGAAAACTCTAAAGAAAGAAAAAAAAAGGAGAACCATGCCATGATTTTAAAATCTTTTCTATTTAGTAGTCTAAGTTTCTCGATGAGGATAATTAATTCGGTCGTTGTGGTCGGACTCTATTATGGATTTCTGACCACATTCTCCATAGGTCCCTCTTAGATCTTCTTTATCCAATCTTGGATTAGGGAAGAAGGAGATATTCGCGACTACTGGCGGTTTCATTATGGGGCAGCTCATGATCTTCATATCGATCTATTATCCACCTCTGTATCTATTCTTTCTTAGCTAAACGGGTGGAGGATCCACCCAATTTAATTATATCATGGACTCAAAAAACTGATCCTAATTTGACTGAAATGCACGATCTTCACAGGTAGAAGTGGAATTGATAAAGGAAACTTCTGTTGTAAGTGTTGTTTTTATTACTGTCTACTGCTTTATTACACTATGTTTGGATCACCTTTTGAGTCCTTATTTAAGGGCACTTCTGCCACTTCTAGGGTAGTAAGTGACCCACCGTCTGATGATTTGGATCCTTATAAAATACCTATAAAGATTGTTAAACATGTTAGGAATAACTGCTATTCAGGTGATGGAACTGTCCATCCTGGAGATAATTTGCTCTTTTTACATGAATTATGCGAGTTTTTCAAGTGTGCAGGTATTACAATTGGCCAGGTGAAGAGGAAATTATTCTTTATATCATTGACAGGCCGAGCCGCTGAATGGTTCAAACTGCTGAAAAATAGCCACACTATTGGATGGGAGGAAATTGTGCCTCTCTTTTATTCTAAATTCTATCCTCCTAGTGAAATTCATAGAGATCGGAATTATATATATATAATTTTTGGCCTCATGACGGAGAGAGTATTTCCCAATCATGAGGGACATTGAAGTTACTAATGCTCAAATGCCCCATTCATGAGCTCCCAAGTAATATTGTTATTAATAATTTCTATGCAAGGCTTCCTCTTCATGATAAGGATTTATTGCAAGCTTCTTGTTCTGGATCATTTACACGTATGAAGAATGAAGCTAAATGGGATCTTCTTGACCGTATTCAAGAAAACACCGAAGGATGGGAGAATGACAAAGGTAGAAAGTCAGGTATAAATTCTGATTATGAATGCAGTAAAACTTTTATGTCATCTGATGATTTTCATAATGTTAGTATTGTTTATGGTCTTGATTCTCAAGTTGCTGCAAACTTATATAAGGAATTTCCCTCTTATATTGACATTCCTAAAAAGGAATGGGACAAGTACCATGCACCTTATAAAGATACTGTTAATTGTGTTCCTGCTAGAGATATAGAAGTTCATACTGTTGATTCTATTGTGCCTGAACCTTATATTGAGAAAATGCATTTCCCTACTAAGGTAAAAGAACATTCTATGTTAGCTAGTGTGGTTAATAAAAGTGCAAAAAAACCTGTAGAACCCGAGGAACAAATAACTGTAGAACCTAGAGTAGCAATAGTAAAGGACCTTGTTTCTGAAAATATAGAAGAGGGACACATTATATTTTGTGAAGATGCTTCTAATATTTTCTCTCATTATAGTAAATCTAGGAAACCTAGTGTTCCTGTGCTATCTGTTAGGATAGGTGATCATTGTTATTATGGTTTGTGTGATATTGGCGCTAGTTCTAGTGCTATTCCTTGTGAGCTTTATAAAGAAATCATGCATGAAATTGGTTCTTGTGAACTTGAAGACATTGATGTGATTATTCAACTTGCTAATAGGGAAACTATTTCTCCGATTGGTATTGTTAGAGATGTGGAGGTCTTATGTGGTAAAACTAAATATCCTGCTGATTTTCTAGTACTAGGCACTTCTGCTAGTGAGACTTGTCCTATTATAATTGGTAGACCTTTCTTAAACACTTGTGGTGCTATTATAGATTGTAAAAAGGAGAAAATCCTTACAAAGTTTGATGGAGAGTCTTATGAATTTAATTTCTCCAAATTTGCTAAAGCACCATATGAAGCTGAATTACCTAATGAGAACTATAGAGTTGAACAATTGGCTGCTATTTCTCTTGCTCCTAACAATCCTTTGCAGCAATAGATGGAAGACCACGAAAGTGATGTATTTATGGAAGAAAGGATTGAAATTGACGAGATTTTCCTACATCAGCCAACGATGCTGAAACATAATTTACCGGTGGAAGACTTGGGTACCACATTACCACCCAAGGAGGATCCTGTTTTTGATTTAAAACCTTTGCCTGACGATCTTAAATATGCTCATATTGATGATAAGAAATTATATCCTGTTATTATTAGCTCTAAACTTTCTGGTGAAGAAGAGGAGAGATTATTGGGAATATTGAAGAAACACAGAGATGCTATTGGTTATGCTCTTGATGATTTGAAGGGGATTTCTCCTCCTATATGTCAGCATGCTATTAATATTGAACCTGATGCAAAGCCAATTGTTGAGCATCAACACCATTTAAATCCTAAGACGAAGGATGTGGTAAGAAACGAGGTATTGAAACTCCTTGATGCTGGTATTATTTATCCTATTGCTGATAGTAGATGGGTTAGTCATGTGCATTGTGTCCCTAAGAAAGGAGGGATGACCTTTGTGCCAAATGAAAATAATGAACTTATTCCTCAAAGAGTAGTGGTTGGTTATAGGATGTGTATTGATTTTAGGAAAGTTAATAAGGTTACTAGGAAAGATCATTATCCTTTTCCTTTTATTGATCAAATGTTAGAGAGGTTGTCTAAGAAAACTCATTTCTGCTTTCTTGATGGTTACTCTGGGTTCTCTCAAATTGCTGTTAGGAAGCCTGATCAAGAGAAAACAACTTTCACTTGTCCTTTTGGAACCTATGCTTATAGACGTATGCCTTTTGGTTTATGTAATGCTCCTGCTACTTTTCAAAGATGCATGTCTGCTATCTTTCATGGTTTTTGTGAAGAAATTGTGGAAGTCTTCATGGACGATTTCTCCGTCTATGGAACTTCTTTTGATAATTGTTTGCAGAATCTTGATAAAGTTTTGCAGAGATGTGAGGAGACTAATCTTGTTCTTAATTGGGAGAAATGTTATTTCATGGTTAATGAAGGAATTGTTCTTGGACATAAAATCTCTGAAAGAGGTATTGAAGTTGACAAAGCTAAAGTTGAAGCTATTGAGAAAATACCCTGTCCTAGGGATGTCAAAGGTATTCGTAATATTCTTGGTCATGCTGCTTTCTATAGAAGGTTTATTAAAGATTTCTCTAAAATATCAAAGCCTCTTACTAATCTTCTTCAAAAAGATGTACCTTTTGTTTTTGATGAAGATTGTAAAGAAGATTTTGAAATTTTAAAGAAGGCTTTATTATCTGCCCCTATTGTTCAACCCCTGATTGGAATTTACCATTTGAAATTATGTGTGATGCTAGTGATTATGCTATAGGTGTTGTTCTTTGACAACGGATAGATAAGAAGCTAAATGTTATTCATTATGCTAATAAAACTCTTGATGCTGCTCAAAAGAATTATGCTACCACTGAGAAAGAGTTTCTAGCTGTAGTTTTTGCTTGTGATAAATTTAGGTAGTATATTGTTGATTCTAAATTTACTATTCATACTTATCATGCTGCTATTAAGTACCTTATGAAAAAGAAAGATGCTAAGCCTAGGCTTATTAGATGGGTGCTTCTTTTACAAGAGTTTGATTTACATATTGTGGATAGGAAGAGTGCTGAAAATTCTGTTGCTGATAATTTGTCTAGATTAGAAAATATCTCTGATGATCCTATTCCTATTAATGATAGTTTTCCTAATGAACAGTTAGCTGCAATAAAAGTGATCTCTCAAGAGAGTCCATGGTATGCTGATTATACTAACTTTATTGTTTCCAAGTATTTGCCTCCTACCTTTACAGCTCAGCAACGAAGAAAATTCTTCTATGATTTGAGTCATTATTTTTGGGATGACCCACACTTATATAAAGAAGGTGTTGATGGTATTATGCGAAGATGTGTTCCTGAAAATAAACAACGAGAGATATTGAGAAAATGTCATAGTAGTGCTTATGGAGGACATCACGCTGGAGATAGAACTGCACATAAGGTTCTACAATCAGGTTTTTATTGGCCTACTATCTTTAAAGATGCTAGAAAGTTTGTTTTATCTTGTGATCAATGTCAAAGGGTTGGAAATGTTTTTAGACGTGACCACTGCACGAAACAAAATCGCTACAGCAGTGGCGCCGCCCGAAGAACTAAGACCGGCGCGTCGTCATGTGACTTGATTTAAGACTTAACTCGGTGTCGGTGTTTTCTTACCGGCTAAGTGAATTTGTATGTAGATAAATCTCGTGACCACGATCAGATAGGTTAACATCTCAAGCACAGAAGGATGTATACATGTTTAGGCTCCGGGATCGTCTTAGTAAAAGCCCTGCTCCTATTTGGTGTTGATTGTATTCCGGATTGTGAGGTTCTCAAGGTACAAGATGAAGCCGGTTGGGTGTATGGGGAATTAACCCGTGGAGAGTGTGTGTGTGATGTGATTGTGGGTGTGTGATATGTGAATAAATTGACACTCTTCTTCGAAGAGAGAAGGTACCCTTATATCGGATGCATTAATTTAATTTGTCTACATATAGATATATTTAAACATATTTTTAGTGTATACGTACATCCATACTTAGACAAATGAAAGTCAAGTATTTTGTAACAGAGGAAGTATATGTTTATTTTTAGAGTGTATTAATGTATTTGTGTAGGCATATGTATAAGGGAAACGATTTACATACTCCGAAGGATCATCCTCCGGATGGCGCGCGCGGGGCCCATCTCCGTTTTGCTAGCAGCGTGCCTCGTTAGTAGGTCTCCTCACTGGCGGGCCCTTAGCAGGCCCCTTTTTTCACGTCAGTTGAACCGGCAGTTTCGTATCAGCTTTTTGCCTGTCTCAGCTGACACAACAACACATACTGCTACAATAGAATAATTTGTTCGCTATAATTGGTCTTCAATTTTGCTAATTCGCATAGTCTTTTTGCTACGAGGTCTCCAGCGAGAATCTCCAGCGGTGTCATTTTTTTTGCAACAGTAGCGCAATTCTTTTTTTTGCTGCAACTGTTTCCTTTTTTTGCTAAAATAGCACAAAGTGTTAGTTACGTGTGTCTGGCGAGATCTTCGGTAATGTCTCCGGCAAAGTCATTATTTTTGCTACAATAGCTTTTTTTTTTGCTGCATTTGTTCTTCGTGTTTGCTATAGTCGAACAAATCTTTTGCTACGAGGTCACCGGCGAGTTTTCTTTTGTCTTTTTATGTGGACGATTTTTTTTGCTACATTACTGAAAAATTCTTATTTCAATGATTTTTTTTTCTCCAGAGTAGCAAAAGCGGGATTTAGGAAGAATTTATAAAATTACTACATTAGTAAAAAAATATTTCAATGAACTTTTTTTTCTCAGATGAGCAAAAGCAGGGTTAGTGAATAATTTTGGACACGTGTCAGTCAGAGGACCCGGAGGATTTTCCCTCGGGATCCTCTGAAGGACGCTCAGTTCTGCCCTATGTATAAGTCAAGTTGTACTGTATTTCTTATGTTCTAACAAAAACTGATACTCTCTCCATTTACTTTTCTAAGTCATTTCAATTTTACATGCATTTTTTTAAATGAGTGAATCTAGATTTATTTTGTATATAAATTTATTTATTTTATTATGTATGTGGTTAAAATTGAAATACTCAACCCGTCACATATTAATTGTATCAAAGTTGGACAAAAGTAGATGTATCTAACAATAAAATATGTCTATATACATCTACTTTTGTCTAACTTTGAGACGATTAATTTAAGACGGAGGGAGTACTAAGTAGTGTGCGTTATATAAGAGAGAGTAACAAAACTCTTTTGGAAAACCAAGGGACGTCAGTACGTCACTGCTCTCCCCCAGGCTGCGTTGCATCAAAAGATGCACGCTCGCGTCAGTCGGAAGTGGACAACGAAGGAAGTCAACTAATCCCATCATGAAATTATCCCCAAGCAAAGGGAGCAACCACCGCCGACAACAGAATCTGGAAGAGCTTGACGTGAGAAAGAAGAAACACGCGAACGAGAGTGAGAGCAGTATCACGGCATTTTCAGCGTGGTGCACGTGTACGCTTTGCCTTTTCTGACCGAGTGCGTAATCACCATACCCTACAGACAAATTGTTCTGCTTGTTTTTTTTAACAGGTAATAACGGGGCTGAAACCCGAAAGACCCCAAAGTTTCCATGTGCTGACGCCTGACGGCCTGGGTCCCGTCTCCCTCCAGTAGAAGTAGTACACGCTGTTCAAGTTTAGAGCACGTGGAGCTAAAAAATCCTGGACATGAGTAACAGAGATGCCATTTTGCAAGTTGATTTGCTTGATCCAATCGTTATTGTGCATGGACGGACTAGTTGATGCTTCGATTCCCAAGATTGGAAATGCTTGCTAGAAGAAGAAAACCCGTATGAAGCTGTTGCGTGCCCTCGATTACTGGCAAGCTAGTAATCCCCGGGTTTTTCCAGCTCGATCTATTTATTTCTGGCAGGTGAGAAGTGGTGCCGCCGTAGTACTTCGTATTGTCCTCCTCCTCAGGAAAAAAAAAGGGAAGCGCAGCAAGACAGTACTGTACTACCACGAAGCACAGCGCTACGTAGCTCTCCCACGGGCAGCTCCGTGGGAAATGGTCGACCAGTTGCCACAGCCAGGTTCATGGCACGACAAACGCGACAGCGAAAGCACGAGTGGCGCGGGGCCCACTCCCTCACACGGCACGAGCCGTGGTACGCGTCTACGTCCGATCTTGATGCGCGTATCTCTTATCAGGCTATCACTCTCCGAGCATCGGAGAGACGAAGACCAGCCAAATGCAGCACGTCTGAAAGGGAAGTGCCTGCGGGCTGCGGTGACGGACTGGTGCTCGATCAAAATCCACAGCGGTGCTTGGTGAAATTGTCTTCCTCTCAAATTACCACAGAGTTTTACTGAAATTTTCTTCCTCTTTTAGGATCTTGGATTCCAAACCAGTAAAATCTTGTTGGACCGGGATCCTATGTTCTTTTATTACCAAAAGGATCTTAGGCTCACGTATTTTTAAACGTGACTAGGATCCTATGTTGTAATGTGAGATCACGCGCTCCATGCAGGGAGTACGACACACGACATGACGCAAGAATCCCAATAGGGGGTCAGGGTAGCATCCAGCCATCCAGCATCATAAAATTACTTTTCAAAGGTTACCCCTTGCGTAGTCCTCGAGCTTGATTTCGCAAAGGTATTCGACTCGGTGGACTGGACCTGCCTCCGCGCCATCCTCCACGCCCATGGTTTTCCACCCCTCTAGTGCGCCTGGATGGACTCGATCTTCTCCTCCTCGCACTTCGCCATCCTCCTCAATGGCCCACCAGGAAAGTGGTTTCGATGCATGCGCGGCCTCCGCTAGGGCGACCCCTTGTCGCCCTATCTCTTCATCATCGTGGCGGACCTCCTCCAGCGGCTGATCCGCAACGACGACGTGCTCAGCCACCCCCTGGTCGATGGAGCTCCGTGTCCCGTCCTGCAATATGCAGACGACACGCTGCTCATCCTTCACGCGGACGAGCGCTCTGCGCACCGGCTTCGTGACATCCTCCGAGTCTTCGAAGACTGCACACGCCTCCGCATTAACTTCACCAAGAGCACCCTCGTGCCGATGCACGTGCCTGATGCCACCCTCTAGCTCATCCGAAGCGCTCTCCATTGCCGTGTGGAGGGCTTCCCGCAAAACTACCTCGGTCTTCCTATGTCCGCCGGCAAACTCCGCCTCGCTGACTTCGCTCCACTGATCGCCAAGGTGGACAAATACTTGTCCGGCTGGAGGGCCCTGCTCCTCTCCTCTAGCGGGCGACTCGTCCTCGTCAATGTTGTCCTCGACACCCTCCCCACTTACGCAATGGGTGCGCTATCTCTGCCTCTAGGGGTGATCGCGGCGCTCGACAAACACCGGTGAGCTTTCCTTTGGGCTGCGTCAGAACGTGTCTCAGGCGCACAATGCCTCGTTGCATGGGACTTCGTCTGTCGTGCCAAGAAGGAAGGGGGCATGGGGGTTCGGTCCCTCGCCGACCAAAACAACTGCCTCCAGGTCAAGCTCATTCACCGTCTCCACGCCGCCCACGGCGAGTCATGGCCTACTTGGGTTTGGTCATCCCTCAACGGCGCCCCCTTGATAAGATTGGCCGCTCTGCCTCCATCTGCGGGCACCACTGGTCCACGCTGCTGCGCGCTCCCCCTGTACCGCGCAATCACCACTGTCCGCCTGCAAGATGGACGCCAAACATCCTTCTGGATGGACGCCTGGAGCTCTTTGGGTGCTCTCCGCGCTGCCATGCCAGAGCTGCACTCGCACACAACGGCCCTTGTCGGCACGGTACGCCAAGTGATTGACAGAGGCCTTGCCTCCTGCTTCGTCCCCCGCCTCTCTTCGACGGCCTCACGCCAGCTCGCGTGCCTGTCTCGTGATGTCGACGCCATCCGCCTCTCCTCCAAAACAGATGAACACTCTCTGACTCTCAGCGCGGAGCCTTCGGGAGCGTTCAAGACCTCGAGGTTATACCGCCTGTGCACCACTGGCGGGGAGCTCTCCCCCCACTACACCTTCGTCTGGCGGAACTACGCCCCATCGAAGGTGCGGTTCTTCGCCTGGCTCCTCGTACAAGGGCGCATCCAGTGCCGTTCCAACCTCCTGCACAAGCATATCCTGCGCGCCGAAGAGAGTGGATGTCCCATCTGTGACGACCCTCTGGAAACCCCCGGCCACATCTTCTTCGATTGTGCCTTCGTGCGCCAATTCTGGCGCATGCTTGGCGCGCAACCCTCGCCCGGCTTGGACGTTGACAGTGCTGCGACGTGCCCTCTGACTGCGTCTGCACCCACTCGCACTGCGAGCACACTGCGTCTGCTATGTCTGTGGCATCTGTGGAAACACAGAAACGATGTCGTGTTCAATGGTCACGTCCCCTCCGTTACCGCTATCCGCAAGAGCTGCCGGGACAATGTAGTGCTCTGGCGCGCTCGCCTCCCCTCGACTATGAAGAACGATATAGACATTTGGTTGTGCTTCTTCACCCCCTCCCGCCACTTATCCGGGCTGTAATCTCGGCCTGACTGGCTCTCTCCCGGCCTGTAGGAGACGAAGCCTTCCTCTGTAAAACACTCCCATCGGGGGGCCACCCCTTTTCTTTTTTGGAAAATAAATGGATATGCAGGTGAGGGCTTCTGCCCTTTCCGGTGAAATACTCAAAAAAAAAATATTATCACGTACAAACTTTACGACTAGAATAATTCTTAACTTGGTCCAACGTCACTCGATAAAATTATCTTTTATCCTACTACTCCCTCCATCTTGGATCCTACTACTCCCTCCGTCCGGGTATTTCTAGGTCGTCAAATTTACCAATTTAAAATAAGAAATATGTAACAAAAAAATATACCATTCAAAACATTAAATGTTGTATTTTCTAATGATATAATTTTTATGTTATACAGCTTAGATTATGTTGGTCAAATTGATAACGCAAGGGACACGCGTAGCACCTAAATACCCGGACGGAGGGAGTAGTGATCAATTCCTTGGTCTAATAAATTCAATTATGACATCAGCAAAAAAAAATCACTAGGTTTTATTTTTTCAATTATCTTTCGGACTGTCAGCCCGACTGACTACACTCAGGAAAATACCACATTTTTTTATTATGAGTAATAGTTACTACTAATGCTATGAACCTAAATCATCATACAACATACTTGCACCCCAACATTGCAAGAGGCCTAGCTAGTATGGCCAATAGGACTACACAGGCACATCGGTTGGGTATTCGGAAGGGTGCTTCCTGATGGTATCCAGCAGCGACCGCTCCTGCTCGCGAAGGTTGGAAGGAACTTGATCATAGACATCGGTGAACAGCTCCGCCAGCCCGTGTTTCGGGATCCTCTCGGCCACCTGAATGGCTTGCAGAACCTGCACAGAAAAATGTGCTGGCAGTTTCAGACAGTCACTTATGAAAACGCGCTACACGGATTCGTCTTTGTGCGACAGCACCAATATTACCTCTTGTCTCACATTGTCCCTAAGTTCAGTCTCTTCAGCATCACACCACCAGCCGTTCCCCTGAACCCATTTCCTGTACCTGGAGATGGGGTCCCTTGCTGTTCGCCAATGCTCGATCTCGTCAGCCGGCCTGTACTTGGTTGAATCGTCGGATGTCGAGTGATGCCCGACTCGGTAAGTCATCGCCTGAAAGTTTTTTCAACTCACTACTCTTTAAGCAAACATACTTATATATTCTGAAATTCGTTGAACTATCGCGCACCTCGATCAAAATAGGCCGTCCTTCGGTTATGGCCATTTCTCGGGCCGTGTGAACTGCAGTGTACACAGCAAGAGTGTCGTTGCCGTCTACCCGGATACTGCGGATTCCGTAAGCCTGACCGCGGGTAACAACCCCATCACCTGCAAGAACAGTGGATTTAACACAATGCAGCACCAATAGTTTGTGGAAAGTCATGATTCAGCGACAAAGGCGCGCTTCATACTTCTGAACTGTTCGCTAGTTGGGGTGCTGATTGCCCACCCATTGTTGCGGCAGAAGAAGATTACTGGAGCTTCCGTGACAGCAGCAAAGTTGAGAGCGGCGTGGAAGTCTCCCTGTACGTTTTTTCAGCTGTCAGAAAGGCCCTGGTTACAACACTTTAAGTAAGTGATCGGCGATTGGTCATCTACCTCGCTCGAGCCACCATCGCCGATATACGTGATGGCACATGCATCCTTCTTGTCCATCTTCAGAGAGTAGGCAGCTCCAACAGCTTGAGGGAGCTGCGTGCTGGTCCATTTGCAAAGAATGATAAGCATGTCATTCACTTGCATAGTATTTGTGACACCGGAGGAAGTAGTATTTCATACTTACGCTATAGTGGATGAGACCGTGAAATAGTTCAGACGGCTTGATCCGTAATGTATTGGCATCTGCCTCCCTTTACCGTAATCCAGCTTATTCCCAAACAACTGGTTTGCGAATTCTTGCAGTGTGAAGCCGCGCCATAGAAGAACACCTGGCTCCCTGTACTTCATTCGGCTCCGCAATTTCCAGCCAAGAAAAGCACAGTAAGTAACTTTGTTATATACGTACTTATTACGCATCGCAGCTTTGGGTCAACTGAAATTCACCTGAGGGAGTACAATGTCGTCAGCACTAAGCGCCGCAGCAGAGGCTATGTTGATTGCTTCTTCACCATTGGAATTCATATAGAATGAGATTCTACCCTGCCTCTGAGCTTCATAGAAGATTGTATCCATAATCTGGAGTGTGACCATGTTACTGTACATCTTCAGAGCCAACTCCTTACTGACCTGACAGCAGTAAGAGACATGGTTCAGAACAAAATTAGTGTTTGCCGACATGTTTCGCTCGACCAGCATTCCTCACTCATGAAGCACTAATCAGTATTACACCTCTTGGAATATACTGCTGTGGATAATCCCGCCGTCGTCGTCAAGAACGCGGTAACACTTGATCCTTTCCCTTTGCGACTCTGGCACGAAATTCATTTCACCAACGAAGGAAAGCTTCCCTCCAGGGAAATCTACTACCTGCGATGGTAACAGTCAAAATTAAGTTCATAGTGCAAGGAGAAAATTGGATCAGCCACAACGATGGCCAAAAAAGAGTAAAAAAACACTGTTGGAACTGACAAGCATAACTGGATTAGTCTTACTGACCTTGGAGGTAATGGACCATTTAACCCGTTGACAAATACTGACAATTTCAAGTAATGAAATTCAGGTGGGGAAGCTCTAAAAAAAATACGAACATACTCCTAATAATTAGTCTCGTCAGTTGACACCGACCGACATCACATAAAGTGTAAAACTATGGTAGTAAAAGACACGTTTCTAAAGCCGTGTGAGCTTACTAAACCCGGAGTTAAGTCTGATTAGGCTATTGACTCAATGACACGTCCATCTTTATCTGGTTACTTTACTACTTGTTGTCAATTCTATCCATGCAATACTTTTCCTTCAACTGGATTAGTCTTATTAACCTTGGAGGTTAATGGACCATTTTACCCGGACAATTACTGGCCATCTTGGCAATGGCAATACTTTACAGTACCAGGAGAGACTCCTAATCATTAGTCTCATCAGTTGACACCGACCAACATCACATGAAGTGTATAAAACTATATGGTAGTAAAGGCACGTTTCTAGAGCCGTGTGAGCTTACTAAACCTGGAGTCAAGTCCGATTAGGCCATTGACTGAATGCCACCTCCATCCTTATCTGGTTAGTTTACTACTTGTTGTCAATTCTATCCATGCACAATTTTCCTGTGCTACTCCTGAGCTACTTGTTGCCAATTCTATCCATGCACAACCTCTAGGAGTATGTTCCAGGAAGAAAAACATAATTCCAGTAATAAATATTGCCGGAAATGAAGCACTTAGCTAGTGACAAATGAAACCAAAGTCCAAAGAGAAATCGAGATATTTGGCCTTCTAGATCAGGAAAATTCAGATGCGGTTAATTTAAGAATAAAAATATGTACCCTAAAGTTTCTTTAATCGGGGAAGAAGATCGATCACATGACCCCAGGCGTATCATCCTGAATATTCGTTGTAGCCTAGTACAACTAGTTTATGTCGACTGAAATTTCTATAGAACACACACATGTGACCTGTCCTACTACACAATAGTGTACGACTGTATCGTGAAGCGTGCATAGATACCTGAAGATCGCTGCCGGCGAATTCATTCTCCGATTCCACGGCGGCGCTGCCTCCGGCGAAGCGTCGGACGGAGCAGAGCCCTCTGAGGTCCCCCGCCGGCGGGCCAAGAACCGGCACTGTGGACGAGCTCAAGAACCACGGACCGGGACCGCGGCGGCGCAGCTCGCCGGCGACCCTCCTGGCGGCACGGCGCATCAGCCCAGACGACAGCCACGCAGCCATGTAAGTAAGTAAGTAGTGCGTATACGCTAGTATCTCATACGGCGCGTATACAGATGATGCGAGCTTCCCACGCGCTCAGCTCAGCTGCAATCCGATCAATGGTGGCGGCTGGATTTTATAGGTGGTAGAGGCGGAGCTGGAGCTGAGTAGATAAGTGTGTGTGCAGCGAGGAGTCTGGAGGTAGGAGAAGACGGGCACGGCTCACACAGATGTCTGGAGATGAGGTTGCACGTGGAAACAGTGGCCCGGTGCCGGGGTGGGTGTGGAGATGGGAGCTGAGCTGAGAATGGTGACAGGTCATGCTCAGCTCTAGATGGACAGGGAAACTAGGGAAAACGACGGAGCAAAACCGTGCCACTGTGCCATTTTTCTTTCCAGTTGGCAGACTACCGGACGTCGGACGAGAACAAAATTTGGAATGAACACCACCGTCTGTTCGATGATCGCGTTGACATTTTAGATCAACTCTACTACTCTACACCTTGAAGAAAAAACTCTACTGCTCTCTAGCAAGTTCTTACAAAGCCGTTCCTTCAAACCAATACTCCTTCCGTCCTGGCACAACACTAAAAACATGCAGTCCAAATGGTTGTCTCTCTCCACCAATACATGCAATATTTAAATCTAATAAATAAATATTTAGGGTCCAGAGAATTGTTATACGTGACTTATAAACTAGGACTGGAGGGAGAATTATGAGCTATGCATGCTCAGCGACAGTATGCCAGCCTGTCTCTGTCAGAAATGTCTATAAATTCTAGCGGGTGGCAGGTAATTGCATTTAATTTTCTGCCACACGAACATGCATCCTTACATGCACCGGCCTATCATTGCTTTCTCCATTCGTTGCTGTTTTTGTCCCACGACCGGTGGATCTCAAATTTCATTGATTCACTCAGTCAGTGTTGTTTGCTATGTGTACACGAGGAAGACTCCTACGTTAAATTTATATTCGCCCACACGCACGACATTTCTTCCAAACTTAGGTTGGTGTCAGTGCATCACGTTTATCACGGCCTGTAACCCCGCCACGTCAAATTTTTCTCTCACTCTCACCCCACTCTCACGGCACTCTCACGTCACGGTACCAGTGCACGGGCTATAGTGCTAGCTCTCACCTCTCTCTCCTCCCTACCGTCCCCATTAGCACCGCTATCGTCTCCCTCTCGCCCCGCTCTCGCCTATCGCCTCCCCCTCTCGCTCCCTCTCTCCCGGCCAGTGCGGGCGGTAGCGGCGCTACCGCCGGGCGACGCGGCCATCGCCCGCCGCTGGCCTCTCGCCCCCTTGTCGCCCCGCTCTCGCCCGGCCGGAGGCGGTATCGCCCCCACTCTCTCCCGCACTAGCACCAGCCTTAGAGAGAGATCATTTTGCCTCTCGATCTGCATTGATTTTGATATTTTTAAAAATTTAAAATTAACATTTAAAAGTTTCAAATTCTGAAAAAATGGCGCAAGTACATTAAGACTCCATACAGATCACGGGTCACACAAGGTGGTACTAAAATCAACCAAAAAAAAAAGTATAGTTTTACGCATCTATGTGCCTAGAATTAATCCGCACACCCCGACTGTATATAGCCCAAACAACCGTCATCAGTCGAGCATAGCCTATATCTATAAGTCCGTGATGGTCGGCAGGCAACAGAAAGGATCACATCTGGATAGAATACACGACCTTGTTGATAACCTGCAGGAAGTAAACAGTCTTTTTTTCAAATACAATATCATTACGACAGTTTCAAATAGCCCACAAAACATAAGCCACGCATATCCGTATATGTGCCTTTGTTTTCTTGTAAACTCCGTGTAACCAACTACTAAGCATATTCGATATGCTAATCGGTAGATATATAATAAAGGTAAAGTGGATAAGTCGCAAATATCTCTAGCAAAAAAAACAAGAAATAAAAAGATGATCAACGGATTCGTCGCAGAAAATGCATTTTATACAACCGGTTCATCCTCGTTTGCTCAGATTGTCTTTTGTTAACACTACATTTCTATTCACGAACCATAAGAATATTTTTTACGAAACTTTAAGTTTCCACAGGTATTTTCGTAAGAATCTTGTTGAACCATGTCCGTATAAAACGATTTAATGGAGAACAACCCGTTGGATGTTAACCTCCATATAAAAGTGGCATTCTCCTCTGTAAGAGACACACTCATAAGACGCTCAACTAAATGCAACCAATGATTTCTCCTCTCCCCGATATGCATCTCCTAAACCGAATGTTAAGAGGATTATTGGATATCACGCTTGCTAGAAACATTTTTATATTGAGCAATATTATAAAGTTAGAGATAAGTTTGGGATAACGGTTTATACCCTAGCCAATTATCCTCCCAGAACTCTCACCCCACTCACACGGCACTTTCACGCCACGGTGCCAGTGCACGGGCTATAGTGCTAGCTCTCACCTCTCTCTCCTCCCTACCGTCCCCATTAGCACCGCTATCGTCTCCCTCTCGCCCCGCTCTCGCCTATCGCCTCCCCCTCTCGCCCCCTCTCTCCCGGCCAGTGCGGGCGGTAGCCGGGCGGTAGCGGCGCTACCGCCGGGCGACGCGGCCATCGCCCGCCGCTGGCCTCTCGCCCCCTTGTCGCCCCGCTCTCGCCCGGCCGGAGGCGGTATCGCCCCCACTCTCTCCCGCACTAGCACCAGCCTTAGAGAGAGATCATTTTGCCTCTCGATCTGCATTGATTTTGATATTTTTAAAAATTTAAAATTAACATTTAAAAGTTTCAAATTCTGAAAAAATGGCGCAAGTACATTAAGACTCCATACAGATCACGGGTCACACAAGGTGGTACTAAAATCGACCAAAAAAAAAGTATAGTTTTACGCATCTATGTGCCTAGAATTAATCCGCACACCCCGACTGTATATAGCCCAAACAACCGTCATCAGTCGAGCATAGCCTATATCCATAAGTCCGTGATGGTCGGCAGGCAACAGAAAGGATCACATCTGGATAGAATACACGACCTTGTTGATAACCTGCAGGAAGTAAACAGTCTTTTTTTCAAATACAATATCATTACGACAGTTTCAAATAGCCCACAAAACATAAGCCACGCATATCCGTATATGTGCCTTTGTTTTCTTGTAAACTCCGTGTAACCAACTACTAAGCATATTCGATATGCTAATCGGTAGATATATAATAAAGGTAAAGTGGATAAGTCGCAAATATCTCTAGCAAAAAAACAAGAAATAAAAAGATGATCAACGGATTCGTCGCAGAAAATGCATTTTATACAACCGGTTCATCCTCGTTTGCTCAGATTGTCTTTTGTTAACACTACATTTCTATTCACGAACCATAAGAATATTTTTTACGAAACTTTAAGTTTCCACAGGTATTTTCGTAAAAATCTTGTTGAACCATGTCCGTATAAAACGATTTAATGGAGAACAACCCGTTGGATGTTAACCTCCATATAAAAGTGTCATTCTCCTCTGTAAGAGACACACTCATATGACCCTCAACTAAATGCAACCAATGATTTCTCCTCTCCCCGATATGCATCTCCTAAACCGAATGTTAAGAGGATTATTGGATATCACGCTTGCTAGAAACATTTTTATATTGAGCAATATTATAAAGTTAGAGATAAGTTTGGGATAACGGTTTATCCCCTAGACAATTATCCTCCCAGAACTCTCACCCCACTCTCACGACACTCTCACGCCACGGTGCCAGTGCACGGGCTATAGTGCTAGCTCTCACCTCTCTCTCCTCCCTACCGTCCCCATTAGCACCGCTATCGTCTCCCTCTCGCCCCGCTCTCGCCTATCGCCTCCCCCTCTCGCCCCCTCTCTCCCGGCCAGTGCGGGCGGTAGCGGCGCTACCGCCGGGCGACGCGGCCATCGCCCGCCGCTGGCCTCTCGCCCCCTTGTCGCCCCGCTCTCGCCCGGCCGGAGGCGGTATCGCCCCCACTCTCTCCCGCACTAGCACCAGCCTTAGAGAGAGATCATTTTGCCTCTCGATCTGCATTGATTTTGATATTTTTAAAAATTTAAAATTAACATTTAAAAGTTTCAAATTCTGAAAAAATGGCGCAAGTACATTAAGACTCCATACAGATCACGGGTCACACAAGGTGGTACTAAAATCAACCAAAAAAAAGTATAGTTTTACGCATCTATGTGCCTAGAATTAATCCGCACACCCCGACTGTATATAGCCCAAACAACCGTCATCAGTCGAGCATAGCCTATATCCATAAGTCCGTGATGGTCCGCAGGCAACAGAAAGGATCACATCTGGATAGAATACACGACCTTGTTGATAACCTGCAGGAAGTAAACAGTCTTTTTTTCAAATACAATATCATTACGACAGTTTCAAATAGCCCACAAAACATAAGCCACGCATATCCGTATATGTGCCTTTGTTTTCTTGTAAACTCCGTGTAACCAACTACTAAGCATATTCGATATGCTAATCGGTAGATATATAATAAAGGTAAAGTGGATAAGTCGCAAATATCTCTAGCAAAAAAACAAGAAATAAAAAGATGATC
This sequence comes from Alopecurus myosuroides, assembly GCA_028641055.1. NCBI lineage: Eukaryota > Viridiplantae > Streptophyta > Magnoliopsida > Poales > Poaceae > Alopecurus > Alopecurus myosuroides. The sequence continues at coordinate 367,492,400 of CM054058.1, read as the reverse complement.
AACGGATTCGTCGCAGAAAATGCATTTTATACAACCGGTTCATCCTCGTTTGCTCAGATTGTCTTTTGTTAACACTACATTTCTATTCACGAACCATAAGAATATTTTTTTACGAAACTTTAAGTTTCCACAGGTATTTTCGTAAAAATCTTGTTGAACCATGTCCGTATAAAACGATTTAATGGAGAAGAACCCGTTGGATGTTAACCTCCATATAAAAGTGTCATTCTCCTCTGTAAGAGACACACTCATAAGACGCTCAACTAAATGCAACCAATGATTTCTCCTCTCCCCGATATGCATCTCCTAAACCGAATGTTAAGAGGATTATTGGATATCACGCTTGCTAGAAACATTTTTATATTGAGCAATATTATAAAGTTAGAGATAAGTTTGGGATAACGGTTTATCCCCTAGCCAATTATCCTCCCAGAACTCTCACCCCACTCTCACGGCACTCTCACGCCACGGTGCCAGTGCACGGGCTATAGTGCTAGCTCTCACCTCTCTCTCCTCCCTACCGTCCCCATTAGCACTGCTATCGTCTCCCTCTCGCCCCGCTCTCGCCTATCGCCTCCCCCTCTCGCCCCCTCTCTCCCGGCCAGTGCGGGCGGTAGCGGCGCTACCGCCGGGCGACGCGGCCATCGCCCGCCGCTGGCCTCTCGCCCCCCTGTCGCCCCGCTCTCGCCCGGCCGGAGGCGGTATCGCCCCCACTCTCTCCCGCACTAGCACCAGCCTTAGAGAGAGATCATTTTGCCTCTCGATCTGCATTGATTTTGATATTTTGAAAAATTTAAAATTAACATTTAAAAGTTTCAAATTCTGAAAAAAATGGCGCAAGTACATTAAGACTCCATACAGATCACGGGTCACACAAGGTGGTACTAAAATCAACCAAAAAAAAAGTATAGTTTTACGCATCTATGTGCCTAGAATTAATCCGCACACCCCGACTGTATATAGCCCAAACAACCGTCATCAGTCGAGCATAGCCTATATCCATAAGTCCGTGATGGTCGGCAGGCAACAGAAAGGATCACATCTGGATAGAATACACGACCTTTTTTTTTTTTTTGCACAACTAGAATACACGACCTTGTTGATAACCTGCAGGAAGTAAACAGTCTTTTTTTCAAATACAATATCATTACGACAGTTTCAAATAGCCCACAAAACATAAGCCACGCATATCCGTATATGTGCCTTTGTTTTCTTGTAAACTCCGTGTAACCAACTACTAAGCATATTCGATATGCTAATCAGTAGATATATAATAAAGGTAAAGTGGATAAGTCGCAAATATCTCTAGCAAAAAAAACAAGAAATAAAAAGATGATCAACGGATTCGTCGCAGAAAATGCATTTTATACAACCGGTTCATCCTCGTTTGCTCAGATTGTCTTTTGTTAACACTACATTTCTATTCACGAACCATAAGAATATTTTTTACGAAACTTTAAGTTTCCACAGGTATTTTCGTAAGAATCTTGTTGAACCATGTCCGTATAAAACGATTTAATGGAGAACAACCCGTTGGATGTTAACCTCCATATAAAAGTGTCATTCTCCTCTGTAAGAGACACACTCATAAGACGCTCAACTAAATGCAACCAATGATTTCTCCTCTCCCCGATATGCATCTCCTAAACCGAATGTTAAGAGGATTATTAGATATCACGCTTGCTAGAAACATTTTTATATTGAGCAATATTATAAAGTTAGAGATAAGTTTGGGATAACGGTTTATCCCCTAGCCAATTATCCTCCCAGAACTCTCACCCCACTCTCACGGCACTCTCACGCCACGGTGCCAGTGCACGGGGTATAGTGCTAGCTCTCACCTCTCTCTCCTCCCTACCGTCCCCATTAGCACCGCTATCGTCTCCCTCTCGCCCCGCTCTCGCCTATCACCTCCCCCTCTCGCCCCCTCTCTCGCGGCCAGTGCGGGCGGTAGCCGGGCGGTAGCGGCGCTACCGCTGGGCGACGCGGCCATCGCCCGCCGCTGGCCTCTCGCCCCCTTGTCGCCCCGCTCTCGCCCGGCGGAGGCGGTATCGCCCCCACTCTCTCCCGCACTAGCACCAGCCTTAGAGAGAGATCATTTTGCCTCTCGATCTGCATTGATTTTGATATTTTTAAAAATTTAAAATTAACATTTAAAAGTTTCAAATTCTGAAAAAATGGCGCAAGTACATTAAGACTCCATACAGATCACGGGTCACACAAGGTGGTACTAAAATCAACCAAAAAAAAAGTATAGTTTTACGCATCTATGTGCCTAGAATTAATCCGCACACCCCGACTGTATATAGCCCAAACAACCGTCATCAGTCGAGCATAGCCTATATCCATAAGTCCGTGATGGTCGGCAGGCAACAGAAAGGATCACATCTGGATAGAATACACGACCTTGTTGATAACCTGCAGGAAGTAAACAGTCTTTTTTTCAAATACAATATCATTACGACAGTTTCAAATAGCCCACAAAACATAAGCCACGCATATCCGTATATGTGCCTTTGTTTTCTTGTAAACTCCGTGTAACCAACTACTAAGCATATTCGATATGCTAATCGGTAGATATATAATAAAGGTAAAGTGGATAAGTCGCAAATATCTCTAGCAAAAAAAACAAGAAATAAAAAGATGATCAACGGATTCGTCGCAGAAAATGCATTTTATACAACCGGTTCATCCTCGTTTGCTCAGATTGTCTTTTGTTAACACTACATTTCTATTCACGAACCATAAGAATATTTTTTACGAAACTTTAAGTTTCCACAGGTATTTTCGTAAGAATCTTGTTGAACCATGTCCGTATAAAACGATTTAATGGAGAACAACCCGTTGGATGTTAACCTCCATATAAAAGTGTCATTCTCCTCTGTAAGAGACACACTCATAAGACGCTCAACTAAATGCAACCAATGATTTCTCCTCTCCCCGATATGCATCTCCTAAACCGAATGTTAAGAGGATTATTGGATATCACGCTTGCTAGAAACATTTTTATATTGAGCAATATTATAAAGTTAGAGATAAGTTTGGGATAACGGTTTATCCCCTAGCCAATTATCCTCCCAGAACTCTCACCCCACTCTCACGGCACTCTCACGCCACGGTGCCAGTGCACGGGCTATAGTGCTAGCTCTCACCTCTCTCTCCTCCCTACCGTCCCCATTAGCACCGCTATCGTCTCCCTCTCGCCCCGCTCTCGCCTATCACCTCCCCCTCTCGCCCCTCTCTCGCGGCCAGTGCGGGCGGTAGCCGGGCGGTAGCGGCGCTACCGCTGGGCGACGCGGCCATCGCCCGCCGCTGGCCTCTCGCCCCCTTGTCGCCCCGCTCTCGCCCGGCCGGAGGCGGTATCGCCCCCACTCTCTCCCGCACTAGCACCAGCCTTAGAGAGAGATCATTTTGCCTCTCGATCTGCATTGATTTTGATATTTTTAAAAATTTAAAATTAACATTTAAAAGTTTCAAATTCTGAAAAAATGGCGCAAGTACATTAAGACTCCATACAGATCACGGGTCACACAAGGTGGTACTAAAATCAACCAAAAAAAAAAGTATAGTTTTACGCATCTATGTGCCTAGAATTAATCCGCACACCCCGACTGTATATAGCCCAAACAACCGTCATCAGTCGAGCATAGCCTATATCCATAAGTCCGTGATGGTCGGCAGGCAACAGAAAGGATCACATCTGGATAGAATACACGACCTTGTTGATAACCTGCAGGAAGTAAACAGTCTTTTTTTCAAATACAATATCATTACGACAGTTTCAAATAGCCCACAAAACATAAGCCACGCATATCCGTATATGTGCCTTTGTTTTCTTGTAAACTCCGTGTAACCAACTACTAAGCATATTCGATATGCTAATCGGTAGATATATAATAAAGGTAAAGTGGATAAGTCGCAAATATCTCTAGCAAAAAAACAAGAAATAAAAAGATGATCAATGGATTCGTCGCAGAAAATGCATTTTATACAACCGGTTCATCCTCGTTTGCTCAGATTGTCTTTTGTTAACACTACATTTCTTTTCACGAACCATAAGAATATTTTTTACGAAACTTTAAGTTTCCACAGGTATTTTCGTAAGAATCTTGTTGAACCATGTCCGTATAAAACGATTTAATGGAGAACAACCCGTTGGATGTTAACCTCCATATAAAAGTGTCATTCTCCTCTGTAAGAGACACACTCATAAGACGCTCAACTAAATGCAACCAATGATTTCTCCTCTCCCCGATATGCATCTCCTAAACCGAATGTTAAGAGGATTATTGGATATCACGCTTGCTAGAAACATTTTTATATTGAGCAATATTATAAAGTTAGAGATAAGTTTGGGATAACGGTTTATCCCCTAGCCAATTATCCTCCCAGAACCTCACATGTTGCCCATTACCCAAGTTGAACGAACCCCTCGCAAAAAAAATCATGTTTCACCTTCATTAAACCCTTTCAAAACGGCGAATCTGAAGGTTTTGCTTCTACTTGGGATAACGGTTTACCCCCTAAATATTTATTGGATAGAAGCTCCTGCGACACCTTTTTCCTGAAGAATTTTAAATAGTCATTTACTCAACAAACACTTATTCTTAATGTCTAACACCTCTATACCCAGGCCCTTGATCCTTTGGACGAGACGCAATATTCCACCGTGTTAAGTGATATATTTCCTCTTGCTATCACTTTGCCAAAAGAACTGCAAGCGATAAAAATCTAACCTTTTTCCGAAACCCCTTTGGGATTTCAAAAAAGGATAAAAGAAACATTGGTAAACTTGTCAGGATAGAATTAATCAATATGAGACGGTCCCCATATGACAATAGTTTTCCAGCGCAAGAACCCAATTTCTACTCAAAATGATTCTCTACCGGTTTCCACTCTCTATTAAGTAATTTCGTATAAATGGATCGGAATGCCAAGATAGTTAAAAGGTAAACTACCTGCCTCACATCTGAATACGTCTTGTGCTTACCCATGTTGGCGCAAGTACATACCCATGTTATCTGCATATCCACGGAGTTTAGCTAGAAAATACGTTGTATTATAGGCCACACAAAAATCATAAATTTGTGGATATGAAAAGGAAACAAATAAATCGTTTTTACTTCCGACATTTGTCCTTTTTGTGCAGATGATATATGAAAAACTATTTTGAAGCATATTTTGTATGTACTAGTATTTCTATTTTCGAAATTTTTAGAGACGTAAAAATGAAATTTCTGTTTTTTTTGTTTTTAAAGGAGGAGCAATAGTGCACGTGTGTCAAAGGGATCTTTCGCAAAATTTATCACTATCTCACAACATTACGCGCTGAACATTGCGGAAACTAAAATGCAGGGGCTCGGTCCAACCGAAACTGTTGGCTGAAGGTGCCTGTCTCTCCTAGGGTTTCGCCTCGCTCCTGGCGACTGGCGATTCTAGGGTTTCGAGGCGATCTCTGTGCTGCATGACCTTCACGACGGCACACACCCATCTTCCTCCCGCGCTCGTTCACCGGCTCCCCTCGCTAGACCTAACCGGCTCGTCTCGTTCGCACGTTCGAGGTGATCAAGGGGTGAACCTGGTTCACTGCCCACCCTTGGTGGCGCGGAAGTTCGATCTGGTGGTGGTTCTTTGATGGCGGACAAGGCGATCGGGAAGGGGAAGGAAGATCTCCCAGCGGGGGCTCGATCTAATCTGGATCGGCCGGCCGCTACTGTCACAACGTCCAAGGGGGGAGGCTCTGCACCGGTGAGATCGGATCAACCTGGGGCGGACTCCGGCGATTCTGTTACGGCCATGTTGGGCCGGCTGAAGCTAACAACGAAGGAGACGCAGACTTTCGTCCTCGATGACGCAGATGAAGCGATCTTTGGGTGCCCGGAGTGGGCACTCGTGGGGAAGGTTTTAGCTCCCAATACACTGCATGTGAACACCATATCTTCTGTCATCCGCCCGGCGTGGGGAAACCCTCGAGGCATGCTGGTGCATCCGATGGGTCCAAATTTGTTTATGGCAGAATTTGAATCACAGGTGGATATGTTGTGAGTGATCAATGGTTCACCATGGGTCGTGGGGAAGAACGCGGTGTTGTTGAAGGAGTTCGACCCGAAGGTGAAGCCAGCTGATATTGTGTTTGATAGACTCCTTCTCTGGGTGCGCATCTATGGGCTGCCGTTCCCATTGATGAACTCCGAGAGGGGAACTCCTTTGGCTAGTCTCATTGGCAAAGTAGAGAAGATGGAGGTAGATGACAAAGGCCGGGCATGGGGAGACTTCCTTCGTGTGCGGATCCAGGTTGATGTTACAGAGCCATTGATGAGGTGTGTTGGTGTGGCATCATCTAGCATGATGCGCACAATCTACTATGAGGTTAAGTATGAAAAGTTGCCCATGCTCTGCTACTCGTGTGGCCTTATTGGGCATTCTTCCTTGGTGTGCTCAAGTCCCGCTAGCAGAGATGAGGAAGGTAATCTGCCGTGGTGCAAGGAGAGGGTCTGTGTACCAGAGGCAAAGAAGAAGGACGGGAGATCCTTCTCGGGTACTGGTTCGCAGTCGGGCCAGGGTTCCAGTAACCAGCCAGGAGGGGCTGGGAGGAGAAATGCGGAGGTAACGTCGCCGGTTAAAACCAAAAAATCCCGGGCGAAGAAACCTGCTGCTGATACCAATGTGGCGAAAAAAGATGGTGATGCAAATAGGACTACTGGTCAGAAGAGGAAGCAACCTTTGGCATATAAACCAAAGTTAAAACCAGTCCTAGCCATTACCAATATTGCTGAAGATCACACTACGGCTGCTTCTGAGAGTAACGGCCCAACTGCGGAACAGGAGGAGGTTCCAAGTGATGATTCGAACAAAAAGCGCAAGAATTGTGTGCCTGGAGGTACTAGTCGATCGGCGGATCTGGCGGTGGCTGACGATCAGCCCCGCCGCACGCAATGAGTCTTGTAGGCTGGAACAGTCGAGGGTTGGGGTCGGACTCGACTGTGGGCGAGCTTAAATGGCTTGTCAAGAAATACCGACCCGCGATCCTTTTTCTTTCGGAGACGAAGATGAAGGATAAAAGAGCCCAACAGTTGATGTGGTCTTTGGGATACAACAACAGTGTGGGTGTTAGTAGCGAGGGCCAAAGTGGTGGCCTTGTGCTGTACCGGCGACAACCATTCACAGTCTCACTGCGGGGATGCAATGCTAATTGTATTGACGTACTGGTCACAGAGGAGACGGGTAGTGAATGGCGCGCCACTTTCGTTTATGGAGAACCTCGTCGTGAGAACCGCCATGAATTTTGGGACCTCTTGAGAAGACTCCGCACGCAGTGGAACGGACCGTGGATATGCTGTGGAGATTTCAATGAGGTGCTCTGTCATGAGGAGCATTATGGCTCAAACGATCGATCGGAAACTCAAATGCGTTTGTTCAAGGAATGCCTGGAGGTGTGTGGGCTGATTGACCTGGGCTATTCTGGCCCCATGTTTACATGGACTAACAGGCAGGAGGGGGATCGGAATGTCCGAGTTCGACTGGATCGCGCAGTTGCGAATGGAGAGTTCATGCAGCTCTTTGATGATGTGGCGGTGGAGAACGTGATTACTACCACATCGGATCACTATGCCATCCATGTTAGTCTGAAGAAACACAGCGAGCCTTCCAGTACCAGACCAATACAGATGGGTTTCAAATTCGAGGCAGCCTGGCTACGCGCTCCGGATTATCAGCAGGTCATGGAGCAAGCCTGGATGGATTCGTCTAGCGGTTCGCGACGCTGGGCTCAACTTGGGCCACTTTGCACAAGGTGGCCATCTCACTGGGCCGGTGGAGCCGAGACACGTTTGGCCGAGTGGCCAAAGAAATACGCAGGAGGGAGAAACGGTTGAAATTCCTCCGTTTGGCGCCATGGGAGGACAACCAAGAGGAAGCAAAGGTGATTGAGAAAGAACTTTGCGAGCTTTTCGAGAGGGAAGAAACCATGGCACGTCAGCGCTCGCGCGTTGAGTGGATGAAGGAGGGAGACCGCAATACTGCGTTTTTCCATGCACGGGCATCTGCTAGACGGCGCACGAACAAGATCAAAGCGCTGCTACGCGAAGATGGCTCTCGGTGCTCTGATATTTCGGAGATAAAAGAACGGGTGACGAACTTCTATGCTGATCTGTTCTCTTCGGAACCGTGTACGGACACGGATATGGTTCTTGACTCCATTGAGGGGAAGGTTACGGAGGAGATGAACGTGACTTTATGCAAACCTTACTCCGACGAGGAAATAAAAGCAGCGTTATTCCAAATGGGCCCTACAAAGGCGCCGGGCCCGGATGGCTTCCCGGCTCTTTTTTATCAAACTCATTGGGAATTCTTTGATAAAGAGATTTGCAAAGCTGTTAGGGGCTTCTTGGCAGGAGAGGGTATTCCAGATGGGTTGTGTGACTCAGTTATTGTACTCATCCCTAAGGTAAACAACCCTGTATCTCTCAAGAATTTCAGGCCAATTAGTCTCTGCAACGTGCTTTATAAAATTGCCTCCAAAGTGTTAGCTAACCGGCTGAAGATGATCCTTCCAGTTATCATCTCAGAACAACAAAGTGCATTTGTGCCTGGCAGGTTGATTACTGATAATGCTCTGGTGGCCTACGAGTGTCTCCATACCATTAGGAGACAACGTGTGAAGAAGCCCTTTTTTGCTCTTAAGATCGATATGATGAAAGCATACGATAGAGTGGATTGGGGCTACCTCCATGGATGTATGATCAAGCTGGGGTTTGCAGTACCATGGATTGATTCAGTAATGAGGTGTGTTACCATGGTTCGTTATGCAGTTAAGGTTAATGGCGAGCTCACAGAACCAGTAATTCCCTCTCGAGGCATACGGCAGGGTGACCCGATAAGTCCGTATCTGTTTCTTCTGTACACCGAGGGCCTCTCGTGCCTTCTTCATCGGAAGGAACTAAGTGGTGAGTTGCAAGGGATCCGCAATGGTCGTTCTGGCCCGGCAATCTCCCACTTGTTATTCGCTGACGATAGTATCTTCTTCGCCCGGAGCGATCAAAGGAGTGTTTCGGCTCTACAATCTACTCTCGGACTTTTCTGTGAAGGTACAGGGCAGAAGATTAATTTTGATAAGTCCACGATTTTCTTTGGAACAAGCTGTGATGAGACAGTGAAGAACAATGTTATGAACTGCATTGGGGTCCACACGGAGGCCCTCCAGGAGGCCTATCTCGGTATGCCTACGGAAGTAGGGAGGGCACCTATTGGCTCGTTCCAATTCATTGCCGATAGGGCTTGGCAACGACTGAATTCACTGTCCGACAGACCTCTATCAAGGGCGGGGAAGGAAACTTTGCTAAAAGCTGTCATCCAAGCTATACCCACCTACATTATGAGTTGCTTCCAACTTCCGATCGCTACGTGTACCTCAATACGTAGATCAATTGCAGATTTTTGGTGGGGTGTGGAGGATGGACACAAGAAACTACACTGGAGGTCTTGGGAATGGCTATCCATGCCAAAAGTGTTGGGTGGAATGGGATTTCGAGACCTGGTGTTGTTTAATCAGGCTATGTTGGGAAGACAGTGCTGGCGTCTACTGACAGAACCTGTACTCTTTGCGCACGAGTTTTGAAGGGAAGGTATTATCCAGACATGGACTTCTGGCAGGCCCCTAAACCTCGAGCTGCATCTTTTACATGGAGGAGTATTCTCTTCGGGAGAGAGCTGTTACAACAAGGTATTCGTTGGGGAATCGGTAACAGCAAGAATACAAAGATCCTTCGTGATAACTGGATACCTGGTGTTCCTCCAGAACGGGTACGGACCCTAGTTCCCATACCTGAGAGTGCAACGGTGGATACACTGCTTGATGCTGATACTAGGACTTGGAACAAGGAAACCATCATGGCAGTTTTCGGTGGAGATTTGGCAACCCAAATTCTGCGCCTTCCAGTTAGCCGTCTGGGCGGAGACGACTTTGCATCGTGGCCTCATGCACGCTTTGGCACCTACACAGTGCGATCTGCGTACAATCTGGCACGTACTGACACTTTTATCTCTAGCAGGAGCCTGTCAGGGAGAGGGCTCTCGCTGTCTATTGATAACGATGGCAAGTTATGGAAGAAACTATGGCACTTGAAAGCACCAGGTAAAATGAAAATAACACTCTGGAGGTTTGCTCAAGATTGCCTTCCAAGTGGGCACCAGCTTCTTCGGCATCGTATACCGGCGTCGGACGCCTGCGTGTTCTGCACAAGGAAGGAGAAGGCGGAGCATACGATGCTATTCTGCCCTTTTGCCACGGAGGTCTGGCGAGCGGTGAAATCCGCCTTCCCGCTTCAACTTAATCGCCGTTTCTTTACAGGATGCAAGAGTTGGCTTTTTGATATCTTGGATAGAGCGGATGATGTTCAGTTGACTACGGTGGCTGTGACTATGTGGCATATTTGGGAGGAAAGAAATGCGGTGCGCAATGGTGAAATCCGAAGACATCCACATAGCCTAGCCGAACAGATCAAAGCTTATATCGAGTTGATCCGGATGCATCTCTTCAAACAGAAGCCCATCCCCATACGTGAGGCCAGGTCCCCGTGTTGGTCTCCGAAACCAGATGGCACTTTCGTTGTTAACATGGATGCAACCATGTTCTCCTCTACATCGCGAATGGGGATTGGCGTCGTGATAAGGTACCACAATGGTGATTTTCTTGCTGCTTGCAGTGAGTTACATGTTGATGTCACGACGCCAGAAATCGCAGAAGCACTGGCCCTTAGGCGTGCAGTCTACCTCGCTCGTGATGAAGGTCTGAACAAGGTGATTCTCGTTTCTGACTGTCTCTCTGTTATCCAGAGAGTCGAGTCCCAGGTCCGGGATAGATCCTTAGTTGGAGTGGTGATCGAAGACATCAAGACCCTCGTCACTACCTTCTCCTCGGTGTCGTTCCATCATGTTATGCGTTCTTGTAATAATGCAGCCCATACCCTTGCTTGAAGAGCTGAAACTTTTGGTAGCTCTTTTTATCGTGGTGCTGCTCCTGATTTTATCCAGGAGAAACTTTGTATTGATTTATTCTGATCAATAAAGTTTTATAAGTCTCAAAAAAAAAATGCAGGGACCTTAATACATCCGTTAAAATAACTCTTGATCATATTGCTAGAGTAATGTGCATACAGAAAATATCTTGACATGTCATCTAAAGGGAAAGTAATATTTTCATCTCTAGTAGGGTGCATCTCCACTAATATGTCATTTGCTTTTTGATCAAGACTGTCCATATCCTTTCCTTACCTAATTGGCGAGGAATTGGAGCTCTGTGGTGTGTCCTCCCACAGGCCCGCATGTCAGCCAGTGTTTTTTTCGTGTGGATTCGCTTGGTTGCATAGGATTGTGTCTCTGCTTTGTGGGTCAGTTCCGTGGGTGATCGTTTGGCTGCATCCCATCGTCGCGTGTGTAATCATGGACATAGGCGGACGCAATGCCCCTATTACCCGGCGCTTGCTCGGGCTTCCGGCCAGCCGGCATAGTGTATATGTGTATTTACTGTTTGCACATACTAAAAATATCATTCTAACTCTTTAAATTTACTGTTTGTCCGAGCTTCCAAATATTTCTAAGCCCGCTACTGATCATGGATAATTCCATTTTTTTATTTCTTTGATGAACGAGTCACACATACACCCTAGAACATGTTCCTCGACGCTGGTTTTGTAACATTTCGTGCCTAATTTAGTGGACCATATATATCCACATTTCGTGCCTACTAGTCGGCAGTTTATTTAATTGCCCCAAACGGCATGCAACCAATTGAGCCTTCACACGTTTTCAGGAGGAAACGATACCGAGCTCAACAAATCCACATCTAGATAAGAAAGGTCTATAAAACAAATTCAGGTTGATAAGGAATTTGTTTGACCAAGGATGGCTACAGGATTCTTTCCCTTTAACAAACAGGAGCGTAAGATTACTCTCTGACTAATCTCAGTACTACATGGAATTAGCACAACCTTAATCAGTGACAAAGAAAGACTTAGTGAGGAATGGCCATACACACCCATATTAAGTGGGGCATTATACAATCATGTAACATCTACTTCTAAAGCATTCAACTCTTATTAATTCCTTTAATAGACATAAAACCCCCAAGCATATGCAATTACTCCCTCCATCGCAGTTTACAGGCATGGCTCAAAGAACCCGAAGCATACTGGAGAAAATAAAACAAACGAACCATAACCAATTCCATAGACGCCACGGCTCAAAGTCTCAAGCAAGACCAGCAAAGTACAATTTCTGTGAGAAAGGACCTCAATGTAGGATTCACATCACAGGTCAGACACTGAAATAGTCTGCATTTCAAGTATCACATCAGACATGCTTTCATAATTCCGTGAAAATGCAGCAGTTGCCAATCGCGCGCAAACATTCAGGCCATCATGCCAATACACAGCATGTCCCATTGAGATTTACTAGGCATTCAAAGTGTTTCGAACACATAACTCTACTGTCCAATCAACTAAACCAAAGCATGAAAAGATCACAAAGCATGCCTACTTTCTCGACCAGTGACTTGACAGCTCACAAGTATCCATCAGCATGTGGTGGAATTGTTAGCCTCTGCCGGTTTGGATCCGATGTAGCCTAAACTTCTCAGCTTCTCTACGAGTTTCCTCTCCGCAGCGGCCTGAAAAACACCCTATCAGATACAAAACTTGCCATTTATAACACAAACAAGAGTCAGTTAGTACCTCGAGCATGGGGCTGTCTTTAGGAATGTTACATGCTAGAACTATATTTAGACCTGTCTTCAGCACTGAAACATGAGGTGATGATAAGCTTGCTGTTTTCCATACTAAAATAATGAAGATGGGTCAATCACGTCACAACAGAAATACTAGTACCTAAGCGGCGGGCCATGCTTGATCCAGTATTATCAGATGTTCCTCCAAGTACAGATGTGACGCTCACTCCATCACCCTGCAACGAACATGAAGTGCACATGGTGCATTGATCAGTCTCAGTAGAAGTGCCAGTTCTTAAGGACATAATGATTGCTTGTTACCGGACGAGTGCTTGCAGCAGCATATAGATGGCCAAACTTTGCCGAGTTGCATCCTATCCATGCATAGATCTGTATGAAAAAAGAGGCTCAAAACAGATAACACACAAACGTTTGGCAAAAAACAGAATGGACATAACAATATGAATAAATATGGGTGCAAAACAAAATGTTCATCCAAAATATGCCAGGGAACACCATATTCTAAATTTTGTGTAGAAATAGAATTAGTGTCATAATCCTTTCTCACATAATTTATTGGAAGCCTAAACTATCTGAAGCTTAACTCGGTGGAGATAATGACGAACTCTTAAACTAGCATGCTTCATTTAATAACATTATAACAAACGAGTAAGATAAGTTCAGAACTTCATATTCAAAATTACGTCCTTTACTAACTGAAACTAAAGATGGAAATTCCATATTGTCCTTATAAAGCTACAAGATTATTAGTTCCATTGTCTTGTACAAATACTACTACAGATGTCTTTGCTTGAGTGACATTTTGATGCAAAATTTGGTCCAAGGCCAAAGTTCAGAAGTGAGGGATTGGGGACACAAACCAAACAATGTCTGTTTTCATCGGCACAAAGAACTTGAAGAACTGTAGATGAAAGTGGTCACCAAACACCATTCACATCTCAGAGTTATGCAGCTCTATTTTTATTGGTAGCCAATGGGTCATCAAACTTTGTGAATACCTGTTTAGAGAACCTTATGATCTGAAAATAGAGCGTGACGTCGTGCAGGTTCTCCGTGAAGCAAGTGACCTGCGTACCCCCCTCGGACGACAGGTCACCCGAAGAACCGATTTGGCTGGCCATCGGAGCTCGTGAACCCACAGCCAAATCTGACAAGCTTGCTGTCAGGTCCTCTGAAGACATGATGCAGCGACGGGTCTAGATTCAGACACAAAATTTGAGGCGGTCAACTGACACATACAACGCAAGCATAGCATGTGTATAATGGCATGTAAACAAAGCAGATAACTTGCAGAATATGTATCCAGTGCAGCAGTGCTCATGGAATCTTTCACATTAGACTATCATATGCTTTTGAGAATAAATTCCAGAGAATCAGATAGCTGACATCTTCCAAAATGTTAGAACATACCTTGATTGGCAACTAGTTGTTTTAAAGAAAATATAGTGAGAAAAGGAAATGAAATATGTTAAACTTTGAAAGGAAAATACACAGGAGAAAAGGACAGAAAAATGTTTAATTATTGGATATGCAAGGAAAATCAGTTATTTGCAGCAAAGGAGACCTTAGGCTCATCTCTCAGAAACAGCCTCTGATAATCATAGCTCCTAAATCTATATTAAAGTAAAAAAAAAAAAAAAGAGAGAAATGAACCAAGTGTTCTAGTAGTACTTTGGATCAGATAGGCAAATCAGTTATTTTGCAGCACGGATCCAGCACAAGACTCATCCTCAGAAACAGCCTCTGATATTTGTCATCTCCACATAAAAAATATAGAAAAAAATTCCAAGTATTTCACTGGTGCTTTGGATCAGATAGGCAAATCAGTTATTTTGCAGCATTTTGGGCAAGCTCTAGGCTCATCCTCAGAAACAGCCTCTGATATTCATCATCTCCACGGAATAATAATAAAAAAATATAGGGGAAAAAACCAAGTGTTTCGCTGGTGCTTTGGATCAGATAGGCAAGTTAGGTCTATTAATCGCTGGATGAGTAAAATCTCATACCACAAAAACCATGAGAGAATCGCCACAATACCCCACTAGTTGTAACCAAGAGTTCCAATATACCACTCAATAACCAAGCTAGCCAAAATACCATTACAATCTAGCTTTTGATGCCAAAATACCGGCATACACTAACTGAGAATAACACCCACACACAGAGAATGAAATGATGTTCTCTCATCTCCTCTAATCTGCTGCAGTGCGCCATGAACAATACTACACAGAACATCGGAAATAGGGGGGGGGAAAACATATACACACATCGTAAGCCGCCGTCTTATCCGGCCAAATTTCGGTGAACGTTTGCCAAAATCTCGATTTTACGTTTACGTTGTAACTTTTCTGGAATGTGCTAGAGTTGCTCTTTCTGTCCCTTTTTTTGTGTATTGTTGGATGTCTTAATTAGACCATCCTCTGACTTTTTCATCCGTCCATGCCAAACAGCACCGAACCAATAAGCAAATCATACTTTCTTTTGACCAGCTGAGCCTCTCGAAAAGCAACGTGATATGAACTGCAGTGGTACCAAAAGACGCTAACGGCGACGCCAAATCTTTATTTTGGGAACTTGGCAGGCCTATGCCCACTCCACGAGTGCTTTAAATTTCAGGATCCTCTCTGAATTTAGAGTGCTTTAAATTGTGAAAATCATCTCTAGCGATACAAAATAATGTCCAGTAGCGCCCAGTGAACATACTTGATAAAATTGACAAGATTTCAGAATTCAATACAATCACAGAATCACTAACATGTTCATGTGCCGAGAATATTCGGTCAAACTAATTCACACCTTCTATTCCTTCTATGACTGCTCTCAAGTTTGCACTTACATACCCCTTACTTATGAGCACTCTAATTATGCTCCCACCCCAGGCGCTACCACTGTGTGTCACTCTAAATTCAGTCACTAATGGTGTGAAATAAACGAGCTGCTTGTAAACAACATCAAGAACAAAAACAAGATTGTTCTTTCATACAGTTCCTACCTTAGTCCTGGACTTGACGATGGCGGATGGGAGACTGGAAGAAGAGTCTGAGGGCGGAGAGGCCGGCAAGGGTGAGGAGGTTCTACCGGAGAGGGAGCAAGGGACGACGGCGTGCTCCGCAAGCTCTGCGCGCTCCCTGGCTGCGAGCACCTCCCACGATGTCGTGGCGTTCCGGCAGCCGGCGACGTGGACGAGTTGGAGGCAGTTGGGAAAGGCAAGGACTAGTTAGATACAGCCTTTACCAGAGAAAGGGGTAGGGCACAGCGCCGGGGACGAATTGGAGGCAGTTGGGCGGCCGGCGAGGGCACAGCGGCGGCGACGCGGCTCCCTCCAGTTTGTCCTCCAAAGGTGCGGTTTAGACCTAATATAATGCGGGTCGGTCCATTACCATAATGGTAGCAAAATCGAGGTCCGGTCCAGTGGGTCGATGGGCCAGACCGGACCCATCACAACCTGGTCTCTGAGACATCTACAAAGCAGGTTTTTAGAAGAATTTTTAGAAGAATTTTTTTTATTCTAAACATCTGTGCTTCTTTTATAAGGTAAGCGCTTTCCTTTCGTATAAGCTTCTTATATTATAATCCCTCCGTCTCATATTAATTGTCTCAAAGTTGGACAAAAATAATGTATCTAGATATATTTTTGTGTTAGATACTTCTAATTTTGTCCAATTTCAAGACAATTAATATGAAACGGAGGGAGTAGATGGCCTAAGTATTTTCTCCATGGCCTAAATAATTTTAATGAGATTTTCATCTGAACCTCGAAGAATCATAGTTCTTAATTTTTTGGAATTTTTTTTAACCTCTTGTAGAGTTTTTATTTCTTTGTTGTGAACCTTTTGATGCAAAATCGTGCGTTAATCAATACTAGTATATGTGTGCACGTGCAATGCACGTCAACGCATTTGCTCAATAACACTTGTGTCTCATTTCAAGAATCCTGAAGCATCTCATCTCAAGAACCAGTATCCCCTTTATAAACTAATTCTTTGTGTAGGACAAGTCATTTTTGGTGAACCTCGAAAACAAATGCGAGATCGTCCAAGAAATAGAAACTTTTACTATTATAGCAGCATATATATGAGAGATGCCTCCAACAATATTTAAGAATCATCACAATTGCTAGACAGTAAATTAATTTTATATGATATATGCATGACATGAAACAATTGAGATTTTCTTCTAGACAGAGGAGAGATACTTGGATAAACTTCTTGGACTACACACATTGACTTTAGGTGTCCTCCTTGCTCCACCACGGAAGATGTGGGTATCAAACACCAATGAGAGAATGAACATACAAGTTCTCTTGAACTCAAATGTTGTACTGTACCATCAGGTTCATTACTTTGCTCAGACCAACAATCGACAAATAAAACCATATAGAAAAATATTATTCTGTCTTGCAGGTTGCCAAGCACATGATGTCCTGAGGATCTCTATCTTGTTGATGAAAATTATCTCCATTCCTCCCTTTCTCTTCAAAAAAACATTCACCGCGCAATAAAACATCTTATAAGTCATGTCACACTCTTCTATTATGCAAGATTATAGCGTAAATGTATGATAAGGGGAAACATGTAAAAACTCTACTGAAAATCATCTACATTCATCTTTCTACTCAAAGAAGGTTACACTAAAGCAACATCATATGAACCAGATCGGCCTCCTCTATTATGCAAGAACACAGTAAAAAAAAGGATGTCGAGTTTTTAGTTGGCACATCATGACGAACCTATAAAGGGGAACCTGAGAACAAAAATTGAACATAAAGACACATTAATAGTATATTAAGATCCCTTTGTTAGACAATGTACCCGTATGGTACCGTATGGTGTAGTACACCAACGTGTACCATACGATCCCTGTATTCCTTGGTGCGGAAGTTATCTTCCCACCCCATATAACACGTAACACGAGCGCCGGAGGCTGCATCGTTTCCGCCACGCTTTTTACATGGTATCAGAGCATTGCTCTTCCCTACCCTAGCCGCCGCCGAAACCGATCTCAAACCCTAAAACCAAAACCCCGAAAAACCACAACCCCTCGGCGTTGATCCATGGCAGCCCCTTCCTCGAACGCTGCTCTGGCCTCGGCCCTGGGAACGCCACCGTCCCAAAAACTAACGAGGGCGAATTTCCTGTTCTGGAAAACCCTTGTCTACCCGCCTCTTCGCGCCGCCATGGTCATGGACCTTCTGGCCGGCAAGGAAGCTGCACCGGCGACAATGATTGAGGTGGCTGATGATCAACAGAAGAAGATGATTGTCCCCAATCCTGCCTACTCGGTGTGGGTTGCTAGGGACGCAACGGTGCTGGGTTACCTCGTGAATACCCTGTCGCCGGAAATCCTGGCTCATGTGCTCGGACTAGAGACCAGCGTTGAGGTATGGGCAGTCATTATGTCCATGTTCTCCTCCCCGTCGCGGTCCAAGATCCAGCACCTTCGTGGAGCCCTCAACAATACGAAGAAGGCTGAGCTCACCTCGGCACAATACTTCGCAAAGATGAAAGGCCTAGCATCCGAGCTGGCCGCGATCGGGAAACCGGTCGATGAAGACGAACTCGTTGGCTATCTGCTCAATGGGCTCGACGGCGCCTACAACTCCCTTGTCGCCTCTGTTAATGCCAACCCTGGCACGACGGTGGATGATTTGTTTGGACAGATCAGTGCGCATGACTTGCGACAAGACATGCTCGCCGAGAGCGGCCAAGACACTGGCTTCTCGGCAAACGTCACGCGCCGCGGACGTGGTGATCAGTACAACCGCTCCCGCAAGACTGAAGACGGAGGACGCGGTGAACGCCGCGCAGAAGATGGCTACGCACGCGGTGACCGCGGTGATCGTGGCGAGTGCGGCGAACGCGGGCGCGGTGACCGTGACCGCTATGATGAGGATCGTCGCTCCCGTGGCGATCGCTATGATGAAGACCGGCGTCCTCGTCGCTCTGATGAGGGGCGCCGCCGTGATGATGGGCAGGACCATGGTCGTGATCGCAGGGACGGATCTCGTGATCGACGCGGCCGTGATGATGATCGCCGCCGCCGGCGCCGTGACAGGACACCAACCCCCTTTGTAGCCACTACATGCCAAATCTGTAAAATTTGGGGGCATCCTGCCTCCGATTGTTGGTGGAGGTACAAAAACGACTCCGATGACGATGGTGACCGCAAGGAAAAGGGGGCTAATATTGCTTCCTATGCTGTGGATACAAATTGGTACCCCGATACCGGTGCCACTGACCACATCACAGGGGAGCTGAGCAAGCTGTCCACAAGGGAGAAATACAAGGGACGTGACTGCGTCCACACCGCTGATGGCAATGGTATGAAAATAACTCACATTGGTCATTCTACTTTGCATACCCCACATGATGATTTCTTACATCTTAAAAACATCCTACATGTTCCTAGTGCCTCTAAAAGCCTATTATCTGTTCATAAGCTATCCCTTGATAATAATGTGTTTTTTGAGTTTCACCCATCCTTCTTTTTGATCAAGGATCAGGTCACTCGAAGAATTCTGTTTGAAGGTCCCTGTCATGGTGGGCTCTATCCTCTAGTGCCAATATCTTCTGGGTCTTCAGAGCGTGCTTTTGTTACAATAAAGCCATCTTCATCCACATGGCATAGTCGTCTAGGACATCCTTCATCTTTTGTGGTACAACAAATCATTAGGAAGAATAATTTACTTCATTCACCTGTTACAAATCCTTATGTGTGTGATTCATGTCAATTAGCTAAAAGTCATCAATTGCCATACCCCATATCTACCAGTGTGTCCACTGTTCCCTTAGAGCAAATATTTTCTGATGTTTGGGGCCCTGCTCCAGAGTCTGCTGGTAGACACTCATACTATGTAAGTTTTATTGATGACTATAGTAAGTTTACATGGATATATTTGCTTAAGAAGTGTTCTGAAGTTTATCAAGTATTTTTGAACTTCCAACAATTTGTTGAACGCAAATTTTCTCGCAAAATTATCACCATGCAAACTGATTGGGGTGGAGAATATGAAAAACTCAATAAATTCTTCCAAAAAGTAGGCATCACACATCATGTTTCTTGTCCACATGCTCATCAACAAAATGGTTCTGCTGAGCGTAAGCATAGACACATTGTTGAGGTTGGACTAGCCTTACTTGCTCATTCATCCATGCCTCTGAAATTTTGGGATGAAGCATTCCTCACAGCCACTTTTCTCATAAATCTTCTTCCAAGCAAGGTCATTAATTTTGAGACACCCACGCATCGTCTTCTCCAAGTCACTCCTAATTATGATGCTCTTCGTGTGTTTGGCTGTGCTTGTTGGCCTAATCTCCGTCCATACAACAAAAGAAAACTCTCGTTTCGTTCTAAACGTTGTGTTTTCCTAGGGTATAGCCCTCTCCACAAAGGTGTTAAGTGCCTCGATGTTTCCACAGGACGTGTGTATATTTCTCGAGATGTCGTTTTTGATGAGCAAGTTTTCCCGTTTGCATCTATGCATCCAAATGCAGGTGCCCGTCTTAAGCATGAAATATTATTGCTTCCTTCTCATTTAACTCCTACACCATCACATCATGGGGATGCAAGTACTAATGATCATATGTCAGTTGTTGTCCCTGTTAATAATCCCCTGCAGAACCTGGAGCCTACTGTTGAAGATTTGAGCGAAAATGATGAAGAAACGGGCTCGGAACATGCCTCTGAAGCATCAGAAGAAAATGACGAACAAAACACACCTGGGGGCGATCCCGAGGTGGATTCTGCGCCAGAAACCGCGTCTGCGGACTCCGATCACGAGGCTGATACGGCCTCTGAAACCGAGGCTGATTCCTCTCGGTCCACGCGTGAAGAAATCCTGGCCCGAGCCAGCGTCACGCGCAGCGAATCTGCGCCTGCCACGTCACCCCCCGTGCGCCCATGTGCCCCGTCCCCGACACGCACTGACGGAGCTGGAATCACTCGCGGCGAATCCGCGGGTGCCACGTCGCCTCGGCTCCCGACGCGGGACCGCTCGCCTGCGCACGAACGCGCTTCTTCCCCGACACGCAGCAGCGGATCGGCTGCACCAGACACCAGTGTGGTCCATCCTGCTGCAGGCGCTGATTCACTTGCTGGATCTTCTGCGCCGGATGCTCCTGAGCCCGCTGGTGCAACACCGGTGCGTGTCTACGTTCGACGACCACGACAACCGAAAAATTCACGCCAACAGCAACCAGAACTTGGTGTTCGCACCAGACTCATGAAAGGTATAAAACATCCTCGTATATACAAAGATGGCACTGTACGGTATGGTTTGCTTACTTCCACAGGTGAACCCAATACTCTTTCTGAGGCTCTTGCAAATGAGAATTGGAGGAAGGCTATGGAAGAAGAATTTGCTGCATTGACACACAACAAGACATGGCATCTTGTTGCTCCAAGTTCAAACAAAAACATCATCGATTGTAAGTGGGTATATCGTATTAAGAGGCATGCTGATGGTACTATTGACAGGTATAAGGCACGCTTAGTTGCCAAAGGTTTTAAACAGCGATATGGAATTGATTATGAGGACACCTTTAGCCCTGTTGTTAAAGCTGCAACTATTAGAACTGTTCTTTCTATTTCAGTCTCTCGGGGTTGGAGTTTGCGGCAGCTAGATGTCAAGAACGCGTTCTTACATGGTGTTCTGGAAGAGGAGGTCTATATGAAACAACCCCCTGGTTTTGAAAATCCTGATAACCCCTCTTATATTTGCAGACTGGATAAAGCCTTATATGGATTGAAACAAGCACCCAGGGCTTGGTTCTCGAGACTCAGTTCAAAATTACAGGATTTTGGATTTTTGCCATCAAAGGCTGATACATCTCTTTTTCTCTATAATAAGTCTGGCATTATAATCTTTGTCCTCATTTATGTTGATGATATAATAGTTACAAGTTCCTCTGATGAAGCCATTGTTGCTCTTCTCAAAGATCTTGCCACAGCCTTTGCCATCAAGGATTTAGGAGACCTACATTTCTTTCTTGGTATTGAGGTTGTAAAATTGTCAAATGGTTTATTGCTGACACAGGAAAAATATGCTACAGATCTTTTGGCTCGGATTGGTATGACTCATTGCAAACCAGCACCTACACCACTGTCTTCTTCTGAGCAGTTGACTTTGACAGATGGCTCTCCTCTTGGTCCACAAGACAATACACAATACAGAAGCATTGTTGGAGCATTACAGTATCTCACTTTGACACGTCCAGACTTATCCTTCTCAGTAAACAAAGTTTGTCAGTTTTTGCATGCTCCTACTACAGTTCATTGGTCAGCTGTTAAACGCATATTGAGATATATTGCTGGTACTCTTAAGATTGGAATTACATTCATACAATCCAATTCTACTCTTCTTAGTGCTTTTTCAGATGCTGATTGGGCAGGCAGTCTTGATGATAGACGCTCTACTGGAGGTTTTGCTATATTCTTTGGGCCAAACTTAATTTCTTGGAGTGCCCGCAAACAAGCAACTGTCTCACGCTCTAGTACAGAAGCTGAATACAAAGCCCTTGCAAATTCTACAGCTGAACTTATTTGGGTTGAAGCCCTTCTTGGAGAAC
Organism: Alopecurus myosuroides; assembly: GCA_028641055.1. Lineage (NCBI taxonomy): Eukaryota > Viridiplantae > Streptophyta > Magnoliopsida > Poales > Poaceae > Alopecurus > Alopecurus myosuroides. The sequence goes on along the minus strand of CM054058.1, from coordinate 367,470,092 downwards.
TTGGTGTTGTTCTAAAAGAGATGCCCTGCTTATGGTGTGATAATCTTGGTGCTACATATCTCTCAGCCAATCCAGTATTTCATGCCAGGACAAAGCACATTGAAATTGATTTTCACTTTGTTCGTGAAAGAGTTGCTGCAAAACGTCTAGCTATTCAGTTTGTTTCTAGTAAAGATCAAGTTGCTGATGGTTTTACTAAACCTCTCCCTGTTAGAAACTTGTGTGAGTTTAGGCGTAATCTAAATCTTTTCCAAAGTTTAGATTAAGGGGGAGTGTTAGACAATGTACCCGTATGGTACCGTATGGTGTAGTACACCAACGTGTACCATACGATCCCTGTATTCCTTGGTGCGGAAGTTATCTTCCCACCCCATATAACACGTAACACGATGCTCCAACAGCTCCTTGGTTGTGCCTACGTACCACAAATTTGAAGGGTGGAACAAGCAAAAATGACAGTCTCTGAAATGCTAGACCTATTCAAGCAACATGGACAAACACAAAAAATCCAAAGTCCCAGACATGACTATTCTATATGTGCAGTAGTACTGATTATTTAAAAAATAAAAGTGTACTTACGTACATGTGTGCATTGATCGATGCTCCATTTCTCTTTTGACACAGATTTGGTGAATCGAAAAAACAATTTCTTACACAATGTGATTCTTGCCCGATTAAATGTGGAAGGACAAAGGATGCATGGTTCTTGCCTGATTAAATTCTCTTTGGGAAGACTTTGTCCAGACCATGTTAACATCAGAAAGTGCCATTGTTCTTGCCCGCCCTCTTCTCTTTAGGTTATATAAGTGAAATTCAGATAAGCTATTTTGCATCAAGAAGACATTAATTTTTATGCATATACGACAGGTATATGGTGGGGCATAGTAGTGAATAATGGTTCATATTCAGTGACAGGGATATCTATGCAACAAGGTTATATTTGTCAGGAAAAACTAAGACAAATTAAAGTCTGTTTTAGTCAAAAGCATGTAAGCTGATACGCCTATTAGCGAAAAACTCCAAAAATGCAAGAACTTCGTAACTTTATGCATCATGCAAGATATAGAAGAAACTGAGAAAGGAGCCACCTGATCATCCTTCTTATCAGATTCATATGGCGTGGAATTCTTCCTCTCGTCCTCTATTGCCTCTTGAGCTACTTCACACAGTCTCTGCAGATTTTCTCAGCTTCTGCAAGTGCACGCATATTCGGAAACTTAAAATTTCATAAAATTCAGAAGGAGAAATATCATCACAAAGATCCAAAAGTAGCTTCTCAAAAGGAATAGTCACCACATGGTTAAGTTGACTTATATAACAAATTAGCTTGTAATATCTCCGAAAGAATATAGATGAGTTTCTCAGATATATAGAATGAAATTTCCCATCTCCTCTGATCTGAACTTGACATAGTATACAAGCACATCAAGAACTGAACGTTCACACCTTCCATAATATATCCCGCAGATCAGAATCCTGGCTGGCGAGTAGTGGTCCGGTTTACTATCACCAGTTACCACTTTCTCATGGTCGCAACTGAAACACGAAAAAAAAAGTTCATAGAAGGAACTATCAGCCTCCTTCTCAACCTGATCAAGTTATAAAATAGTAAAACTATCCTGACCGAAAAGTAAGTAGTAGTAAAACTTCACAAAATCAAATTGACAAATTAAAAACAACTGTCTCTTATCATGTCAACTAACATGGCAGAGCAAAGTGCTCCATCTCTGAAAGTGGATCAACAACCAATGCATACATAGATATAAGAAGATTGTTAAATAGATAAAAAACATGGGGAGAGAAGAGAAGATTAAGGAGGGTACCTGGCAGTAGCGAGGGCAAGATCAAAAAATAGGATATGATGTCAGTTTTCATCAATCAAGGGACAACAAAATTCAGCTTTGTTTTGACATTTCGATGTCAGATTTCAGCCATTTAGTTACACTGCCTGAAATCTTGAACAGACTAATACAGTTTTGTACAAAAATTACATGGCTAGACAGAAAGAATCTAATATAACGAATAAATTGTCCTTTCCAGCAGGAAGGATACATACCCGAACTGCAGACTAAGGGAGCACCTTGGTAGATGTCATATGCAAAACTTTGAGGGCCTCTTTGGATTGGAGGGTTCAAAAACACAGGAATGTGAAAAACGTAGGAATCTCACAGGTTTGCTTGTGCAAAACAGAGGAATGTAAAAATGAGGACAACTATAGTAATAGTCGTTTGGATGAAACCCAGGAAAAGCACAGGAAACGTGCCTCGATCCTACGCATTTGAGTCTAAAAAAGAGGTTGGAGTAGATGTTTAAATTCCTATGGAATTGGGGCATAGGAATTCAATCCATAGGAATTTTGGTAGGCCATTCCTTTGAACCAAACGCAATCCATAGGAAAAAGTCCTAAGGATTGGAATCCTACAAAAATCCTATGGAATTCCTACAATCCAAAGAGGCCCTGACTGGCTGACGGCCTCCAATCAGGGCATACCCCATTGAGGTGGTGGAGTTCCTCGTCGGCACCAGATCGGGAAAAAGGGCAGGCATGTCGGGTGCAGCAGCAACCGAGGAAGGTGGATAACTCAGCTCCGGCAACCATGGGATGGGCAGGCAAGAGGACTGAAGGAGGCGGTCCTCAGGTAAAGCCCTCTGCGTGGGGTCGCGTGGGGACAACACCGCCTCCGCCTCCGGTGTCGTTGATGCCAGCGGCGAGCGAGGACGTCGGGCGACGGTAGATCACAACGGAACAGGTCTGGTGTGGTCGTGAGCCCGCGGAAGTTTGGCTGACCGTGGTCTACCCGGTGGACAGAATCGATCAGGATCTTGGATTGGTGGAACAACTCAACATACAGAGGCGAGCGCAGGCTGCTAGTTTGTCCGACACGCGCATCCATGTCGGCGGATATTTCTTCCCTTGCGAGATGCGTCGGCGTCAGCGGAGCTCCTTGACACGGGTGTGCAGAGGGCCATGGCGTGGAGCCGTACCGAGCGGGGACGGCATAGTGGAAGATGGAGTCAAGGAGACATGGAGTTGTTGAGGGGTCCGTAAGAAAAGGGCAGGGAGGAGTGATTTGCGGTAATTGAGGCGAAGGCTATGGGCGGAACGTTTCGTCCGCGAGGCAGAGTTTCGTCTGCCGGTGGAATTTGCTAAAGGTACGTTTTGGTGAGCGGTATGTCTACATTAACGGTTAGATCTAATCTAGCGGAGCTCATCGTGAGGTGGAAATTGGCCTTCATTGTTCTGTGTACATATGTTGGGGTACACTTAGCAAAGAATATGTTTGCTCTTTTAATAGTAGTAGAGATTAGATCTAATCTAGCGGAGCTCATCGTGAGGTGGAAATTGGCCTTCATTGTTCCGTGTACATATGTTGGGGTACACTTAGCAAAGAATATGTTTGCTCTTTTAATAGTAGTAGAGACTTAAAATGCATGGTGTAGCACTACGTTCTTTTTTACACGTTTATAAAATCATGTAAATCCGAGAGGCGGAGAGGTGTGTGTTCTATTGAGCATGCATTTTCACAGTAGTTATTGTGTCCTGTTGAGCATGCATTTTAACAATAGTTATTTTTGTTTTGAGCTTTTTCACAGTAGTTAACAACACGTCAACACATGAGATACCATTTTCTCTTAGGATTTATGTGTAAATTAAAAAAAAACTCATGTTGGCGCTTATGCTGTGTTTGGCTCCGCGATGATTTTATATAGTTTTATACCCTACTCAAAAGTCAGCGCTTGGACATGTAAGCCCGAAGACCCTTAGCATAATCCTATCTTCTTTGACGAGGAAAAAACTTCACTTCAAAAATTTAGGTCAAATAATAAACACAAACATCTTAGATAAACCTAAGTGAAACATGTATTTAAGTATAACCTCATTGCCCTTTTATTCAAGCAGCATCTTTACATAACAAAGGAGCGCTGAGCATCTCCACCGGTAGCCCACAACTTATATCCGCTTTGGGGGTGTTGGACGAGTGTCCGACATATTGGAGATGGCTCTCCCAGCGACACCCCCAAAGGGCCGACCCATATTCAGATATGCCCAAACATATGTATTTGCAAGAAAACATACAATGCCAAAGTATGGAATATGGTTAACAAAAGCTCAGGCAATAGTAAGACTGGCGAGTGGGGATGGGCAGCTTCGCCACAACGGGACCTTATCTCTTCCTGAGAGTTCGTTGAGAGTCGAAGAGCTCCTCCAGATCCCGGGCCGTTCCCGGACCTCCTCCCATGGCGTAGCCGGCCGGAGAGGAGTAGGGAGAGGCACTCGGCGGCCTGTATATAGTAGGGGTAGGTTTAGGTTTTCTCTCCTTCTAGTTTGGTCCTCTGTGACGAAGTGGAGTAGCACCTTGGTTGTTGGCGGCCATGGCCAGGGTTCCCCGGATTTTCGATTCGCTGCTGCAAAGTTGGTGTGGCATCCAGCGATGCAAGTGGCGGACGAACTTGCGGGCATCTCCATGAATAAGGCTCGTGATGGCAGCTACACCGGCGAATTTGCGGGGTCTTCGTCGGCGTGGTGGAGGTCCGTCTCTCCCTCTGCTCCATGGAAAAGGATGGGACAGGCGGAGATCGGCCGCTGCCTCAACAATCCCGCCTCTCAGGTCTGTCGTCGTCGTGATCTTCTCCGCTTGCCTCCCCTGGTCCGTGGCAGGAGCTGTGGGTTTGATGGCGAGTTGATTTCTCTGCTGCGATGTCAACGGGCTTCTACTGCTTCGGATTATCATCGATCTGCTCCTGCTGCCTTCTCCTCGAGCGCCATGGTGGTGGTTCAAGATGGAGGCGACTGGTTGGCTGTTGCTGGTTTGGAGTGGTATCGGAGTTCTAGAACCTGCTTTTGGAGCAATACATCAGCGACCTGTTGGGTTCTGCTGATATCCATGGCCATGAAGTGGCCTATGAAGCCGGCGAGATTGTCTAGTGTTATGTCAACCTTCTGTGGGAGGCCCTATGAGAGTCTTGCCGTTGAGGACTTTGCCGGGGCAGTGGCAAGTGGTTTCGTCCCCGTTGCTATCCATGGCTGCAAGGTGCGTCTCTCTCTGCTCCACGTTGGAGAAGAAGGTGGACTCGATTGCTTTTTTTCATTTGTAGTTGGGGTCTTCCTTACAAAAGCTAGGGACCTATGTGTTATTTTTCTTTTTAATGGGGTCCTTTGTAACAACTTGTACCTCTAGCGCTGTAATTCATGAAGGTTTGTGCCCCGTCGGGGGCGCTCCACGTTAAAAAAAACAGTAAGACCGGCTACCATAGTGTACGCCAACAACAAATCAGGCCAACAAAGCCTCTTCCAACAACAATTCTGACCATGCAAAATACTCAAGTCGTCGAAGGACATGTAAATCATTTTTGCATCTCGGCATTCGCCTCCCTTTCTCTCCTCTCCTTCATGATGCGCGCGAACTCCCCAAAAAAGAAAACTTGTTGATTTGGGGTCATGTTTGTCGTGTACGTAGACATGATCTTGAAGTCCCTTTCTTGCATCAACTTTATCTTTATGTCTACCTTGCCAAAGTAAGTGCTCCACTTTCTTTATTCTCTTTTTGTGCATCTTCGCTTGTCCAGTGTGATTGTAGGGGTCGGTTTGGCTGAAGGTATCGGCATGGGTCGTGCATTCCTCATACAAAATGGACAAACGAGATTGTTGCAATGGCGGCATGGGTGGCTGGTCGAATAAGTATGGGTAGACGGCGAGGATCTCCCACAAGGGGGCGCCGTTGAGCTCACTTGTCTGATCTCACCAAGGGTTTGGGTGGCAGCGAGAAGTCCTTGCTCGGTCCTTTCTTTGGTGTGTGCACAACGGGCTTGACGGTTGGCAGAGGCCACAGTGCGCCGCAATTCCTCGGTGATGTCCACTTGCAATAGCCCATGCAGCAGCTCCACTGATTCCAGCTTCATCAGCATCGTCCTAACCACAACGGCACGTTCTGATTAGCTTTGAGTTTTTGAGTCCCGACCTCTATTCGAGATTTGCTGCGCCGAAGGAGAGGACGACTTGCGGCGGCAACGATGAAGGGGTTTGTGGTGCCGGTGAGGGACGATGGTGGTGAATCTGAGAGGATTGGGCAAATAGAGGAAACCAATTTGAGAGGATTGGGCGGCTGGCACGGCAATGGGGGAGGAGAAGATTTTGGCGCCCAACTTGTATCTATGACGCGTGGGGCTTGCCTGTCGGAGATGCTGTCCGTCAACCCCCAGTGTGCCTCAAGTTTGGAGGCCCGTTGGAGGGTGATAGACCGAAATCTTATAGGACCCACCTTTGGGGAGTGCCATTGCGGTCGGTTTTTCTATACGACCCCCAATGTGCCTTTGGGGTGCCCATCGAGATGCTCTAAAGAGTTTGGGCCGAAGTTTGTTGGCGGCTAATATTTACGTGGCATTTCGAGATGTCTATTTCGACAACTCTCCATGTGTTTACTATGGGCTGTTTGGATTGGAGCTCCGGCCTATCTGTCCAAAGTATTGGTCATTGAGTAGTCTTTTTGTCCTTTTGGATTGCTACCAATTATTTGGCTTGCCAAGCTCGTCTTCAGTCACTTAGTTCAATTGTGTGTGAATATTTTTGGATCTATCGTCTTCCAAATCTTTCACCAATAATTTGGCTCGCCCACATTTAGTGGGGACCGACACAAACACGGACCAAATAGCCCTTATAGTATTTAGTTTTTGTTATTCCTTAAGGTCGGATGAAATTCCTTTTTAATCTCTCGAGAACTCCTTTGTTGTTAATATAATGTACAGTTCGAACTGACTCCTTTCCGGGCGATCGTGGCCACGATGAGTCTTTGACGGATCCGTCTTTGACTGTCCTTCAGTTGGTCGGGCCCCACCACGACCCCTCTCTCTCCTTATCCTTCTTCTTCCTTCCTTCTGTGACGAGATTTATTTTCCTAACCACCCACCATCGAAGCCGCACCACCCACCACCAAGCTGGAGCCGGGGCCGACGCGGCTGGCCACGACGACGAGCCTAGAGCGAGCCGGAGACGCGGCTTGCCACGGTGGAGGCGGCGGAGGCGAGCAATAGACTTATCTTTGGGGGTGCAGGGTGGAATGCGTCGTGGTCGGAGAAGAATCAATGGTGGGTGAGTTTAGAGAGATGGCGGACCGGCGGAGGAGGCGGCTGGTGCAGGGCGGTGCGGCGAGGCGTCATGGAGTGCGCTGGGCGTGGGTGGCGGCGGATGGTGGTTAGACCGGTGCAGGGTGGTGGATTTGTGAGCGGTGGAGCCGCTGGAGATGAGGATGAAGATGGTGGGGTGGTTGACTGCGGGTCGTCTTCCTCCTATCCTGCTCCTCTTCTTCGATGTTTCGACAAAGAAGGCGACAATCGTGGGTTGTCAGAGATTTGACCGTGCCCATGGTTGCCCGAAAGCTAGCAATGCCCTCTACTACCTAGGACTGCAGGAGTTTGTGTGGAGAAAAGATACGAGCAGCCATGTTGAATCAACCGACGGATAAACACAGACAAAGTTGCTCCATAAAAAAAATATGTTTGTTTACTATAGAAGCAAAACACAGATAAACAGTTTCTCCAGGCGCGAAATGAAATTTTTCCATCTAAATTAAACCCCTTAATTGAGTACTAATTAGCAATTAAACCTCTTAATTCAATAGGATTAAATTAACCAGGGAATTAGTAGCTTCCCGACATCCCCATCGGCCTCGACACTGACCCACTGATGTGTTTCTCGCCATCAATTCTATATTCGTTTCGTTTGTGGGAGGAGACTTTTGGCCGTGTGCTCCTATCCATCTATCCGTTCTCTCCCTTTCTTCTTCTTCTTCCTCCTGTCCGTTTCTGGACGGGTCCAAAACAATTGATCAGTTCCCATAAGAAAAACAATTGACCAATTTTCCTGGCTGCTGAGGCAATCTTTGCTATCCCGGCGACCTAAAGTTCCCCTCCGGGACGGCTAGCGGTTTGGGATTTGTGATTCCGACTTCTTAATTTCAGTCCTCCTTTTGGAGTTGTTGAGGCCGGGTTACGAGATGGGCCTCTTCTCGTGCCTGTTCCGGTGCCCTGAGGAGGAGGAGGTGTCGAAGGTGCAGGATGACGACGAGGAGGAGTCCAGCAGAATCGACCATGGAGTCGCCTCAGGTGATGACGTAACCCCTCTGTGCTTACCTAAATCAGGCTAGAATTGCTCGTTTCTTGGTGTTGGTTTATCAGTATCTTGTTCTTTCGGAAGAAAAAGTAACTCTCTTCAACTCATAATCCTGACAATTCCTCTATTGGGGATAGTTCAGAGCTGGTTGATAACGAGATGTGTTATGGTCAACAGATTTTTCAGTAACGAGTACACCTTTAGTTTCTTGGGGATATTTCAATTCTTGTAGCATTTAGAACTTGGCTGTGAGATAGAATTATAAACATTTAAAAGTTTATTCAGGAGTATTCTCCATAATTTTATTTATCAAGGAAACAGTTAAAAAGTTTATTCAGGAGTAGTGTCCATTTTTTTTTTCAGGAGCCATTATAGCGCTAAATATGGATGTGTATTTCCTTCTTTAAATTGCTCATTAACAGTGGTTTTTTCAGAGTCATCAGAAAGTGTCCCACTGAAGACTGAATCCAGACATATGGAAAGAATCCAAAGGGATGGCACACATCATGAAGCAACGATCTTTACTTTGCGTGAGCTTGTTGATGCTACCAAAAACTTTAGCCTTCATTTGGGCCGAGGAGGGTTTGGTTGTGTGTATAAAGCATATCTGAATGATGGGCAGGTCTGTATTTGCTAGTTATACAATACACTTCTTACCTACAGTCAGATAATTCTCACTGGATATCACTTACTGGAAATGTAGAATGTATAATAATATAAGACATGTTTTTCTGTAATATGTGTCTTAACATTATTCCATCATTTGCTGCATGGCAGGTTGTTGCAGTCAAACAACTTGATCTCAATGGGCTTCAGGGTAACAGAGAATTCCTTGTGGAGGTTCTCATGCTCAACCTCTTGCATCACCCTAACCTTGTCAATTTGATAGGGTACTGTGTTGATGGCGATCAACGCTTGCTCGTTATGAATATATGCCATTGGGATCACTAGAAGACCATCTGCACGGTTAGTTTATGTTTGCAAATGTATAATGCCTACAGTCAAGCTTACTAACAGCTTAGAAATATTATCAGATGAAATTAGAAAAAGTTTGTTAAATTTTCAGCAACAAGAGCATATGTAGATTGTCGGATCTTTAGTCTTTTTAGTATGAGCACATTTTGGTTCGTAGCTACTTACCATATCTGAGTACATGAACATGACGAAGAGTTGTTCTAACTTATGCAAAGCTTTACAAGTTTAATTAAGTTCCACCCCCACCCCCTTCTTTTTTCAGTTGTTTAATGAAGCTTCTATTTCTTATATCTTTGAAAAGGGGAAATATTTTTTGGCATCAGCTTGTTTATTCTGCTGACCCTAATTAAATGAGATCCGGATCTCTTATGTTTGCTACATCTGATCAAAAGCTAAAGCTAGAATGAGATGCTTGGATGAGCTATCCAATAATCTATTGATTGATAATATCTCAACAAACTAGTCAGTGATACTGGCAAAATTACTTAGTTTTTTCTCATAATCAATTTGTTGAATAAAATTTCTTAGGAAGTGATTACATTGTGTTTATAAGAACTAAAGTTCTCCTTGGTATGTCACTAACCTTGTAATCTACTTAGTATATTGCTTCTGGGTTTTTTAATTCTGTGACGATTCACCATTTTCTAAATGGCATCTGTGTTAGAGACTTAGAGTTACCTATGTGCTATTTAGTGGGCACCTCCATTAAGAAATGACTGTTCATGCTTTAAACAGATCTACCACCCAATCAAGAACCTCTAGATTGGACAACTCGGATGAAGATAGCTGCTGGTGCAGCAGCTGGTTTGGAATACCTGCATGATAAGGCAAATCCACCGGTTATTTACCGAGATATTAAACCATCAAACATTCTTCTTGGCGAAGGGTATCATGCAAAGTTGTCCGACTTTGGACTTGCTAAACTTGGTCCTGTAGGTGATAAGACCCATGTGACAACCCGTGTCATGGGGACTTATGGTTATTGTGCTCCTGAGTATGCCTCGACTGGACAGCTAACGATTAAATCGGACATCTATAGTTTTGGTGTGGTGTTCCTCGAGCTAATTACAGGACGAAGAGCACTTGACAGCAATCGGCCTCGTGAGGAACAAGACTTGGTCTCATGGGTAGGTTTTGTCAATCTCGGATGCAGCTAAATGGTCCAATAATCACACTTTTACAGTAAAAACAGAACATGGATGTACATGCTAAAATTTAAAGGCAACACTGATATAATCATTGTTACAGAAGTATGAAAAGGCCATAAACCTTGACAACATTTTGACTATGGTCCTTATTTTTTGGGCTACAGTTGAAAAACGATTATAAAAAAAAACTGGTATGTGGTGGTTAAACTCAGTACATGCTTTTGGTACTGGAAATATGTACAACTGTTACGTGTATGGTGTGAGGTCTTCTTCAGGTACCCGTATTAGTGTCTTGCTAATTACTCTCCTGGTTTTATACATTCTTAATGCCTGGGAAGTGGGAAGTAATCATCTCGTTTTACTTCTCGAAGGTTTTCTTTGTTTTCAAACATGATACATCATTTAGTTTATTTATGTAGGCCCCCTTAACAGCTAAATAAATAATTTTGCTCGAATATAATTTATGTATGCAGGCCCCTTAGCAGCTGAGAAATAGTTTTACAGTTTTACCCAAATATATGCATCCTCATAAAATGGGTTCTTATATTTCCTTTGACGTATTGAAGTATAAGTATGCTAATGTTGAAATGAATGTTCTACGAATCCATTTTGCAGGCTCGTCCACTGTTCAAAGACCAAAGGAAATTTCCAAAGATGGCTGATCCTTTGTTGCATGGCCACTTCCCAAAGAGGGGTTTGTACCAGGCCTTGGCCATTGCAGCAATGTGTTTGCAAGAGAAAGCAAGGAATCGCCCTCTCATTCGGGAAGTTGCGTCTGCTCTCTCTTATTTGTCCTCACAAACATACGATGGGCATGACGCTGCTGCCCGTGGTCACCTTGTTGGCCCTTCAGTACCGGAAGTGCAGGACAATCAGGTCAACCAAGACATTGCTTTGCCGAGTGAGCATAGAGCTCAAACATTGATGCATGACCATGCAGATGAGTTAGTTCCGGAGGCAAGAGAACATTGCTGGAGCGGCGGGTCACATCGTGCAGCACGAGGCAGGGTTGTCCCAAACGGTGTCGACAGAGAGCGTGCGCTTGCAGATGCGAATGTATGGGCCGAGGCTTGGAGACGCCACGAGAAGACAAGCAAAATACATGTAACTGACTAAATCCTCGGGTAGTGAGCTCCACTTTATGTTTTTGGCGTGCCGGCGATTTTGATGAAAGTGTTGTTAGAAGAGGAGGAATAATGCGCAGCTAGGTGTGTAGAACTCAACACCAGAGTGAGCGCTGGCAAGATTTCACCGGTGGAGCTTATTACTTGCAGAATTGTTTCGCTGCATACATACATATGGATTTATTTTCATGTATAGGGGGACTGTAAATGTAGCAACCACCGTAATAGATGGATTAAAGTACACAGCCATTTTTCAGTTCAGTGGTTCTGGATGCAGCTAGAATTTTGGATCCATGTACATGAAATGGTAACGTCTTGCAGCATACACATTTTGGATAATTTCACGTTAAATATCAGGGCCTGCTGTTTGTCTCTTTCTGCCAGTGTCTTCACAACTTGCACGTGCAACTTCTGAAGCCTCAGCACTAAAACCTGAAGGGCGAATTTCTATATTTGTTGGGATAAGGCGGTCGTTATATTTCTTGTGGATAAGAAGGTGGTACTGCCGGTCCATTAAAGAAGTGTATAATTACAACAGAGTTAAGAAAGGTCATCCGGGTGCCAAAATGGATTTCACAAGAGCAACGGGGCTAGCCAGGAGCCCAGGATGGCAGACATATCGAGCGCTGTACCGGCAAAGAGTGCCACAACCTAACGAATCAGTTCCCCAAATCGAGTAAGCAATCCCCTAGTTTAGGTCTGGGTTGAGTTGTACTGTGTGGGGTTGGCCTCGTCTTATAGGCGTGTACATAAACTCTTTTTCTATCAATTCAATGAAACGCAAAACTTTTGCGTTTTCGCGGAAAAAATCGAGTAAGTAATCATAGAGCAGGGGATGAGAAATTAGAGGAATTTAGGTGAGATAAAGCAAAGACAAGGTGAGATACGACCGGACCGAGACGCGGTGGCGGCGCTACGGTTCTTTGCATAGAGAATATTCGATAGATGCCTCAAGGGCTACAATGCCAGAGCTTACAAAAGATCGATTACACGGAAGAAAACGGAGGAGTTGATGAGGTGACGGTGACAGCGACAGCTTCAGAGCTGAACGACGAAGACGGCGTCGGCGCGAAGAACGGCCATCTGCCACTTCAACTGGGACCGTGTGATGTAAGTGAACGAACCGGTATCAGTCTTTCTCCACCGTCCGATAACTGAACCTTGATCAACTGCTTGATTCATTTCTAGTCTGTACTTCAATTTGTGACACTGCCTTCTCCTTGAGATCATACTCGTCCCTGAGTATGAAAAGCGGGAAACACCTGGCCAATGAACGCCTCATCTTTCCAACTGGCTGCTTCCATTGGTAAACTGACCCATTTGATTTCCCACTGTACCACTAGGAGATTGTTCCATGGTATCACTCTCCTGGCCAAGATTTCTTCAGGGGCTACTCTGATGTTACCATCGGAATCAACCAAGGGAAGGTGAGGGCTGGGCACAACCCTGTGTCCAATGTGCTTCTTTAGCTGGCTCACGTGAAAAAACAAGGTGTAATTGACAAATGACCCGGAAGTAGAAGCCCTGTAGGCTGCTTCTCCAATTTTCTTCAGGATCCTGAAGGGGGCATAGTGTTTATAATGTAGTTTCAAAGACCTGTGCAGACTGGGAGAGGCGTGTCTATATGGCTGGATTTTCAAATAGACTATTCCTCCCACAACAAACTCTCTCCTTCCTATTTATGTCTGCATATTTCTTGGTCATGTTCTGGGTCGAGCCTTTAACAAATTCTCCTTTGTCACTTCCACCGACTGTCGTCTGCTCAACAATATCCCCTTCACTTCATCACTAGGATTGTTAGGAAGAACTACTTCAGTAACTTATGGAGGTGGGAACCCATATAATGCTTGGAAGGGTGTCATGCCTAGTGATGTGTGATAACTGGTATTATACCATTCAGCTAGGGGTAGTATTTTCCTCAACCTTTTAGGACTTTCAAATGCCATACACCTCAAGTACCCTTCAAGACATTGATTTACTCTCTCAGTTTGGCCATATGTCTGGGGATGTAGGTTGTGCTGATGTTCATTTTTATTTCCACTGCCTTGATCAATTCTTGCCATAATTCACTGGTGAAAATCCTGTCCCTGTCTGTCACTATTTCAGAAGGTAAGCCATGTAGCTTGTACACATTCTCAATGCAAAGTTTGGCTATTTGCTTGAGCAGTATAAGGGTGACTCAAACCAATAAAAATGTGAGTATTTTGTGAACCTGTCCACTACAACTAGCATAACATTGTGTCCTTTAGACATTGGCATCCCCTCAATAAAATCCATGCTCACATTAGTCCAAACTTGCTCATGTATTTTAAATGGTTTTATTAGGCCTGGCTAAGGTGTGTGCTTTGCTTTGTTCTTCTAGCACACTGCACACTCCTTCACACAGGCAACCACATCTCTTTTTATGCATTTCCAATGAAAAACCAATTTTACCCTTTGGCCAGTTGCTTGTTCTCCTGAATGGCTGAAAGATCGAGATGTTAACTAGAGGGGGATGTGAATAGGTTAACTGCAAATTTTAACTTCTTTTTTTATTAATGAGATAGTGCTCAAATATAGATTGTCTAGATTATGCAACTAGGTGAACAATCATATATGTTGAGCAAATACTACTAGCACAAGATATATATATGACTAAGCTAGTAGCAACAAGTAAAGGTAGGTTGAGGAATAACCAAACACAACGACGTGGAGATGTATCCCGAGGTTCACTTCCCAATGGAAGCTAATCTCCGTTGGAGCGGTGCGGTGCCACCAAAGTGGAACACCAAGTAGCCCTTAAATGACACTCCGTATCTCCTTCGAGTCCTTCCACCAATGTGGAGAGGCTCGAATCACTATGTTGCCGTTGAGGTTGACAACTAGAACATTTACAAGGATGAGGCACACTCCACAACTTGGAGGGCCCTCACCAAATCCCGGGAGCCACCACAACTCCGGGAAACAAGATCCACGAGCTCCAAAGCTTCGCGGACAACAACAAGGCTCCAAGCTCCGATGAGCTAAGAGCAACAAGGTTCTTGGCTCCAACGAACTAAGAACAACAAGATCCCTAAGGATGAGTGGAGTGTTTACGAATCGGCTTAGTGAAGTTGTAGATCTAGGGTGTCTCCTCCAAATCCCAAAGAATCAAGAGCTTTGGTTGGGTATTTGGGGAGATGCTTGTGCTCGAAGGTTGTCAACAATGGTGGAGAGAGAAAGTTTATTTGACCCCTTCTAAAGGTAGTGGATGACTCCTATTTATACTCGAAGGGGAAAAGTGGCCGTTGGGGGGGGGGGGGGGGGGGGGAGGGGTATCTTCTTCACCGCAGGGAGCCCGAACTGGACGTAGGGGAAGAGCCACAACTCACCTCGGCCTGGAACCCCAGGGAGGCCGGCTGGAGCCCGGCCTGGGGCCGACTGCGCCCCCACCTCGGGCTGGGTTCATCCTAAGGCCGGCTGGTCCCCGGCTAGGGGACGGCTGATCCCACCCGGCCTGGAGCCCGGCCTGGGGCCGACGTGGATGATTCGCAGGCCGGGGCACTGCCCGAGCCGCCCGGCCTTGAGCCCGGCCAGGCAGGCCGGCTGCTTTGTTTTCCCCATTTTCTCTTTTCTTTCTTTTGCGATGTCTTCAATGTTGATTTGTCAAACCAGTAGAGATCAGAGGGAACTTGTGTTTGCATTTTCTCCATGCTAAAATTCCCTAAATTTTCATTTGCAAACCTAAACATGCTTAGGGAAAAGATTAGATCGTCCATGTGTTGTGATCAAACACCAAAATAAGATTTAGGAAACAAATGTCCTTTCAATGACCTCCTAAGGCAGAAGCATGGACGGTTGTTATGATCCTGTTCCCTAACTACACATTTTCACCTACTACTAATTTGTCATGAAACCCGAGGATGCCACTCTTGAGTGTGTACCCTAGTTCAGCACTGGCATCAATTGCTAGTTTAGTCAACAGTGATTGGAAGTCCATATCACCAATATAGCTATCTTGCACCTCAGTAACCCATTGGGGGGTGATAGTTGTAGTGGCCTGAATAGTCCCTTCAACACTCATGTCTCCCTCCACTAGCATTCTTGATAGTGCATCAGCAACCTTATTCCCCCTTTCCTCCCTGTATTCCACCTTATACTCATAGCTTATTAATTTCACTAGCAATTTATGCTGCACTCCCTCTGCCAATTTCTGCTCTTAAATGTATTTAAGCCTTTGTTAGTATGTCCTTATGATTAGAGTGGAACCAGCAAAGCAATGTTTCCACTTTTTCCGAGCTTCAATAATTGCTAGGGCCTCCTTGTCATAAGTGGATAACCCTGCATCCTTGGGGCCTATTGACTTACTCGTGTATGCAATGGGTCTATTATTATGTATTAGTATCGCTCCCAAGCCATATCCACAAGCATCTGCCTCCAGCACAAAAGGTTGTTTGTGGTCTGGTAATGCCAGTGTTGGTGCTTGCGTTATTATCTGCTTTAACCTCTCAAAGGCTCTTGTTGCTCCTTTTGCCAAATGAATCTTCTTCAGAGCAGTGAACAAGGGTTTAAAAATAATCCCATAATTTTGTATAAACATCCTGTAATACCCAGTCAACCCAAGAAACCCCCTCAGTTGGGCTACATTTACGGGTACTGGCCATTTCTGCATGGCTTCCACCTTCAATGGATCTACCCCTCTTGGCTTATAATGTGCCCAAGGTACTCAATTTTCCATTTACCAAATTCACACTTGCTCCTTTTGGCATACAATTGGGTTTCCTTCATCACTTGTAGTACTTTTGTCGAGTGTTCCTTGTGGTCCTCTAGTGTCTTGATGTAGACTAAGATGTCATGAAAGAACACTAGAGTGAATATTATCAAGTATGTGCTCATGACATTGTTCATTAGTGACTGGAAAGTTACATGGGCATTGGTTGGCCTAAAATGCATTACCACAAACTCATAATGGCCAACATGAGTACCAAAGGCAGTTTTTCTTATATCTTCTTTATTCATCCTCACTTGGTGATACCCTGTCCCGAGGTCAATCTTGGAGAAATAATTAGCCCCATGCAACTCATCCAATAAATCCTCAATCACAGGTATAGGGTACTTATTTTTTATGGTGTTAAGGTTCAATTGTCTATAATCAATACAAATCCTCCATGTGACATCCTTCTTTCTTACTATAATTGTTGGAGAAGAATAGGGACTGACACTATGGGTGATGAACTCATTCTTCAGTAATTGCTCTATTATCATTTCCATAGCATCCTTTTGATAATGTGGCAACCTATATGGGCTTATATTGACTGGTCTTGCTCCTGACTTGAGGGGAATATTGTGGTCACACTCCCTTTCAGGGGGTAATTTTGTAGGCTTTTCAAATATATCACACAATTGGTTTAGTGTCTCTTCTAGTTTATTCATTGTAGTTGTAATGTTGCTGTCAGAATGTCTCAGCAAGTTAATTCTTATCATGGCCCCTACTTCCCCCTGTTCCAAGTATTTTTGCAATTTCTCCATAGATACGATATTATTCTTCCTCTTTAATGTTTCGTCCTAGAACACTACCTTATCCTTGCCATTATACTCAATGGTTATCTACCTTTTCTTGTAATCAAATGCCACAAGGCTATGCATTTTCATCCAATCTGTTCCCAAGATTATATCATAGCCTTTTAAGGATATTGCCCTCAGGTCTAATGTAAATTGTGGACCTTGGATGGAGTAAGTGCGGTCCTGGCACTGGGATTTACTCAACATTTCTTCCCCATTTGCAACCATCTCTCTCAAGTCACTTGTATCAGTAATAGGAATATTATTCTTGATGGCAAATTTGGTATCTATAAATGTTCTTGTGCTGCCAGTATTAACTAGCGCAGTGGCTTTGGTCTTTCCCACGTGAATAGTCAATACAAAGGTGTTTGCAGCTGAGCTAGTTCCTTGTACTGCATGCATGGACAGTTTGGCAGTCTCCCCTTGAGTATTGTCCGGTTCATTATCATGTTTCTGTTCATTTTCTTCTGTTTGTTCTTCAAGTTCAGTTTCAGAATCATCTTTCTAAAGAGTAATCATTGCTTTAATTTTTTTTATTCATCTTTCAATGGAACTTGTGCCCTGGAAACCACTTCTCATTACACCTGAAACAATTCTCATTCTTAGGCACCTTGCTAGCACTATAAATTTTGGTCTCCATGGGAGTGTTACTGGCCTTAATTGCATCATAACTGCTATTTTCTCCAACTGTTTCCCTTGTTTTATGGGCTGGAAAACTTTGATGGGAATGTATTGTAGCCAGTACTAGGTTTCTTCAAGGGATATGACTGTTCATATTTTCTGTCTAGCCAGTAGGCCTCATGCAAGATGTCAGGCCTCTATACTTGTTCTGCACATACTCCTTTAGTCCAGACACAAAGCTCTTGACAAAGTAGTCGTTAGGTAAATTAGGATTCCCTGTTTTCACTCCTCTCGCCGTCTCTTCAAACTCATAAATGTATGCATCCACAGTGTCGCACCCGGACTTCTAGGGGATACTCACAGTCCGTTAAACAGTAGATAAATGGCTTACGGGGCATACCGGCACCCGCATCTCAATATGAGCAGGCCAACACGTAAACGTGTGACAACCATTCTCTTACTATTCATCGTCTACGCAAACCATCCCGTAGAAATTCAGATACTTCCGTTGACGTACTTCAAAACATACACACATGGTACGTCAACGGCATTGGAACAAGTGATATCACAACAGATCTCTACGACACAAAAGATTGAAATAAGTTGCAAATAGCTCTCACTAGAGCAGAGATAGCAAATACAACCATCCAGAGGACACATGTCCCAACAATTCATCATTACATCACAGCGGAAGCATCCAAAAATGTCTGAGTACAGACAAGATCCAAATAGGCCTAAGAGGCCGGAAACGAAAAGACGGAGCCCATCCACGAAGTCTCGGATCCTGCCCGGGTCCGCTATCTACTCGTCAGCAGCCTTGTCAAACTCCACGTAGTAGCCACCATGTAGATCTTCGGAAACGTAGTCTGCGGAAACCATAGCCCCAAAGGGGTCAGTACATAAACGTACTGGCAAGCAAGACTCACAGTTCACCAAAGCGTAGCCCGTCAACACCAAGCACAGATGCTTTGGGTTCAACGGAAGAAAGGGGATATAAAAGATGCTGCAACTGGCTGCTCTAACCAACTACAGAAACATGCTATAACTTCCGGCTAACAGAAAGGAGATAAGATAGCGTATCGTAACCAACTATATCTAACCACCAAACAAACCCATCCTGGATCTCGCCCCTTATCCAAAGAAGCAATCCGAGGATAACTCACACCGTTGGCTTAATGATGGTTCAAGTTATTGTGACAATAAGACTATTACTAGTCAAGTTATCATTAGTTAGATGTAAGTTGTTCTGAGTACTTGTTAGCCAGTACTTTCACCAAGTAATCCATAACCGCGGAAAACACGACTTCTCGAGAAGATTTAACCCTGCAGGGATGCACCAATTTGGCCGTACACGTAAGAATGACCCGCCAGGCGGGGAGCTAACCCACCAAGCGAGGCACTCAACACAACTCAACTCTTCTTCGCATCAAGCCCAAAGAACCACATGCTGTGCGTGCGCGGCTAATCGAGCCCCACGAAGAAAAGGGGACCCTCATAGCACTCTAAGACCACGCCGCCCTAAATGCCGACTACAAAAGTTCCACCCTGACGCCAAGGGTTCGCACCTGCACATGCATGCATCAAATAGAAAGCCCGAACTAAGTGTGGCGATTTGGACGAGATGCGAATCGAATCAAATTGAGGGGGGCGCCCATACTCGCTTCCCACATGCGGTTAGTGCGCTCATCATGGATTAGTAGACAAGACCCTTTTCCTAATTAGGGTCGACACTAGCAGGCCTCAAAACCACGCCGGGCCTCCTGCCGGTGCCTTATCAGCAAATTATTATTACCTCAAAATTAACAGGTTGTTGTTTAACATCGAGCCCCAGAACATAATAGAAATATAGTAACAGAAAGTAACGGACAACAGACTCGAGCAAAACAACCCTAAGCATGCTAGTAAGACACGGGCACAAGCAAAGGGGTTATAGGAGTGGAGGTGAGACAATATCAGGGTTCAGGATATCATGTGATAGGTTCGTAACAGAAGCAACGATTCAAAAGGCTAGCAGAATAGACAACGGAAAGTATCGGTATCCAATGTTGAAAGGAACACAATGGTTCATGTGAGTGAATACTTGCCTGCAAACTCAGTAGCCTGGTACTGAGCTAGATCCTCAGAAAGGGTGTCGTAAGTATCGTCGGTCTCAACGTCGTCGTTTATCCGAGAAGAAGCAAACAAACAACGCAGAGAGACAAGCAATCAATATCATGGCATAGTGCACAAACATGGGATGATGCATGACCATTTAATTGATGCAACAAGATAAACTAGTGGACAAGGTAACATAACATAATTAAATGGACCCACATGCAATTGGATTGCATATGGAAAGCCCATGAATTAAGGGTGAAACAATTGTTTTACAACTAACCAATAGGTGAAAGTGGATTAGAATGATGCATGGATGAAGAAAACAACAAAATAACAACAATAGAATCAATTGGAAATAAGGTTTACCAATTTTGGAATTTTATTTATTAAGTTATGGAATTTTGGTTCCTTAAAGGTGTCACACAAGCATTTGTTGTTTTCACCAATTTTAATTGTTCAAAACAGATAACAAAGTTCATATTTGAAAAGAACACACAATTTTGGGTGGAATACATGTTTCACTTGTTGAAAATGGATTTCAAATAAATTATTTATGAATTAAACAAGTTTAAGCAAGAATTAAATGAATTTAATTCAAACATGAACTTATTTGAATTTTTATTTGTTCAAAACATTAAACCAAACTCATATTTGAAAAGATTATACTTTTATGGTTTGAAAACATATTTTATAAGTTCAAAAAGAAATTAATTTGGGCAAGTTATGAACTTAACAATATTAAATGATTTAAACAAGGTTTAAATCATTTAACTAATTTTAATTATTCAAAACATGAAACAAATTTTATATTTGAAAAAGGTGGTTTAATTTTGCATGGAAAACATATTTTATTTGTTGAAATTGGATTTAAAATGAGCAAGTTATTATTTTGGCAATTTTAAATGCAATAATTAAGAAATAGTTGTTTTCAGCAATTTAAATTATTCAAAACAACAAACAAAATTTATATTTGGAAAGTACATGAAAAGTTTATTGGAAAACATATTTCATTTGTTGAAATTGGATTTTTTATGACCAAGTTATGATTTTGCAAAATTAAATGAATTAAGCAAGTTTTCAAATATTTCACCAATTTAAAATATTCAAAATAGTAAACAAATTGCATTGAAAAGGTTGAAAACATGTAGAAAATGTTTCACTGAACATTTTGAGTTATTAAACATAATTTTTGGGTTATTATTGAATTTATTATGCAATTTTCCATAATCATTCTTATTCTTCCATTTTTAGTAAACAGAGGGAAACATGCTCAAAATTAATTCAATTATGACCAAATAAAATACCAATGTGTAGAGTTTGTTAAGACAAATTTTTAGAGCCCAAGTTTTCTTAAATTGGATGAACCAAACTCAAGTTATGAAATTCCAAAGTTTCCAACTTTTATTGCATTTTCAGTAATTAATTATTTAGTGCAAAAAGTATTACAGAAACATGTTGCAAACTTGGCATTAATAGAAGGATCATAAAATTATGAATCCACAGGATTTTGAATCATTCAAATTGGAGTGATATTCAAATTTATATGGATTTTAGAAGTAATGGGCCAGATCTGAGTTGCTGAAATTTGGGCAGAAAAAGAAAACGCAGAAATAAAAAGGTGGGGGTTAGGGGGATCGAACCCAGGACCTGGGTCTGTGCGCAAGGGGACAGAACCATTGGGGTGGAGCTGGCTCGGTTTGTAACAGATGGGGTGCGGGGGGGGGGGGGGGGTTAAGTTCAGTTTGGCGGTGTATAACTGAATCTTTTCAGTTCGTGGGCTACTGTCACCTGACAGACATAAATCGGTCGCCGGCGGGGGGGGGGGGGGGGGCAGCTGCCGCGCGCTGTGCTCGCGGGGGAGCCGTGCGTGGAGGTGATGTGGGTGGCGTGCGGTCGTGTGGGCGGAAGGGAGAGGAGGAGGGGTAGCGAGAGGGAGGAGCTCACCTCGAGTCGGACAGAGGGAGCAGGTCGGGTTGGTGCAGGGCGTCGCCGGCGACATGGGGCGGATGGCGGCGGCGCTGTGGGCAGTCCCCGCCCCTGGCGTGAGGTGGAGGAGGGAGCCCGCGGTGGGGGGTTTCCATTCCCCCACTCGCCGGGCCGGAGGGGGGCTAGACGGCCGGCGATCATCGGAGGGAGGCGGCGGCTCGGGTGGAGGTGTTCAGACAGAGAAAATACAGAGAGCAGAGAGAAGAGAGATGGGAGGAGAGGAAGAGGATGGCGGCGTTGGAGGATGAGTAGGGCTAGGGCACGTAGAGAGGAGGCAGTTTTATGGGGGAACCGAGCTCGGTACGGCTGTGAATCGGGGGGGGAGGGGAAGATCCTGTTGTGGTGGAGGTGATCGTACAGGGATGACGACAGCAGGGAGGAAGACGACAACCCCCTCTCCTGGGCTGGTTGCTGTGGGCTTTGGGTAGTGGGCTGAGGAAAAAAAAGATGGGCTGGCTTCTCTCCTCCTCTGAGAGTTTTCCTGTTTTATTTATTTGTTCTATTTTTTTTTTTTTTGCAGAATTAGGAATAGGAAGAAAAAGGTGAGTTTTAGGGCTAGGAAAATTTAGGGAAAAATTGGGTGAGCTAATTAGATAAAAAACAAACACTTGCCAAGTTTGGTTTTTCAAAAAGTTCAAATTTATTTGCTGTTTTGCCAATTGGTTTAAATTTGAAAGAATTTGATAATTAAGTGATTTATTTAGAAGGAACATTTTCCAAGAGTTTGAACCCTCAAATTATTTGAAACAAATTGCTTAACTTTGTTTTGGTAAATTGCAATAATTCCAAAGGGTTGCTGTTTGGAGTTTTGTTTGAATTTGAACAACATTTGGATTAAGTGAACTATTAAAAACCACAATTTTAAATAGTTGAACCTTAGGGATTTAATGGAAACAATTGGTTGAATGGTTTTGTCATGTTCATAATTTTCAAAAGGGTTGCTGTTTTGGAAATTAATTGAATTTGAAAAGGGGTTTGGTATTAAATGAATTTTTGTTAGAAACAAAACAACAGTTTGGAATCACAACTTTAATGGAAACAATTGATTGTTTTGATTTGAAATATTCATTTGGAAATTGTAACATCACAAGTATGAAACAAAAGGTTTGAAATTTGAGTTGAAATTCAAATAGAAAACAAAGGAAAACAAAGGGAAACAGTTGGAAAACAAAGCAAAACAGAGGAAAACAAATGGAAAACAAGCAAAACAAATGCATTGAACATGATGCCATGATGCAAAACATAAAATAACAGAGAGCAAAACATTCTAATGGCTATTTTTCATACTTGGGATGTTACACACAGTTGATGTCTGTTGAATTTTTTGAAATACAGACACTAAGTCATATTCAGACCTTTCTGCAAACCTCTTTTTCAGTTTTCTACAAAAGGTTGCCCAAGCGATCTCATCAGTGTCGATGCCTAACCCATCCAACCTAGTATCTGCTCTGTCAACAAAATAGAGAGATGTTATTTCCACCGTTTGTTCCTCAGGTGCCTAGGCCAACTTGAAGAATGTGTTGGCTTTTTTATCCACCCTTCTACATGACTGCCATTGAATTCTGGGAAGTCAATTTTTGGCCCTTCCATGAATTGTCTTTTCTGGTAAGTTGGAATCTCTTGATTCCCTATGTTTCTTATTCCTCCTTAATTCTCCCCAGGATAACACTCAGGCTCCTCTTCCTCAACATATTGTGGCCTATGCCTAGCTCCTGGCCCATTCACTCCATGGTAATAATACTCATGTTGTTCAGGTTGCACAAAGTTTATGTTCCTGTTTACTGCAGGTTGATCTGTATGTGTCACAACCATAGAGAAAGACCCTAATACCACTCGAATGGAGACTATTGGATCACTCATTATAGGTGTAGCTACATTTGCCAGACGAGCTATAGTGGGACTGACGATAGTAGTGTATACTGGTGTGCAGAATCCTGAAGCTGTTTCCATTATAGTCATGCCCATGGTTACAATTGGGGTGTGAATTGTTTCTTTGACTGGCTTACTCATTGGATGCTCAGAAATTTCCCGTCACTCGAAATTTCCCTACACGCTAGACCCTCTATTGAGATCTGCGTGGTTTGTGACATTTGACAAAGTGTTTGCCTTCATCACTAGGCTCGAGATCATTTATAATAACTTGTCCAACTTGGTGTTAGTTTCAGTCTGCACCTTGTTCAGATTTTTCCCTGTATCTACCTGCACGTTCTCCATCTCCAACTGACTCTGAGAGAAAAGGTCGAGCTTCTTCTGTACTGATGCAGCAAATTCTTCGAGCTCTTCCCTAGTTACCATATCCTGATCCAAGTCACCCTCTGATGTTGTTTGTTTAGACTTGCCCATCGACCCAAAGATGCATCAAACCGCGAATCCGGGATTTTACCAACGAGACAAGGTGTCTTGCCAACCAGTTCAACACTCAGTGCCCCACGCCTCCACAGTACCCCTAATGATGAGATCTGGCAAAAATAGCTCTGGAATTAATAGAGGAACAAGTCCCCAAACCCTTGTTGTTCTGCCTAGATTGCAAATTTAAGGCCAAGAGCGTTGCTCTTATACCAATTTGTCACAACCTAACGAATCAATTCCCCAAATGGACTAGCAAGCACAGAGTATGGAATGAGAAATTAGATGAATTTAGGTGAGATAAATCAAAGACAAGGTGAGATATGACCGGGCCGAGACACGTGGGCGGCGGCGCTAGGGTTCTTCGCATAGAGGATATTAGATAGATGCCTTAAGGGCTACAATGCCAGATCTTATAAAGGCTCGATTACACGGAAGGAAACAGAGGATTTGGTGAGCTGACGGTGACAGGGACAGCTTCAGAGCTAGACGGTGAAGATGTGAAAGTGCATGGTGCACCTATGTGTGGTTTTTTTAATTAATAACAATCCTTATGGACTAATGTTTGTATTGATATATACTTATAGATCTTTTCCATGGAAAAATAGTGGAGTTCATGTGTTGGACTCTAAAAGCCTACATGATGACAATTGTTTTATTCAAGGATTTATATGAAGAATGGTCATGTATAGAGTTGAGAATATTGCAAGTATGTCTTGAAGAAAAAGATTAGGTGGTCTTTCATTACTATCTTCAAGATATCATAAAATGAATAAATAAGAAAAGATACAAGGTCGATCAAGCTTGTGATCAACACATAAATCTATAAGATGTACCAAGTGGAATTATATATCTTGGGGTATATTCCATGGTCATGCATCAAAAGGAAGATTTCATTTAGCCCATGGTAGATGACGTCAAGTGATGTTCGTCATCAAGCTTCAAGTGGAAGCTCAATAGAAGAGTCTCGAAGAAATCATATGCTTGATGCTTGCCACCCATTTGGAGATAGTGGCCATATGAAGAGTTGCCAAAAAGGGGTCTCTCCCATAGTGGTGTATGGGGAAGCAATTTGCAAGTCTTCATCAAGCAGAGCATGTGCTAGCAAGCATGATCAAAAAAGGGGATCCAACTTGAGAGAGTCAATACGGTCATCATCTAGCTCAAGTGTAATACTCAATAAAAAGTTATGATATTGATAGGTTTTTTATTTTACCAGTCTCATGCTTTTGGGGGGACCGGGTTATGGGATCGATAGTCGTACTATTAAGAGGCGCTCTCGAGTGAGTAACTTGATCACATCTTTGTGGAGAGCTCAAACCTTTTCATACTCGGCATCTCATCTCTCTTGGTTCTTATCTGGATTTTATCCATATTGGGTTTTTTCTTGTCATGATCTTCATGACAAGCCAAGGTTTACCGAAAAGGGATTTCATAAGAAAAACTTGTTGTGTTTTCGGTGTTGAAGGTTTTACCGGCTGTTTTTTATAGAGAGGTCAAATATTCCCCATTTGGTTTTAATTTCCATTTTTTTACAATGATGTTTCTCTGCATCATCTTGTTGGTCTCCTCGTTGTGAATTCAACGAGCCAAAGATCATCGAAAACAGAGTTCGTATGCAAAAGATATCGCATTTCTCGTGTTGGTGTTTCTGCAGTTTTCGGGTAGGGCGGAGTCTCCAGCCTGTTTATCCCAGAAACTGCGGTGTCACCCAGAAATCTCAGATCTGAAGATCTCGGTCTGATTTGGGTGTTTCTCACAAAATCCCAGTCCGGAAATATGTCGGAAATAGGCCGGAGACTCCAGTCTAAAGCCTTCATGTGCATAATGGGAAGATTTCTAGGAGACCTATTTAAGGGGACTTCTTCCCCAAAGGTTCCCTAGATCTCAAGCAAGTTTTCCCCACCATTGTTGACCTTTTCTTGCCTCCAATTAGAGTAAAAGAGAGAGGAGATCTAGATCTATTATTCCACCAATCCATCTCTCCTCTTAGTGGGGGGAAGTCTTTGGATCTAGATCTTGTGGATTCATTTGTTGAGTTCTTCCTTGTTATTCATCTCTTATTCCCCCATAAGTATTTGTTGCTTTGTTGCAATTTGAGAATGAAGGATTTGAGCACTTGAGCTCTTGCCATTTGCATTGGTTGCATCGGTTTTCTCTCTCCACGAGGATTCATGGAAGTGAAAGTTTGTGAACTTGTTACTCTTGGGTCTTAGACCTAGGGCTGGAATTCGAGCCGAGCCGAGTCGGCTCGGCTCGACTCGCTCAACCTCGGTCAACTGAAGAGTCGATCTCGGCTCGACTCGTTCAACAAACGAGTTCAAAATCAAAACTCGGCTCGGCTCGGTGAAATCGCGAGTAGCTCGCGAGCTACTCGTTTAACTTATCTAATTTTATAAAACTATAAAAAGTCAACATTACGTAATGTATATATAATTATTTTTGATTATTTGGGTCATGTATAATAAAATCATCTCAATAATGAGTGAAAATATGTCACCATCAAACAATTTGTAGTAAACAAACTACAATAATCAGTAAAAAGTATTAAAATAAACAAGAATATCATTAAAAACTATTTTGACCGAGTTAACGAGCTAAACGAGTACTCGGTAAACTCGGCTCGTTTAGCTTGAACTCGTTAACCGTCGAAAATGAAAACTCGACTCGGCTCGTTGGACAACGAGTTCGAGCCGAGCCGAGTCGACTTGCGAGCTACTCGTTTAACTCGCGAGTTCCGAGTTTTAATTCCAGCCCTACTTGGACCCTAGACGACTTTGTGGTGCTCTTGGGAGCCTCCAATTAAGTTGTGTATGCGTGACCCAAGATTGTGGTGACCTCGAGAGACTCCAATTAAGTTGTGTATGCGTGCCTCGAGATTGAAGGTTTTTAATAGTGGAAGGTGAACTGAGCCTTTGTGGCTTTGAGTAGGCCTCTTGTTGCAAGTTCACACCCCTCCGATGAGACGTACTCCCCTCGAAAGGAGGAACTCGGGAATACATAATCGTCTCTGTGTGCCTTGGTTAATTCTATAACCGATCTATTTACTTACATTGTGATAACCTTCGTGTTTGAAGTCATATATCTTTCTATCACCTTGTTGCTTGTCTTGCTTAGACTAAGTTGTTGGTGCACTTAGTTGAGACTAGATTATTTAGTTTGTGTGCTTGTTAATTTAAACACCTAGTTTATTTTCGCTTTTAGCAAGCCGTAACCGGAAAAGTTTTAATCGCCAGTTCACTCCCTCTCTAAGCGACATCGTTGTCCGCTCAAGACGGCGTTGGAGCGAAGAACGGCTACCTACCACTTGAACTGGGACCGTGCGATTTAAGTGAACGAACCGGTATTTGTATTTCTCCACCGTACGATAGCCGAACCTTGATCAACTGCTCGATTCATTTCTAGTATGAACTTTAGTTTTTGACAAAGGGGCGAAAACACGCTGAGCGCTGAGCCATCCCAAGCTGTCCGATGCGAGAACGGACTCCCGTCAATCTCGGCCGTTTGTTTTTCATGCTATGAAAATAAACCTTTGAGGGAAACCCTAGCCACCGCACCTGCGTGTTCGTCATGTACACTTGCCTCAGCTCTGCCTCTGCATACATTCCTCGCTTGCCGCCGATGCTTCTAGTCCCTGCTCCTCCGGTGATGGCAGACTCAGCACATCGAAAAAATGTAACTGCTCTCGATTTGTGGGCGGATCACCCTGCTTAGTTCGTGTTGCGCCAAACAGCTTGCAGCCGACGAACCATTGAAATTTACTGACCAAAATCAAGGGAAAATTTGTTGCTGGAACCGTTATTTCATGGTCTTTGCCCAAACACACTAAAATTTATGGATTTGCTCAGTACCATTGCAATTTTGTGGTCTTTGCTGTAACACATCTTGGTTGCTCGTGCTGATTTCCAATGGTCGATCAATCTGTCTCTTCTCCATTAATCATTCAGCAACTCCAAGCGAGTTCCCAACTCCCGAGAGCGCTTTGCTTCTTACTTGGTTTCGAGAAAATAAGTTTCGCATGTGATGGCATCTAACTGTCTGAGGAGGAGATAAGACAGCGACATGGACACACGTCGAGCCGATAGTTGTTCGTCGCTGAAGTCTCGCCGCGTGCACAAGCTCAACACGTCATCTGGATCAGGATCCGCTCCATGCACCACACCGACAACTGCCCGCTGAAGTCTTGCTACACGCATGAGCCTGGCGCATCGTCCCGTATTTTCACTGCGTTTAACTTGGTTGGAGAAGAAGAGTTACAAAAATGACCGGCTGACAAATAGGTCCACATGTCTGGATGTGTCACAACAAACGACCATTTGTAATGGTACTGAGCAAAAAAAAAATATTTTAGTGTCTTTGGGAAAAGTCCATAGAATAACGGTGTCCGGTATTCAAAATTTTCCCCAAAATCAATGGTTCTCTCCTTCTAGATGCGCCAGTAACACTAGGGGGCATGTGTTTTGCTCATGAAACGTTGATGCATGATTTAGGGACCCGGTTTGGGCATGTTTTGTTGTCTTGATCGCACTGTGATTTATACCCGATGAACTGTAAAGCACTTTGGACCAAGAGTAATGGTGAATCAGCCATCCTCTTCACGTGCGGAGAGGCTAAATAAAACTCATACGAGTTTTGAGATGGTACGATATCGCATGTGTTCGTGAAAAAGTTGTCGGGGGGCTACCGCCGGGTAGGGCCCCGGCTACCACCGGGTAGGGCCAAGCTTGGCATAAAATGGTATCCAAGGAGTGGATACCGATATACTGTTGACCGAGATCCGTACCTGGACCGAGTTGCTGGTTACCGAGATGGATATATCTCGGTAAGAGGTACTAGGTTTGATGCTTTGCAGGTGGATATTCTCCTGGTTTATCCGAGTTACACTTGGAGAATCCAGGTTACATGAAGAATCAGCCATCTCGGACCAAGGTCAATGGAGTAGGTGCAATCCTGAAGACCACGGGAGAGTACATGCGTGCGGTTCAACTTACAAGATACATGATGTAGAAGCGTACATGGGCATAGTGCAGGGTATGGGCGAGGCACGTCTTGTCTCTGACAAGGGGGACAAGACACCGAAGTGGATACAGAGGAGGAGACTTTCAACACCATGTCATCTGGCGTGCGCTACGGCATAGTGTATTCCGCCTAACCTTGTACGCTCTGTCAGTGGTCACCAATATATAAGGTGGCCACACCCCTCCTACGCGAGGGATGATGCAACCAATAGACATTTTTCCCCTTAGAGAGAAAGAGAGCCAGATAACTTCTTCTTCCTCTAGCGCAGAGAGCTTGAGGAACCATCTTGTATTCCGGTTCCTGATGGAGTGTAGACACACGCTTGTTGGTAGACCCCAAACGCAAGGTGTGAAGAGTACAGCAGCAAGTTTTCCCTCAGAAAAGAAACCAAGGTTGAATCGACCAGTAGGAGGAAAAGCAACTTTTGACGGTTGATGTAGTTGATGTGGTAGAGCGCACTACCGGTTCAACAACAATGTGGAACCTACACAACACAATCAATTCATTTTGCCCCAACGTAGCAGTGAGGTTGTCAATCTCACCAGTTTTGCTGACAACAAATAGGTTAAATGTATGGTGTGGAAAACATTATGAGAACAATATGAAAACAGAAGTAGCAGTGTGAAAACAGTGGTTGTATTATCAGTATGAGAAAATTGACCGGGGTCCATAGTTCACTAGTGGTGTCTCTCAATAAAATATAGCTAACATGCATGGTGAAAAAATTACCCCTGGGAAATTGATAGATAATGAAACATGCATGACATGATGATTACTTTGAGATTCATGCGGGAATTACAACAAGATACATAGACCGTCATCCAACCGCATCTATGACTAATAATCCACCCTCCGAATATCATCCGAACAAACGTTGGGTATTAAGTTGCAAGCAACAGATAATCACAGTAAGCAAAGTGTGTAATGTAAACATCGTTCTTTTCTCCCTAATGGCAACAACACATCCTCCATCCGTCATGTTTCCGTCACTCGAGCACAAATGCAAAGGAGGCATGAACCCACTATCGAGCATAAATACCCCCTCTTGGAGTCACTAGCATCTACTTGGCCAAAGCATCTACTAACAACGGAGATCATTCAAGATAATAAATAACATACACATGAAGACAACATGATAGATTGGTAATCAAGAGACATATCATTCAATAATCATTGGATCCCAGCAAACACAACATGTAGCATTACAATAAGATGATCTCAATCATGTAGGGCAGCTCACGAGATCTAAACATGAGGCATAAAGAGGAGATAACAGCCATCTAGCTACTGCTATGGACCCGTAGTCCAAGGATGAACTACTCACGCATCACCCTGGAGGCGGCCATGGTGGTGTAGAGCCCTCTGGTGATGATTTTGCCTCCCGGCAGGGTGCCGGGGAGAACTCGAGAACCCTCTTGATCTCGGGTTGACGATGACGGTGGCCTCGGGTGTTTTTCATGGAAAAGTGGTATATTTTTAGGGTTCATGCATCGAGGAGAATATATAGGCAAAAGGGAGATGGCGGTGGGCGCCTGAGGGGCCCACACCACCTCCCGGCGCGGCCAGGGGGGCGCCGCCTCATGGTGTTCCCCCCTCGTGGCCCCCCTCCGGGCCTCTTTGGGAGTCCATGGAACCTTCGGGAATTCTAAGACTACCGGGCTTCGCATTTTCCAATTCCGAGAATATTTCCAGAACAACTTTTTTGAAACTAAAAACAGCAGAAAACAGGAACTGGCTCTGTGGCATCTTGTGAATAGGTTAGTCTCGGTAAATCGATAAAAATGACATAAAGTGTAAGGAAAACATGTATCATATGGTATCAAAACAACATGGAACATCGGAAATTAAGGATACTTTATGACGTACCAACATCCCCAAGCTTAGTTCCTACTCGTCCTCGAGTAGGTAAACGATAAAACACATAATTTCTGAGGTGACATGCTACCAACATAAAATTGATCATCCAAATTGTAAAATCATAAGCATAGATGAGACCATAGTACTTTAAACACAAGCATGATAGATATAATTCTAACAATGAAACATAGCAATCACTTTGCATCATGAAAAGTAACACAAATAAAAGATCATGAATAATAATGCACTCAAAAGTTATACGTTTGTTTCGAGCATAGAGAAAACATAGCAAAGTGATATTTCGCTTGTCCTTAAGAGTGAGGCAAAACATAAATGCCAGGACACGTTCAAAGTTTAAGAGGAAGACTAGAACAAATATTTTGAGAACAAATAATAACACATCATGAATCAATTAATAATGTTTCTGGGACAAATGCACATTAAACTCAGAATGGCAACTATGCTCTCTCAACTGTGCATAAAGTTAGAAGATGGAGACTCAACATATAAGTAAAATAAAGACCCTTCACAGTGGGAAGCAAGGATCACTCATGTGCTAAAGATTTTTATTTTGTTAGAAAACATTTTTTAGAGAGGTGTATGCTTATGTCAACGAATGGTAAACAGAAAATATAGTACGTCACAAGCCAACTAGACTTCACAAGAGCGGCTCCCATAGAAGGACGCATCTGGGTAGAAGATCATCCCTGTTTCTCTTTTGTTTACACAATTATGCTTTAATAGATAAATTAGGGGCAAAAATAGTGAAGAGAATTTGTTGTATTAATTTGGGGCTGGGCACCTCGCTGCCAGCTCTTCTATCAATTGGATAAGCGGGTGAAGCCACTAGTCTAGGGTGTGAAAGTACAATCAACAAGTGAGATAAATATTCTCTATTTACGTCCACATGAGCTAAAACATGAGCACAAAACCGGAGCAATTTTGAAGGTTTTAAAGGTAACACACGAGCAATTTAATTTGGAGTGGCAGTTAAATACCACATGTAGGTAGGTATGGTGGACACATTTGGCAAACTTTGGTTTTTGGGAGCTTGATGCACGAGTAGAGATCATACTCAGTACAGGTGGAGGCTAGCAAAAGACTGGGAGCGACAAATCAAAAGAGCAATAATGGCCATAATCATGCATGGCGACAAAAACATCATTAATGAAAGCATAAGTGGTACTACAAGTTCAAAAACTAAATGATCATAGAGGCTATAAGTGACTGGTTTGTAGTCATAAACATGATGTAAGCATGCGCCAAGTCAACCAAATAAAACATTCAAAGGAGAACATCACAAATTTATGCTTCGATATGAAAAGAACATTTCATGATTCTTTCTAAGGCACATTAAAAACTCTCATCTATTTGAGACAAGTCATGATAAAAAAATAACCACTAGGATTTTTAATTAAAATAACATCTAGCATGACATAAAAATTCTAGCCACAGTCTATAGAAGCTTCTAATTGCACCGTTATAAGCACGAAAACTGTAGTACTGCTTTCCAACACCAAGCATTTCATACTAAACAAAAACTCTCCAAGAGATACATCAATGAAACAAGAGAGTACTAACACAACTCTACTAAAAATAAAAGCTCTAAATAAGAGATGCATGAAAAACAGGAGCTAAAAAGGA
This sequence comes from Alopecurus myosuroides, assembly GCA_028641055.1. Lineage (NCBI taxonomy): Eukaryota > Viridiplantae > Streptophyta > Magnoliopsida > Poales > Poaceae > Alopecurus > Alopecurus myosuroides. Next base: position 367,437,648 of record CM054058.1, on the reverse strand, counting down.
ATTTTGCAGCAGCTAGAAGAAAAACTAAGAATACGAGCATAACAAGTATTCATACGAAAAAGCGGAGCGTGTCTTTCTCCCACACAAATAATGCTAGGTTCCAACTATATTATTGCAGCAAGGAAAACAAGAGAAAACAAAGGAAAACAAAAGAAAAACAAATAGACGCTCCAAGTAAATTTCATATGATGTGACCGAATAAAAATATAGTTTCACTAGAAGTGACCTGATAAATTGTTGATGAAGAAGGAGATGACTTAGGCATACCCAATCTTAGACGCTTGAGTCTTCTTAAAATTTTCTGGGATGAACCACGGGGGAATCCCCAAGCTTTGACATTGCACTCTTCTTGATCACATTATATCACCCTCTTCTCTTGATCCTTGAAAACTTCCTTCACACCACACTCAAATTAATTCGCATTAGAGGGTTAGTGCAACAATAAAAAATCCATGGGTTCTGAACGGGAACAAGTGATATTGATAATATTAAACATTAGCTACATCCAATGATGTTTCGTGAAGCAAAGAAATCCACTTGACATAGTAAAAGAGCAAATGCAAGAAAAATGGCAGAATCTGCCAAAACCAGAACAATTTGCAAAGACGAATTTTTTCAGGGCACTTAAGTTGCTCAGATCTAAAAATATAAAGAACGAAAAAGTTTTATAATTAGCGGAGGATTAATCACAAAAAGTTTCAGGTCATTTTGATCTTTCTGGAGTTTATATGATTTTTTACGGTGGACAACAGAAATCTGTTTCCTGCGCAGAAATCCAAAACCAACTCCAACTTTCGCTAGAAACTTTACTTGGCACAACTAATACATGAAAATAAAGATACAAAGGATTTACTACATAGTATACAACCCCTTTAATAAAAAAAACAGATAAAAACAAAGCAAAAATAAAACCATGGGTTATCTCCCAAGAAGTGCTTTTCTTTAACGCCTTTTAGCTAGGCCGAGAAAAGTGGAATCAAGTGTTTTCAAGTGAAGAAGCATCCAAATTGTAATTTGTTAGAATAATAGAATCAAATGGAAACTTAATTATGTTTCTAGGAAAGTGTTCCATACCTTTCTTTAGTGGGAATTGATATTTAATATTCCCCTCTTTCATATCAATAACAGCACCAACAGTTCTAAGAAAAGGTCTTCCCAAAACAATTGGACAAGAAGCATTGCATTAAATATTCATAACAACAAAATCAACGGGGACAAGGTTATTATTAACCATGATAAGAACATCATCAACTCTCCCCAAAGGTTCCATTTTAACATTATTAATAAGACGAATATCCAAATAACAGTGCTCCAAAGGTGGAAAATCAAGAATATCATAAAGTTTCTTAGGCATAACAGAGATACTAGCACCAAGATAACATAGAGAGTTACAATCAAAATCATTCACTTTGATTTTAATTATGGGTTCCAAACCATCATCTAACTTCTTAGGGATAGAGGCTTCACACCTTAAGTCATCCTCTCTAATTTGCATGAGAGCATTTGTAATATGTTTTGTGAAAGGCATATCCATTAGGACAACTAGAAAGCTTTTGTAAGAACTTAATCACTTCATTTATGTTGCAATCATCAAAGTTAAGATCATTTTTATCAAAGGTAATGGTACCATTGACTTCCATGTTTCTGAAAATTTCAGCACTTTTATTAAGAACATTTTTAGCAGTTTTAGGCAGTTTTGCACTTTTAATAGCAGAAGTGGGAGTATTCCCAACACCAATTACTTTAACATTGATAGTAGAAGGTTTAATAGCATGAGAAGCTTAAGTTTTACTAGTGGTGGTAATGGTGCAAACTTTAGCTATATTATTCTTTATAGCTATTTCATCTTCTCTTTCCCATCTAGTATGCAATTCAGCTAACATCCTAACATTGTCATCAATTAAAATTTGAATGGAATTTATAGTTTTGCTTTATTTAACATCATGAGGCATAACCTTTAGTTTTAGAAAATCAACATCAAGAGCAAGGCTATCAAATTTAGAAGCAAGAACATCAATTTTGCCAAACTTTTCCTCAACAGATTTATTTTGTACTAATAAAATTCTTGAGCATGTTTTCAAGATCATAGGGTACACTTTTATTATTGTTGTAGAAATTACCATAAGAATTGACATAACGATTATTATTATTGGGAGGATATGGCCTATAATTATTGCTACCAAAATTATTCCTATATGCATTGTTGTTGAAATTATTTTTAATGAAGTTCACATCAACATGCTCTTCTTGAGCAACCAAAGAGGCTAAAGGAACATTGTTTGGATCAATAGGAGCATGGCCATTCACAAGCATAGACATAATAGCATCAAGTCTAACACTGAAAGAGGAGGTTTCTTCAACAAAATTTACCTTCTTACCTGTTGTATCTCTCTCAGTGTGCCATCCAGAATAATTTACTATCATATCATCAAGAAGCTTTGTTGCTGCCCCTAAAGTAATGGACATAAAGGTTCCTCCAGCAGCTGAATCCAGAAGGTTTCTTGAAGAAAAATACAGACATGTATAAAATGTTTGGATGATCATCCAAGTAGTTAGTCCATGAGTGGGACGATTCTTTACTAAATATTTCATTGTTTCCCAAGCTTTAGCAACATTCTCATTATCAAGTTGCTTAAAATTCATAATGATACTTCTTAAATATATAATCTTAGCAGGAGGATAATATTTTCCAATGAAAGGATCTTTACACTTAGTCTAAGAATCAATACTATTTCTAGGCAAAGCTAGCAACCATTCTTTAGCTCTTCCTCTCAAAGAGAAAGGAAACAATTTCAGTTTAATGATATCTCCATCTACATCTTTATATTTTTGCATCTCAAATAGTTCAACAAAATTATTAAGATGGGCAGCAACGTCATCAGTACTAACTCCAGAAAATTGCTCTCTCATAACAAGATTTAACAAGGCAGGCTTTATCTCATAAAAATCAGCAGTAGGACCAGGTGGAGCAATAGGTATGCTAATGAAATCATTGTTGTTGGTGCTAGTAAAGTCACACAACTTAGTGTTCTCAGGGGTAGTCATTTTAGCAAGACTAAAAACAGGATACAAAAAGACAACTAGAATAAGAACTATTTTTTGTGTGTTTTTGATAAAGAGAAACAAACAAGACAAAATAAAATAAACTAAGCAAAACTAAAACAAAGTAAAGAGATAGGAAGTGAGAGACTCCCCTTGCAGAAATTATATTCCTCCCCAGCAACAGCGCCAAAAAAGCTTGATGGAGTGTAGACACACGTTTGTTGGGACTTGGGAGACCCCAAGCGCAAGGTGTGAAGAGTCCAGCAGCAAGTTTTGCCCCCAGAAAAGAAACCAAGGTTGAATCGACCAGTAGGAGGAAAAGAAAATTTTTGAAGGTTGATGCAGTTGATGTGGTAGGGCTCACTACCGGTTCAGTAGCAACGTAGAACCTACACAACACAATCAATTAACTTTGCCCCAACGTAGCAGTGAGATTGTCAATCTCACCGGTTTTGCTGATAACAAAGAGGTTAAATGTATGGTGTGGAAAACAATATGAAAACAACAGTAGGAGTGGTTGTATTATCGGTATGAGAAAATAGACCGGGGTCCACAGTTCACTAGTGATGTCTCTCCATAAAAGATAGCTAACATGCATGGTGAACAAATTACAGCTGGAGCAATTGATAGATAATGAAACATGCATGACATGATGATTACTCTGAGATTCATGCGGGCATTACAACAAGATACATAGACCGTCATCCAACTGCATCTATGACTAATAATCCACCCTTTGAATATCATCCGAGCAAACGTTAGGTATTAAGTTGCAAGCAACAGATAAGCGCAGTAAGCAAAGTGTGTAATGTAAACAAAGTAAACATTGTTGTTTTCTCCCTAATGGCAACAACACATCCTCCATCCATCACAATTCTGTCACTCGAGCATAGATGCAAAGGAGGCATGAACCCACTATCAAGCATAAATACTCCCTCTTGGAGTCACTAGCATCTACTTGGCCAGAGCATCTACTAACAACGGAGAGCATGCAAGATCATAAATAACATACACATGAAGACAACATGATAGATTGATAATCAAGAGACATAACATTCAATAATCATCGGACCCCAGCAAACACAACATGTAGCATTACAATAAGATGATCTCGATCATGTAGGGTAGCTCACGAGATCTAAACATGAGGCATAAAGAGGAGAGAACAACCATCTAGCTACTGCTATGGACCCGTAGTCCAAGGATGAACTACTCACGCATTACTCCGGAGGCGGGCATGGTGGTGTAGAGGCCTCGGGTGATGATTTTTTCCTCCTGACAGGGTGCCGGGGAGAACTCCAGAACCCTCCCGATCTCAGGTTGACGATGATGGCAGCCTCGGGCGTTTTTCATGGAAAAGTGGTATATTTTTAGGGTTCATGCATCAGGGAGAATATATAGGTGAAAGGGCGATGGAGGTGGGCGTCCGAGGGGCCCACACCACCTCCCGGCGTGGCCAGGGGGGCGTGCCGTGATGTGTGCCTTGACGTGAGGATGCCGTTGGTAAACCCCAAGAGAAAGGTTGTGAAGAGTGCAACAAAAAATTTTCCCTAAGAAAAGAAACCAAGGTTGAATCAACCAGTAGGAGGACAAGCAAGCTCTGAAGGTTGATGCAGCTGAGGTGGCAGGGCGCACTACCGGTTTAGCAGCAACGTGGAAACTACACAACACAATCAAATCACTTTATCCCAATGTAGCAGTGACATTATCAATCTCACCGGTTTTGTTGAACACAAAGAGGTTAAACGTATGGTGTGGAAAACAGTAGGAAAATAGTATGAAAGCAGTAGCAACAATATGAAAGCAGTGTGAAAGCAGTAGGTGTTTTATCAGTGAGGAAAATGGACCGGGGTCCACTGTTCACTAGTGGTGTCTCTCCGTGAAACATAAATAACATGTGTGGTGAACAAATTACAGCTGGGCAATTGACAGAAATGAAGGCTGCACCATAGTGTATATGCAGGACATAAAGATTACTATGTGAATTCATGTGGGCATTACAAAAAAATACATAGACCTTCATCCAACTGCATCTATGTCTAATAACCCACCCTCCGAATATCATCCGAACAAACGTTGGGTATTAAGTTGCTAGCAACAGATTATCGCGGTAAGCAAAGTGTGCAACATAAACAATGTAAACTAGGTAGACACTGTTATTTTCTCCCTAATGTCAACAACACATCATCCATCCGTCCCGTTTCTGTCACTTGAGCATAGATGCAAAGGAGGCATGAACCCACTATTGAGCATAAATACTCCCTCTTAGAGTTACTAGCATATACTTGGACAGAGCATATACTAATAAAGGAGAGAATGCAAGATCATAAATAACATATGCATGAAGATAACATGATAGATTGATAATAAGAAGACATAGGATTCAACATTCATCATATCCCAGCAAACACAACATGTAGCATTACATAAATATGATCTCGATCATGTGAGGCAGCTCACGAGATCTAAACATGAGGTACAAAGTGGAGCGAACAACCATCTAGCTACTACTATGGACCCGTAGTCCAGGGATGAACTACTCACGCATCACTTCGGAGGAGGGCATGGTGGTGTAGACCCCTACGGTGATGAATTCCCCTCCCGGCAGGGTGCCAGGGAGAGCTCTAGAACCCTCCCGATCTCGGGATGACGATGACGGCGGCCTCGGGTGTTTCTCGGGACGAAGTAGTATACCTTTATGTTTAATATGTCGGGGGTATAAATAGGAAAAAGGGCAAAGGCGGTGGAGGCCATGGGGCCTCACACCACCCCATGGCGCAGCCGGGGGCGCCCTATGGTGCGGGCCCCTGTGGCCCCCCTCCGGTCTCTTCGGGACTCCGTGGAACCTTCGGGGATTCTAGAACCTCCGGACTTCGAATTTTCCAATTCCGAGAATATTTCTAGAACAACTTTTCTGAAACTAAAAAAAGCAGAAAACAGGGAACTGGCTCTCCGAAAAATCGATAAAAATGACATAAAGTGTATAGAAAACATGTAGGAAACAACTTGGAACATCAGAAATTAAGGATACGTTTATGACGTATCAACATCCCCAAGCTTAGTTGCTACTCGTCCTCGAGTAGGTAAACGATAAAAAATACATAATTTCTGAGGTGACATGCTACCAACATAAACTTGATCATCAATAATGTAAAAGCATAAGTAAGCTGAGATCATAGAACTTCAACACAAGCATGATAAACAGAATTTTAAAAATAAAGCATATCAATCACCTTTCATCATGAGAAGTAACACAAATAAAAGATCATGCATAACAATGCAATGAAAGATATACGTTTGTTTCAAGTATAGAGAAAACATGGCAAAGTGATATTTCGCTAGTCCTTAAGAGTGGGGCAAAACATAAATGCCAAGACACCTTCAAAGTTCATGAGGAAGAGTAGAACAAATAACTAGAGAACACGCAATAACACATTATGAATCAATTAATAATGTTTCTGGGACAAATGCACATAAAACTCAGAATGGCAACTATGCTCTCTCAACTGTGCATACAGTTAGAAGATGGAGACTCAACATAAAAGTAAAAGAAAGGCCCTTCGCAGAGGGAAGCAGGGATCAACTCATGTGCTAGAGCTTTTATTTATTAAACAGAGGTATAAAAATCTTGACACTCCTCCCATCCATCTTACACAAACCATGGCTAACCGAATCCTCGGGTGCCTGCCAACAGTCACATACCGTGGAGGAGTGTCTATTTTTTAGAGAGGTGTATGCTTATGTCAACGAATGGTAAACAAAAAATACAGTACTTCAGAAGCCAACTAGACTTTACAAGAGTGGCTCCCATAGAAGGACGTATCTGGGTAGAAGGTCACCCCTCTTTCTCTTTTGTTTACACAATTATGCTTTGACTGATAAATCAGGGGCAAAAATAGTGAAGATAATTTGTTGTTATTAATTTGGGGCTGGGCACCTCGCTGCCAGCTCTTCTATCATTGGATAAGCGGATGAAGCCACTAGTATAGGGTGTGAAAGTCCAATCAACAAGTGAGATAAAGATTCTCTATTTACGTCCTCATGAGCTAATACATGAGCACAAAACATGAGTAATTTGAAAGTTTTAAAGGTAACACATGAGCAATTTACTTTGGAGTGGCGGTTAAATACCACATGTAGGTAGGTATGGTGGACACAATGGGAAAAATTTGGTTTTTGGGAGTTGGATGCATGAGTAGAGCTCATACTCACTACAGGTGGAGGCTAGCAAAAGACTAGGAGCGACAAATCAAGAGAGCATAAGAGCCATAATCATGCATAGCGACATAAACCTCATTAATCAAAGCATAAATGGTACCAAAAGTTCATAAACTAAATGATAATGGAGGCTATAAGTGACTGGTTCATAGTCATAAACATGGTGTGAGCATGCGCCAAGTCAACCAAATAAAACATTCAAAGGAGAACACCACACATTTATGCTTCAATATGACAAGAACAACTCATGATTTTTTCAATGGAGCATTAAACACTCTCAGATATTTGAGGCTAATCATGCTACTAAATAAACACAAGCCTTTAGAATTAAAATAACATCTAGCATGATATGAAAAAATCTAGCCACAGTCTATACAAGCTTCTACTTGCACCGTTATAAATTCTACCACAAGCAGCAGTTTCTTTTCCCAACAAGAACCATACAAAACATGCTTTAACAAAAACTATCTAAATTCTAAAGCAATAAAACATGAGAGTACTCATATAAAACTAGTAAAACTAACATCTCTAAACAAGAGATGCAATGAAAACATGAGCTAAACAGAAAATTTACAGCAGCTGGAAGAAAAACTAAGAATACTAGCATATGAAGTATTCAAATGAAAAAATGGAGCGTGTATCTCTCCCAAAAAAGGAATGATAGGGTCAAACTATATTATTTCAGCAAGGAAAACAAAAGAAAACAAAGGAAAACAAAAGAAAAACAAACAGACTCTCCAAGTAAACTTCATATGACGTGACTGAATAAAAATATAGTTTCACTAGAAGTGACCTGATAGATTGTTGATGAAGAAGGGGATGCCTTGGGAATCCCCAATCTTAGATGCTTGATTATTCTTAAAATATGCTTGGATGAACCATGGGGGCATCCCCAATCTTTGATCTTGCACTCTTCTTGATCACATATATCACCCTCTTCTCTTGACCCTTGAAAACTTCCTTCACACCACACTCAAAGAGTAATTCACATTAGAGGGTTAGTGCAACAATAAAAAATCCATGGGTCATGTATGGCACAAGTGCTATTTATATTTTTAAACATTAGCTACAGCCACTGATGTTTCGTGAAGCAAAGAAATCCACTTGACATCACAAAAGAGCAAATGCAAGAAAAATGGCAGATTTTGTCAAAACCAGAATAATCTGTAAAGAAGATTTTTTTCGAGGCACTTATGTTGCTCAGATTGAAAAAATTAAAGAACAAAAAAGTTGCGGAATTATCCGGGGAATAAGCACAAGAAATTTCGGGTCATTCTGATTTTTCTGTGATTTACACGATTTTTGACGGTGGACAGCAGAAATCTGTTTCCTGCGCAGAAATCCAAAAACCAACTCCAACTCTCGTCAGAAACTTTACTTGGCACTACTAAAACATGAAAATAAAGATACAAAGTAGTTTCTAAAGAATTATACAACCCCTTTACTAAAAGTAAACAGATAAAAACAAATCAAATATAAAACCATGGGTTATCTCCCAAGAAGTGCTTTTCTTTAACGCCTTTTAGCTAGGCCCAGAAAAGTGGAATCAAGTGTTTTCAAGTGAAGAAGCATCCAAATTGTAACTTGTTCGAATAATAGAATCAAAATGCAATTTCATTATATTTCTAGGAAAGTGTTCCATACCTTTCTTGAGTGGGAACTGAAATTTAATATCCCATTTTTCATATCAATAACAGCACCAACCGTTCTAAGAAAAGGTCTTCCCAAAACAATTGGACAAGAAGCATTGCATTCAATATTCAAGAAAAAAAAATCAGCAGGGACAATATTATTATTACCATTATAAGAACCTCATCACTCTCCCCAAAGGTTTCTTTCTAACATTATCAATAAGACGAATATCCAAATAACAAGGTTCCAATGGTGGTAAATCAAGAATATCATAGAGTTTCTTGGGCATAACAGAGATACTAGCGCTAAGATAACATAGAGCATTGCAATAAAAATCATTCAATTTCATTTTAATAATGGGTTACCAACCATCATCTAGCTTCCTAGGGATAGAGGCTTCACATCTTAATTCATCCTCTCTAATTTGCATAAGAGCATTTGTAATATGTTTTGTGAAAGCCATATTCATAACACTAGCATTAGGACAACTAGCAAGATTTTGTAAGAACTTAATCATGTCAGTTATGTTGCAATCATCAAAATTAAGATCATTTTTATCAAAGATAATGGGACCATTGTCTCCCATGTTTCTAAAAATTTCAGCACTTTTATCAGGAATATTTTTAGCAGTTTCAGGCAGTTTTGCATTGTTTAATAGCAGAAGGGGGAGTGTTTTCAACACCAATTACTTTACCATTGATAGTATAGGGTTTTATAGCATGCGAGGCTTCAGTTTTTACTAGTGGTGGCAATGGTGAAAACATTAGCTATATTATTCTTTCTAGCTATTTCATCTTCTCTTTCCCATCTAGCATGCAATTCAGCTAACATCCTAACATTATCATCAATTCGAATGTGGATAGCATTAAAAAATTACTTTCTTTAACATCATGAGGCATGACCTTTAATTTCAGAAAATAAACATCAAGAGCAAGGCTATCAACTTTAGAAGCAAGAACATCAATTTTGCCAAAAAAAATCTCAACAGATTTATTGAAAGCAGTTTGTGTACTAATAAAAAATTTAAGCATGTTCTCAAGATCAGAGGGTACACTTTTATTGTTGTTGTAGGAATTACCATAATAATTGCTATTATTAGGAGGATATGGCCTATAATCGTTGCTACCAAAATTATTCCTATAGCATTGGTGTTGATTTTTTTAATGAAGTTCACATCAACATGCTCTTCTTGAGCAACCAAAGAGGCTAAAGGAACATTATTTGGATCAATAGGAGCATGGCCATTCACAAGCATATACATAATAGCATCAAGTCTATCACTCAAAGAGGAGGTTTCTTCAACATAATTTACCTTCTTACCAGTTGTAGCTATCTCAGTGTGCCACTCAGAATAATTTAACATCATATCATCAAGAAGCTTTGCTGCTGACCCCAAGGTAATGGACATAAAGGTTCCTCCAGCAGCTGAATCCAGAAGGTTTCTTGAAGAAAAATTCATACCTAATAAAAGGTTTGGATGATCATCCAAGTAGTCACTCCATGACTGGGACAATTCTTCACTAAAGATTTCATTCTTTCCTAAGCTTTAGCAACATGCTCATTATCAAGTTGCTTAAAATTCATAATGCTACTTCTTAAAGATATAATCTTAGCAGGAGGATAATATGTTCCAATGAAAGCATCTTTACACTTAGTCCAAGAATCAATACTATTTCTAGGCAAAGACAACAACCATTCTTTAGCTCTTCCTCTCAAAGAGAAAGGAAAAAATTTCAGTTTAATAATATCTCCATCTACATCTTTATATTTTTGCATATCACATAGTTCAAAAAATTTATTAAGATGGGCAGCAACATCATCAGTACTAACACCAGAAAATTGCTCTCTCATAACAAGGTTTAACAGGGCAGGCTTTATCTCATAAAAATCAACAGTAGGAGCAGGTGGAGCAATAGGTGTGCTAATGAAATCATTGTTGTTGGTGCTAGTAAAGTCACACAACTCAGTGTTCTCAGAAGTAGTCATTTTAACAAGACTATTTTTTTGTTGTTGGTGCTAGTAAACTACAGCTAGAATAAGAACTATTTTTTTGTGTTTTTGATAAAGAGAAGCAAACAATACAAAATAAAATAAACTAAGAAAAACAAAAACAAGGTAACGAGATTGGAAGTGAGAGAGCCCCCTTGCAGAAATTCTCTTCCTCCCCGGCAACGGCGCCAGAAAACTTGATGTGTGCCTTGACGTGAGGCTGATGTTGGTAAACCTCAAGAGAAAGGTTGCGAAGAGTGCAGCAAAAGTTTTACCACTGAAAAGAAAACAAGGTTGAATCGAGTAGTAGGAGGACAAACAATCTTTGAAGGTTGATGTAGCTCAGGTGGCACCGCGCACTACCGGTTCAGCAGCAACGTGGAACCTGCACAACACAATCAAATCACTTTGTCCCCATGTAGCAATGAGGTTGTCAATCTCACCAGTTTTGTTGAACGCAAAGAGGTTAAACGTATGGTGTGGAAAACAGTAGGAAAACATTATGAAAGCAGTAGCGACAGTATGAAAGCAGTAGGTGTTTTATCAGTATGTGGAAAATGGACCGGGGTCCACAGTTCACTAGTGGTGTCTCTCTTTGACAGATAAGTAACATGTGTGGTGAACAAATTACAGCTGGGGAATTGACATAAATGAAGGCTGCACCATAGTGCATATGCAAGACATAAAGATTACTATGTGATTTATGTGGGCATTACAACAAAATACATAGACCGTCATCCAACTGCATCTATGTCTAATAATCCACCCTCCGAATATCATTCGAACAAATATTGGGCATTAAGTTGCTAGCAACGGATTATCGCAGTAAGCAAAGTGTGTAATGTAAACAATGTAAACTAGGTAGACACTGTTGTTTTCTACCTAATGGCAACATCACATTCTCCATCCGTCACGTTTCTGTCACTTGAGCACAGATGCAAAGGAGGCATGAACCCACTATCGAGCATAAATACTCCCTCTTGGAGTTACTAGCATCTACTTGGCCAGAGCATCTACTAATAACGGAGAGCATGCAAGATCATAAATAACATATGCATGAAGATAACATGATAGATTGATAATCAGAAGACATAGCATTCAACATTCATCAGATCCCAGCAAACACAACATGTAGCATTACATAAAGAGATCTCGATCATGTGAGGCAGCTCATGAGATCTAAACATGAGGTACAAAGTGGAGAGAACAACCATCTAGCTGTTGGGAATATGCCCTAGAGGCAATCATGTATGATGTAATTCCCACTGTATTCATAAAGTTATTAAGTTGTCCTTGTTTTGAACATCTGATATATATCATTGAATATGTGATTCGATTGTGGAACTATATATTCATGTTGTTCATACTAGATTGTCCTTGGTCCTTTAGGTTGTGCTGGACACACACCCTAGACTAATGTGAGTGTTGGCTGATGACACGGTTCCACTTGTCATGGGCATGGTGATGCCATTCCAACGTTCACGGACTTGGCTAAAGAGTTTAGCAAGTCGGACTGACCCACATTGAGATGCAACGATCAAGTCGTCATTTGTAGTCTCAATCAATGTAATCCTTAGACCTGAGGTTGTCGCACAATCCGAGTTGTGGATCACCGACTTAGGTTCTGTCAAACGTTGTTCTGTGACAAGGCAACTATAAAGGCAGAGTTCGGGTCGAATGAGAAGCAAGCTGCGTGATGTGGATAATCAAGATGGGATTTTGCCCCTCCGATTGGAGAGATATTCTCTGGGCCCTCTCGAGTGATATGATTCAGGAAGCATGGCCATGCGCGACTCAGTTAAGTGTTAACTGTGTCTATTGACTAAAGAGTTAGTCAGATGAATCACATATCACGGATCGAGAAGAGAGTTGAGCTATTTAAGGGATGACGATAAATCGCCTATAGCTCGACAAGGTATATCGTGAGGCAAAAGGGACTAAGATGAATATCGCATTGAAAGGTATGTCGTCATGACTCAATGGGACTTGGGAGTCGGCACGTTCTGCTAGGAGCCGCTACCGATTGATCGATTGGGAGTAGGACTCCAATCGTGTCCATGTCGCCATGAGCCTGCAGGGTCGCACACTTAAGAGCGGGAGCAAGTATTGGTTGGGTTGGACCCGAACCGGAAATGGACTGAGTTAGTGAGTCGGACTCACAGAGGGATTGGGCCACAAGTGTTGTGCAGCCCATTACCGTACGCTATATAAAGAGGGGCACAGGTTGCCCAGCGGGCACGTTAGTCCACTCTCCCATGCGTTGGGAACCCTAGCCCCACTCAGTCCAGCCGCCGCACCGGACCTAGCAGTCCGCCGTCGGAGCTCCTCCTCGTACGTGTGGATACCGGCAGAGGTGCTGTACGTTCAGCACTTCGACGTTCGAGGGATTGGATCGGCCGGACCGGATCGTGGGACTGCACTGCCCCGACCCGACGCGCTACATCGATAATCCGCACCTGCGCGTCTAGTGGTAATACTCGTGGCCTTCTACCTCGGCTAGATCTTGGTAGTATCGCGTAGGAAAAAGTTTTCGTTTATCTCTACGCGTGCCAACAGTGGTATCAGAGCGGTAGCTTCTGGTATTAGGCCCGAGATCCGTACATATGTGATATGTAGTTAGCATTAGATGTGATCTAATTGCTGTTTTGGTGGTCGGTCTATGAGATAGATCGGTTTTGTACAAGGTTGATTGGATCAATCGTACTCGGGGTTAATGGATGATCTGGTTTCCGTGATCATACTGCTAAGGTCGTGGAACAACTTACCCCTACCGGTCGGTTTCCGCCATCGGGGTATACCGTGACACATAAATCCAGTTGCGGTGATCGAAGATCAAAGAGTTTGGTCGAGTCGGAATACGGATCAGATTCGGGTAAAATCGTCCTCCTGTCGTAGCGCCGTCGTCCTGTCGTAGCGCCTTAGATGTCGTTGCGAGTTTCACAACGCCGGTAGATATCGTATCTATGCATAACTTGTTTTTGCAGGAAGTTGTGAATGGTATGGCTTATGTGCATGTGATGTGTGTAATCCATACATGATCTGCGTATCATGTTTTTTGTCAGCCGGCTGGAGCCTAGGTGCTGTCATTTTATTGTATACCGGCCTGCGTGTCGGATTCTCTATGTAAATTTCATTTACTTAGCTAGTGTAGCTTGTTGGAGAACCCGGAAGGCATGCAAGTCGATGTACAAGTCGGCTACATGGAGTAAGATGGCACGTGACAAGAGTTGGCACGAGTCGACTTACAAGCTTCGTGGAGATGGAGATCACCATGAAGAGAGCCATACCATTTCACATTATAATTGCTTTATTTGTGTTATTGTTATGTCTCTATTTACCTCTATTTAGATAGTTGGTAGATTCTTTAATCCCTCAAAGAAGGTCTAGTCGGTCGCCCCGCCAGTGTTGCACCATCACAAGTCGGACATTCTTGGTAGTGGGCTCATGAAATTGAGGTGCTACCAATTCTTTCCGGTTAGGTGGGTTTGAGTCGGACTCTTACAAGCAGAAGCACTTGGTAATCTAGACGAGTCCATCACAACGGTTGTGGGGCTCGGGGCGAGGTAGGTTGGGAGCCGGGGCATGTGATGTCACCCAACTAACAGGAGTCGTATAGAGATACGATTGGCAAGGTGTTGCCTACCTAGATCACTTGACGGCTAGCGGTGATGCTAAAGCTCACTAGTCGGCTTGCTTATTTAGGGTCCTGAATCACTTAGCAACCATCGGAGGGATGTTGGTTCTAGTGGGAGCATAAGTATTAAAGCGTTTAATATGCCTGCTCTTTTATGAATACATGTCTTAAGTGTTTTTGCGTATTTTCTGTTGTAGATCAATGGCACCTAGCAACCTTCCTCAGTTGTCCACTTTTGCGTTGAGGTCAATCCTAGAGAAAGATAAGCTTAATGGAATTAATTTCACCAACTGGTATCGTAATCTGAGGATAGTCCTCAAGCATGACAAGAAAGAACATGTTCTAGAAACTCCACTTCCAGAAGAGCCTGATGATGATGCGACTGTCGCCGTCACAAATGCCTACCGTAAGACTAGAGATGAGTCTACGGAGATTAGCTGTCTTATGCTTGCACACATGGAACCGGACTTGCAGCAGCAGTTCGAAAATGTTGAGGCCTACGATATGATCGAAAGCCTCAAAAGTATGTTCCAGGCTCAAGCAAGGACTGAGAGGTATCAAGTCTCTCAAGCTTTGCTTGGCTGTAAGCTGAAAGACGGCGATCCACTGAGTCCGCATGTAATCAAGATGATTGGTTACATACAGTCTTTGGATCGCTTGGGCTTCTCAATTAAAGAAGAGATCGCCACTGATATAATTCTGAACTCTCTTCCTAGTGCGTATGGTCCGTTCATCTCGAACTATCATATGCATGGTATGGATAAGAGTATCACTGAATTACATGGGATGCTCAAAACGGCAGAGGCTGATATCAAGAAAGGCGCCAGTCAAGTGTTGATGGTGCAGAATAAGGCTAAGTTCAAGAAGAGTTCTTGGACTAAGAAGAAGAAGGATAAGTCAGGAGGTAGCGCCCATGGCCCTGTCCAGAGTGCTTCCTCAAAGACTAAGCCTTCTCCTACAGCCGGAGCCAATTGCTTCTATTGCAAGCAGGATGGCCACTGGAAGAGGAACTGCACCAAGTATTTGGCTGACAAGGCCAAGAGTGGAGGTATGACTTCCGACTCAGGTACACTTGTGTGCAATGTTATAGACATTTATCTTGTTGATGCACCTAATAGTTCTTGGGTATATGATACCGGATCAGTCATTCACATTTGCAACTCGTTGCAGGGGCTGGTAAGAACTAGGAGCGTGGCAAGAGGAGAGGTTGACATTCGGGTCGGCAACAAGGCGAGAGTCGCTGCGTTGGAAGTCGGCACGATGCAACTTCATTTACCTTCAGGATTTATTTTGGAACTAAATAATTGTTATTATGTTCCAGCGCTTAGTCGAAACATTATTTCCGCCTCATGTTTGATGAGACAAGGTTATGAGTCGAATATTAAGAATAATGGTTGTTCTTTATATTTGAAAGATATGTTTCATGGCTTTGCACCCGTTCAGAACGGGTTATTTATTTTAAATCTTGATAGTGAATCCGTCTATAACATAAATGTTAAAAGGTTGAAACCAAATGATCTGAATATGACTTACTTTTGGCACTGTCGGCTTGGTCATATAAGTTGGAAGCGCATGAAGAAGCTCCATGATGATGGACTTCTAACTTCGTTTGACTTAGAGTCATTCGAGACATGTGAATCATGCCTACTAGGCAAGATGACCAAGACACCTTTTGCAAGGAGTTGTGAAAGGGCGTCCGACTTGTTGGAACTAATACATAGTGATGTATGTGGACCAATGAGCACGACAGCCAGAGGTGGTTATGAGTACTTCATTACCTTCACTGATGATTTGAGTAGGTATGGATATATCTATTTAATGAAACACAAGTCGGAAGCCTTTGAAAAGTTCAAGGAATTCCAGAATGAGGTACAAAATCAGCTCGGCAAGAAAATAAAGTTTCTACGGTCGGACCGTGGAGGCGAGTACATGAGCCATGAGTTTGATGACCATCTAAAGAGTTGTGGAATAGTTCCTCAACTCACTCCGCCGGGTACACCGCAGAGAAACGGTGTATCGGAACGGAGAAATCGGACCTTGTTGGACATGGTACGATCAATGATGAGTCGGACAGATCTACCTTTATCATTTTGGGGTTATTGTCTAGAAACTGCAGCTTTCACACTAAACAGAGTACCATCAAAGTCAGTAGAGAAGACACCACATGAGATGTGGACTGGTAAAAAGCCAAGTTTGTCTTTTCTAAAGATTTGGGGTTGTGAAGCATTTGTCAAGCGACTTCAGTCGGACAAGCTCACGCCCAAGTCGGATAAGTGTATTTTCGTGGGGTATCCGAGGGAAACCTTGGGGTACTACTTCTACAACCGGGAAGAGGGCAAAGTGTTTGTCGCTCGGAATGGTGTCTTCCTTGAGAAAGAGTTTCTCAGTCGGGAAGTCAGTGGGAGCACAGTGCAACTCGAAGAAATTCGAGAGGAACCGGCTAGGGGCGAGTCGGCGAACGCCTTGGAGGCTGAGCCGGTCGTGGTACCTACACCGGTAACAGCACCTGAACCACGGAGATCTGCCAGATTACAGAGTGCTCGAGATGTTTTACTGTTAGACAGTAATGAGCCGGCAACTTATTCGGAAGCGATGGTGGGATCTGATTCCGAGTCATGGCTTGGAGCCATGAGATCCGAGTTAAAGTCCATGGATGAAAACCAAGTTTGGAATTTGGTTGATCTGCCTGACGGTGCAAGACCCGTCGAGTGCAAATGGGTCTTTAAGAAGAAAATTGATATGGATGGAAATATTTCCGTCTATAAAGCACGACTTGTCGCGAAGGGGTTCCGACAGGTTCAAGGAGTTGACTACGACGAGACATTCTCGCCTGTAGCGATGCTTAAATCAATTCGGATCATGTTAGCTATAGCAGCCTATTTCGACTATGAGATATGGCAGATGGATGTCAAGACGGCTTTCCTTAATGGAAATTTAACTGAGGACGTGTATATGATACAGCCCGAAGGTTTTGTCGATCCAGCTAATGCTGACAAGGTATGCAAACTTCAGAAATCCATTTATGGGTTGAAGCAAGCATCTCGGAGTTGGAACATTCGCTTTGATGAGGTAGTCAAATCGTTTGGCTTCATCAAGAGCGATCATGATTCTTGTTTATACAAGAAGTTTAGTGGGAGCAAAGTAAACTTTCTAATCTTGTATGTGGATGACATATTGCTGATTGGAAATGATGTCATGATGTTGCAAGAAACCAAAGAGTCATTGGAAAGGAGTTTCTCAATGAAGGATTTGGGTGAGGCAACTTACATATTAGGAATCAGGATCTATAGAGATAGATCCAGGCGGCTCATTGGATTGAGTCAGAGTACTTATCTGGACAAGGTTTTGAAGAAATTCAAAATGGAAGAGTCCAAGAAGGGATTCTTACCGATGTCCCATGGCATAAAACTTAGCAAGACTCAGTGTCCTTCGACAACTGATGAGCGAAGTCGGATGAGTGTGATCCCGTATGCTTCGGCAATCGGATCCATCATGTATGCCATGATTTGTACTAGGCCAGATGTTTCCTATGCTCTAAGTGTTACGAGCAGATACCAGGCTGACCCTGGCGAAGCCCACTGGGCAGCGGTTAAAAACATCCTTAAGTATTTGAGAAATACTAAGGAAATGTTCCTAGTTTATGGAGGTGATGAGGAATTCAGTGTAAAGGGTTACACGGATGCGAGTTATCTCACCGACTCAGATGATTCTCGTTCGCAATCGGGATACGTGTTCGTAATGAACGGAGGAGCTGTGAGCTGGAAGAGTTCCAAGCAAGATACGGTGTCTGCATCTACAACAGAGGCTGAGTATATTGCTGCCTCAGAGGCGGCAAAGGAAGCTGTTTGGATCAGGAACCTCCTGATTGATCTTGGTGTGGTTCAGGGCGCGTCCAATCCTTTGGACGTATATTGTGACAACAATGGTGCTATCGCACAGGCCAAGGAACCTAGACAACACCAGAAGAACAAACATATACTCATGCGGTACCACCTCATTCGCCAGTTTGTCGAACAAGGTGATATCAAGTTATGCAAAGTACACACGGATGCAAACATTGCAGATCCGTTGACAAAGGCGCTACCACAGCCTAAGCATGAGGCGCACACGAGAGGTATGGGCATTAGATGACTAGGCATATGATGCCAGGATGATTGACTCTAGTGCAAGTGGGAGACTGTTGGGAATATGCCCTAGAGGCAATCATGTATGATGTAATTCCCACTGTATTCATAAAGTTATTAAGTTGTCCTTGTTTTGAACATCTGATATATATCATTGAATATGTGATTCGATTGTGGAACTATATATTCATGTTGTTCATACTAGATTGTCCTTGGTCCTTTAGGTTGTGCTGGACACACACCCTAGACTAATGTGAGTGTTGGCTGATGACACGGTTCCACTTGTCATGGGCATGGTGATGCCATTCCAACGTTCACGGACTTGGCTAAAGAGTTTAGCAAGTCGGACTGACCCACATTGAGATGCAACGATCAAGTCGTCATTTGTAGTCTCAATCAATGTAATCCTTAGACCTGAGGTTGTCGCACAATCCGAGTTGTGGATCACCGACTTAGGTTCTGTCAAACGTTGTTCTGTGACAAGGCAACTATAAAGGCAGAGTTCGGGTCGAATGAGAAGCAAGCTGCGTGATGTGGATAATCAAGATGGGATTTTGCCCCTCCGATTGGAGAGATATTCTCTGGGCCCTCTCGAGTGATATGATTCAGGAAGCATGACCATGCGCGACTCAGTTAAGTGTTAACTGTGTCTATTGACTAAAGAGTTAGTCAGATGAATCACATATCACGGATCGAGAAGAGAGTTGAGCTATTTAAGGGATGACGATAAATCGCCTATAGCTCGACAAGGTATATCGTGAGGCAAAAGGGACTAAGATGAATATCGCATTGAAAGGTATGTCGTCATGACTCAATGGGACTTGGGAGTCGGCACGTTCTGCTAGGAGCCGCTACCGATTGATCGATTGGGAGTAGGACTCCAATCGTGTCCATGTCGCCATGAGCCTGCAGGGTCGCACACTTAAGAGCGGGAGCAAGTATTGGTTGGGTTGGACCCGAACCGGAAATGGACTGAGTTAGTGAGTCGGACTCACAGAGGGATTGGGCCACAAGTGTTGTGCAGCCCATTACCGTACGCTATATAAAGAGGGGCACAGGTTGCCCAGCGGGCACGTTAGTCCACTCTCCCATGCGTTGGGAACCCTAGCCCCACTCAGTCCAGCCGCCGCACCGGACCTAGCAGTCCGCCGTCGGAGCTCCTCCTCGTACGTGTGGATACCGGCAGAGGTGCTGTACGTTCAGCACTTCGACGTTCGAGGGATTGGATCGGCCGGACCGGATCGTGGGACTGCACTGCCCCGACCCGACGCGCTACATCGATAATCCGCACCTGCGCGTCTAGTGGTAATACTCGTGGCCTTCTACCTCGGCTAGATCTTGGTAGTATCGCGTAGGAAAAAGTTTTCGTTTATCTCTACGCGTGCCAACACTAGCTACTTCTGTGGACCCGTAGTCCAGGGGTGAACTACTCACGCATCACTTCGGAGGTGGGCATGGTGGTGTAGACCCCTCTGGTGATGAATTCCCCTCCCGGCAGGGTGCCGGGGAGAGCTCTAGAACCCTCCCGATCTCGGGATGACGATGACGGCGGCCTCGGGTGTTTCTCAGGATGAAGTGGTATATCTTTAGGGTTAATATGTCGGGGGGTATAAACAGGCGAAAGGGCAAAGGCGGTGGAGGTCTGGGGGCCCCACACCACCCCATGGCACGGCCAGGGGGCGTGTCGCCCTATGGTCTCTTCAGGACTCCGTGGAACTTTCAGGAATTCTAGGACCTCGCGACTTCAAATTTTCCAATTCCGAGAATATTTCGAGAGCAACTTTTCTGAAACTAAAAACAGCAGAAAACAGGGAACTGGCTTTGTGGCATCTTGTCAATAGGCTAAGTCCAAAAAATCGATAAAAATGACATAAAGTGTATAGCAAACATGTAGGAAACAACATGAAAACAACATGGAACATCAGAAATTAAGGATACGTTTATGACGTATCATGACGCCTCATGGTGTGTCCCCCGTGGCCCCCCTCCGGGCCTCTTCAGGACTCCGTGGAACCTTCGGGAATTCTAAGACTTTCGGGTTTCGAATTTTCCAATTCTGATAATATTTCGAGAACAACTTTTCTGAAACTAAAAACAGCAAAAAACAGGAACTGGCTCTGTGGCATCTTGTCAATAGGTTAGTACCAGAAAATCGATAAAAATGATATAAAGTGTAAGGAAAACATGTAGCATATGATATGAAAACAACATGGAACATAAAAAATTAAGGTTACGTTTATGACGTATCAGTTGCCCACTGATATTGAGACAGACAAGCATGAGTAGGGGTTTTACCTCCACACGAGGGCCCTAAACCTGGGCAGATCCTTGTGTTTGCAGTGTAGTGAGCGCATCATCTAGGTGTGCAATCCCTCCCCGGGTACCCACAGTGTCCATCGGCCTCGTATCTTAAGCTATCCCATGGCATCTGTCTTTGCCTCACCATGACAGTTGGCGCCCACCGTGGGGCGAGTAGCGGCGCTGGCTGGGGTTTCTATCCGGACGAGATCTTCGCTTCATTAAGGCGAGCGCATGGTTTGTGGCATTGTCCACAGATTCGGCTCCCTCGACTTCGTCACCGACAATGCGGGCGACTTCGGCGGGAGGCTCGTGCCCGCATGCGGCTCTGTCATCAGTTTTGGCGCGCATCTGGTTTACGTCACCACCGCTGTCATCCACGGGTACCCGGGGGGTGCTCGTTGATGCGGATCCTCCTGCTGTTTGCGATGTCTGCGACCAGCGTATCGATCGCTTCGCGGGCAGCGTGGAGGTGATGATGACCGGACCGGCTCCTGTAGCCAGAAAGAGCACGGCCGATGTCACCGATGCTGCTGGCAAGTCGACTCGGCCGGCTCACAAGCCACTGGATAAGGCCGAGAATCAACCGGGTTACATGGATCCCTCCACTTCGACCCCAAGGTCGGCTCCCTTCCAGGACGTCATCGAGAAACTGACTGTGCCAGTGGCTGCGGGTGCGGATCCGACACTGGCGCAGGCGCAGCTAGAGGAGCAGCGGTAGGCCATGCCGAGGGATGCTATCGAGATGTCCAAGGACAGGGAGGAGTTCGACCGAGATATCCGTGAGTATAACCTGGCACATGGTTTTACCCCTTTTGAAAAAATCCTAGTCGCCTAGATGATGTGCGGAACAGAGGCAAAGCCCTCAATGCCGAGTTGGCCAAGGATGCAAATGCTAGAACTAGTAGAACTGCTAGTTTTGTTTCTACTGGAAAACCCAAGTATATCTCTCCTGCTAAGAACCTTAGAGCTGCAAAGGCAGCTGCTGCTAAGTTGCCAAACTTGTCAAGTGAAGCTCGCGCTAGGTAGCAAGACCGGGTTAATGAACTTGTCCGCACATCTGCTAGGCAAAATGAAGCTTTCCGGAAAGTAAATCGGGGTGTGGATACTTCGCAGGTTGTTCATTCCGGAGGTGGTAAATATGGTGGACAAGCTTCTTCGCCGCATCTTGGCGGAGGACGTGCAAGGAGTGTGAGCTCCGGAAAGCACAAACAGCTGCAAGTCTAAGACCCGACTGAGGCCAAAAAACAGTTAGCTGTACAGGGCAATGCCGGTCGGGGACACGCAGCTCAGGGTCAACTCGGCCAAGGTGGGGAAGGTGCAACTCGAGTTCAGCAGGCAGGGAACAATCCCGACCGGAATGCCCCATCTCCGTATCCAGCACCTAACATGGCTGAGTAGGAGCCTGGTGCAGGCCGAGTTATCCAGCAGCTGGGAAATGTTCCCGCAAACAACCGACATGATGATGGCTACTCGGCAATGGAGAGAGATGGCTACCTTAGGTATGAACAGTTGGTGGATGAGGATGTACTCGCTGACCGATTGGGTCCGCGAGTGCTGCCACCGAATGATGCCCGTTACAAGCTTGAAAAGATCTATCTGTCGGAGAGGATCGAAGAGCAAGCCCCTCCGGGACCACTTTGCATTGGTCCCCGGATCATGAGGGAGCCGGCTGTTGCTAAGTTCCAGCTAGCTCGGGGGACTAAAACTTATGACGGCAGCACCAAGACGGAAGATTGCCTTAATGACTATGTTACTACAGTGCACATTGCTGGTGGTAATCGCCGTTGGGCGGTGAGATATGTGCCACAGATGTTGGAGGGCCCAGCCAGGATCTGGCTGAACAACTTGCCGACAGACACCATTGCTTGTTGGCTGGACTTCTCAGAAGCCTTCATCAGCAACTTCACCAACACATACCGGAGGCCAAATCACCCTCAGCAGCTCTCCATGTGCAAACAGAGAGAAGATGAGACTGGCCGAGAGTACCTGACTTGGTGGAGTACTTTGAGGAACACATGTGAAGGTGTGATTGAATCCCAGGCCATTACATGGTTTTCCCAAGGGTGTAGACACGGTACCATGCTCTGGCAGAAATTGCAGAGGGAGATGCCAAGAACTTTGGCCGAGACCATCAATATTGCCGAAATGTATGCACTGGGAGACACGACACAACCTCTGCTTACCTCGGTTGAGCCGACTAGGAGGTATCCCGACAATGATGGTCCCGGTTCCTCCAGGCGGATTGATCGCCCAGATTTCCGGGGCAAGAGAAGAGATGACAGGCAGGACTTCCGATATGGGTCAAACCTTGTTGCAGTTGATCCGGATCACCCCGATGCCGGCAACAGTCAGCGACGGAAGAACAGTGGGCCTCAGTGGGGGCATAACTAGAACGAGGGTTTTGTTGCCTTGCCTCCTCCTCCACCTCTTCCACTCTCGGGTGAAAATGTTCAGCCTGTCGGAGTGAACCCGAGGCCGGCAGAGAACCAGAGGAGGCCCGAGAACGTGAATCAAGTGGCCCAGGGAGCCAACAACAACAACAACTACTACTACAACGACAACAACCGCAAACTACAACAACAATTCTGGTGGAAGGGGCCGGAATGATTACCGAGAGCACCATCAGAGCTACATGGTGTTTATCATTGAACCATATGACAAGCAGAGCTTGCGCAGTCGCGTGATGGAGGTCAATGCTGTGATGTCGGCTGTGCCGAAATACATGTACTGGTCTAACCAGGAGATCACTTGGTCTCAGGCGGATAATCCCCGGATCATTCCTAACCTGGGTGGTTATGCTCTAGTGCTGGACCCAACATTCATGGGCCCCGAAATCAATCTCAAGTTCACCAAGGTTCTCATTGACAATGGGAGCATCATAAACATCATGTAACGAGATACCATGGTGAAGTTGGGCCTGATCGTGAACATGCTTAAACCTAGCCGGACTACCTTCCATGGTATTGTGTCGGGAGTATCTTGTGCGCCTATGGGCAAAGTGTGGGTTGATGTGTTGTTCGGTACCCGAGATAACTGCCGCACCGAGAGCTTGCAGTTCGAGGTGGTTGATCTTCAGAGTCCTTATCATGCTCTACTCGACAGGCCATCACTGACCAAATTCATGGCCTCAACTCATGTAGCCTAAGATGAAGCTTCCGGGTCCCAATGGCATCATCACCACCTCGTGTGATTACATGCGCTCTCTGGAGTGTTCTTCGGCCGGATCTCGGTTGGCCGAGTCTCTGGTCATCGCTGCCAAGAAAAAGAAGATACACGAGGTGGTGGCCATGGCTCAAGCAACTCAACTCGGCATGCCCGGGATGAATAACCCTCACCGGAGTGCCACATTCCAAGCCTCCAAGGAGATCAAGAAGGTGCAGATCTACCCGAAGTTTCCCGAGTGTGAGGCCATCATTGGTGCCAGGTTGGGGGAGAAATAGGAAAGCAAGCTCTTCCACTTCCTCCGTGAGAATCAGGATGTCTTTGCATGGTCGAATCAGGACCTACCAGGTGTTCCGAGGGAGCTGGTTGATCACTCTTTGCATGTGAGACCGGATGCTAAGCCGGTGAAGCAGGCTCTGCGGCGCTTTGCGGAAGAGAGAAGAAAAACCATAGGTGACGAGATCATAAGGATGTTGGCAAGTGGATTCATCATGGAGGTGCTACAATCGGACTGGTTGGCTAACCCGGTTCTGGTAAAGAAGAAGAAAGATGACCCGATGGTTGCTGTAGTGTGGCGTATGTGTATCGATTACACTAACCTGAACAAGGCATGTCCGAAAGATCCATTCCCGTTGCCCTGGATAGATCAAGTGATCGATTCCACGGCCGGGTGTGAGATGTTGTCATTCATAGACGCTTACTATGGTTTCCACTAGATACCTCTAAACCCAGCTGATCAAATGAAGACTGCCTTTATTACCCCGTATGGGGCTTATTTCTATCGTGTCATGTGTTTTGATTTAGGAAATGGTGGTGTCACTTACGAGAGATGCATGCATAAATGTTTGCATGATAAAATTGGCAAAAATGTGCAGGTGTATGTGGATGATATAGTCATTAAAACCAAAGAAAAACACACTCTCCTAGATGATATCCGAGAAACATTCGCAAACCCACGGAAGTATTGGTTGAAGCTAAACCCGACCAAGTGCACTTTCGGTGTTTTCAGGCAGGAAAGTTACTCGGTTTCCTCGTGTCTAGCCGAGGTATCGAGGACAACCCCTCCAAGATAAGAGCAATTGAGAGCATGTCTCTGCCGATATCCCTAAAGGATGTGTAGAGATTCACTGGCTTCCTGGCATCAATTAGCAGGTTCATTGGGCGAATGGGGGAGAAAGCTTTGCCCCTGTACAAGTTGATGAAGAAGAGTGACAGGTTTGTCTGGACTCCGCAGGCTGATGTGGCCTTCCGAGATCTGAAAATCATGCTAGGTGCTGCTCCATATTGTCATCTCCACTCCCCAAAGAGCCCATGTTGCTCTATATTGCAGCTACCAATCGAGTTGTCAGTGTGGTGGTAGTAGTGGAACGAGAAGAGGAAGGAAAATCCGTGCAGAGGCCGGTATACTATCTCAGTGAGGTGATCTCCAACTCGAAGCAAACTTATCCCCACTACCAAAAGATGATGTACGACGTCTATATGGCGGCCAAGAACCTCAAGCACTATTTCCAGAAGCACCCCATGACGGTGGTGAGCACCGCACCCATCTCGGAGATCATGGGAAACAAGGATTCTAGTGGCCGAGTAGCCAAATGGTCCATTGAGTTGGATGCTTTCACCCCATTGTATTCAAGAAGGGAGGCTATCAAGTCTCAGGCACTGGCGGATTTCTTTGTTGATTGGGCCGAGATGCAATATGAGCCCCCACTGTCGGAATCCAATTTCTGGAGAATGCACTTTGATGGCTCCAAGGTGAAAGAAGGTCTCGGTGCCGGTGTTGTGCTCACTTCACCGAAGAATAATCAGCTGAAATATGTCCTGTAAATCCACTTTGCGGCATCCAATAATGTGGCCGAGTATGAGGCATTAGTTCATGGACTAAAACTGGACAATGAGATTGGCATTCGCCGGATAGTATGCTATGGTGATTCAGACCTAGTGGTTCAGCAAGCATCGGGTACTTGGGACGCATTGGATGCCAACATGGCATCATATCGGTTATTTTTCTAGAATATCTCTGGATACTTTGATGGGTGTGAATTTCACCATATACACCGAGCTGAAAATCAAGCTGCTGACGCACTGTCCAAGTTGGGCTCATCTCGGCAGGCCATCCCGGCAGGAATTTCTCTGGAGCATCTCCGGAAGCCATCCATAAAGTCGTCGCCCGAGTCAGACTCAATTTTCGTCCCGGCCAATGCAGAACCCGAAGCTGTCCCAATGGATGTAGATGTGGGGTGCATCATGGAGAACTCGGGGACTGCACTCCTCAACTCGGGGGCTGCCCTCCTCAACTCGGGGAGTACCCACCTCAACTCGGGGACTGCCCTCCTCAACTCGGGGACTGCCTTCCTCATCTCGAGGATTGCCTTCCTTAACCCGGGGACTGCCTTGCAAAACCCGGGGACTCGTTCTTATGTAGGAGTCTTCCATGTCGGTTGAGGCTATCGAGATTGATGAGCATGTCTTTCCTCTCCGATCGATACCCGGATGGTCCCAACCAATAATGTCCTACCTGATGATGGTACTCTATCGAGTGATGAGATCTTGGCGAGGAAAATACAGAGAAGATCCAAGGGATACACCATCATCAACAAAGAACTACACAAGACAAGTACCACGGGAGTGCTCCAGCGCTGTGTTGAACCAGAATAGGGAGAAGAAATTCTCCGGGAGACACATCAGGGAGAATCTATGCACCACGCCTCATCTCGAGCTCTAGTGAAAAAGGCATTCCAGCATGGCTTCTTTTGGCTCACTGCCTTGCAGCAATCAGAAGATATAGTAAGGAAGTGTAATGGGTGCAAGAGATATGCCAACAAGATTCACATGCCAGCATCAGAACTCAAGACCATTCCTATCACTTGGCCATTTGCGGTATGGTGCTTGGATATGGTGGGGCTATTCAAACCAA
Source organism: Alopecurus myosuroides (assembly GCA_028641055.1). Lineage (NCBI taxonomy): Eukaryota > Viridiplantae > Streptophyta > Magnoliopsida > Poales > Poaceae > Alopecurus > Alopecurus myosuroides. Next base: position 367,410,632 of record CM054058.1, on the reverse strand, counting down.
CCTGAGGTAACATGAATCACATGCTGGTGATGGTGGACAAATTTACCAACTGGATTGAGGTGAAGCCAATCCAGAAATGTGATGGGCACAAAGCTGGAACTTTCCTGAAGGACATAATCCTGAGATATGGCTATCCGCTTGGGATCATCTCGGATAATGGAACCAATTTAGCCGAGGGAGATTTTGCTTGGTTCTGCAAGGAGAAGAGGATCCGACTAGACATTGCGTCACTCGCGCATCCGGGATCAAATGGGAAAGTTGAAAGAGCCAATGGTATGGTTCTGTTCAGGGAGAAAACCTTGATTGATTGAGCCACTACAGCGACCTCAGGTTGTTGGCGGGATGAGCTACCAGCTGTGTTGTGGAGTCTAAGGACTACCCCTAACCGATCTACCGGATACACGCCATTCTTCCTTGTATATGGAGCAGAGTAAGTGTTGCCTACCGACATAGAACATGACTCGCCGAGAGTGACCCTCTATACAGAGGCAGAGGCAAAAGAATCCCGAGAAGATGATGTTGATTTGCTAGAAGAAGCAAGAGAATTGACTCTGTCGAGATTAGATGTATATCAATAGAATCTGAGACGCTATTATAGCCGGAAAGTGAGCCCACGGGTGTTCCGAGAAGGAGATCTAGTGCTTAGGCTTGTGCAACGAATAGCCGGGATGCAAAAGCTTTCCCCTCCATGGGAAGGGCCATTCATTGTGAGCAAGGATCTACACAATGATGCATACTATCTCATTGATGCCCAGGAACAGGAGAAGAACAAGATGGACAGATCTGGAGAAGAAACTAAGAACTCCTAGAATGTACCTCTCCTTTTGTCGTTTTCATTCTTAAAAATGCAATGTATGTACTCTCCACCGTGTTATAAACTGTTGGCGCCCCGCGGAGGAACCCGGGGACTACCTGTGCCTAACCCTGTTTGTGTGTACTCGTTTACTGTTTTTTCCTTATGTCGGTTGGATATGTCAATATTTCCTAGGTTGGCTTAGTACTATGTCTAAACCTAAGAGCCAACTCTTCGACTCTGCTGCTGTCCAAAACCCGGCTTCATGGCAAGCAAGAGAACAAGCTAAGGGTCAATGAACACATGAAACACGAGTAAGGAAAGAAAAAAAATTAGCAAACTGGCATACGTTTTTGTACTTCCTTTTTTTCGCTAAATGTTGAAAAGTTTTAGTTCCTATCTCAGAGTTGCGAGTACTATAAACTTGGTTTTCGAAATCTCGTGATTCGAATGTCCAAAAACCTCCAGTGGTAGGCAAGAGCAGAGAAGAAAAAAAAAGTGGTCGAGATAACAAACTCGGGGACTCGAATTAAAGCGATCCAACATCTAGCCAGTCTCGCACAAAACAAAGTAAATTTAAAGTGTGCCAAAAGCATAAGCTTGTTCATTATATCTGCACCCGACATCCCGGGGATCTAACAAATTTAAAAAGTGTTTTGAGATAAGGATCAGGCAGCAACCGAAGGAGTAGGAGCAGCATCTGTCCCTGCCGGGACGGTGGGCTCGGTAGCCGTCTCGGTAGTAGCTGTCTCGGTGGTGGTTGTCTCGGTCGCGGCCGGGTTCTCAGTGGGTATCTCGGTCGGGGCTGCTGATCTGATGTTCAAGGCTAGATCGGTCTCGGCCTCGATCTCCTCATCAACTTCCTCCTTGTCAACTTCCTCCATAGCCTCAGAGCCCTCATCCTCGGATTCCTCTTCTTCCCCGTCCTCGGTCTCTGGCTCCGGGGGACCCTCGATGAAGCCCTTGGTCTTGGTGCAGGAGGCGAGCCGGAATGCTGTCTCCTTGCAACGCTGGACGTGAGCCTCATCCTTGGACCATTTGGACTTGGTCTCGAGATCAATGGACTCGTACCAAGATAGCACGAACTCCAAGACCTCATCCGCACCAGACCGTGCAGCAGAAGCACACCACTCTCGGAGCCGGTCCTTGGTCTTCTCGAGGCATTTGGCCAGTTCTTCAATTTCCATTGGGACATTCGTACCCGGCCACAAGGCCTTGTACACCCGGATGGCACTTGTCAGCAGATCAGATCCAACAGCTTTGAGCGGCGTGACTCGGGCTTTAATGGCCACTAGGAGGTCCTCAGCGGTGACCGCCTCCGAGAGAGTCTCCCTAGCTTTAGCTCTTTTTTCTCGGGCGTTCTCGGCGACACTTTCCAAGAGGGGGAAGGTTCCTGAGAGATAAGTTGTCCGAGTTAGTCAGCATTAGTACGGTTGCTCAGATCCAGAAAACTAGAGGAAAAAGAGAAGAAAAAAGAGCTTACTTTTTAGCTCTAGGTTTAGCTTGCTAAGCTGAGTCAGCCACTTGTCTGCATCCGAGTTTGCCTTGTTCAACTCGGACTGCAGAGAATTGACCCTGGCCTCGTTCTCGGTGTGCTGCTCCTTGAGATTTCGTATTTCCTCTTCCTGGTGGGCCTTCTCGGCGGCAGCGTGCTTCTCCATCTCGGCCTTTTTCCTCTGCATCTCAGCGAGCTATGTTTTCCGACGAGTTACCCTCGGCCTTCTCAGTTTGGAGCTCATCCTTGAATTTAGCCTCACAGTCAGCGAGCTACAGCGCCGTCTCGACCAGAGTGAGACACTCCTGGTGCTTCTCAGCAAAAAGTTTAAGCTCATCTGCACAGAAACAATCCGATTAGCAAGCAGCCAGGCTCGTTGGTACAAAGTGATGATGAAGAGGATAAACTTACTCTCAAGGGACGAGATCTTGGTCTGCGCTGATTCTGCAAGTGTGGTGCAGTCCTGGTGCTTCTCGGCAAAAATCTTGTGTTCACCTACGGTGGCACACCAAGGTTAGCCAACAAGGGGATGTGTAAGTACAAAACATAAAGTAAAGAAAACATCTCACTTTCGAGGGCAGAGATCTTGGTGACCGAGTCAACCAGTTGCTGCTCCATCACAACTGTGCGAGATAAAAAAGAATATGAGTTAGTATATCGGTGCAGTACAAAGCACACGAGATATCTTGGGTATGAGAATAATACCTTTTCCTTCCAGCTGCTCTTGCAGACGCTGGTTGTGCTCGCTGGGATCTTGGTGGGTCCGGAGCAGTCTCTGGTACATCTTGGTACTGGTCTCGGTGCAAACCTGGAAAGAAACCGAATGATTGGTAAGGTTGTAAAGATTGGACTTGGGTAACCCCATCTCGATCGAGTAGTGCCTACTCGGCCCAAATCTCGGGGACTGGATGGTGTATGTCTATCTCGGTTGTTCTGTAATGAAAAATGGAAAAGAGGGAGAAATCACTTACTCGAGAAGTTATCTCGGCGTCTCGGGCCGCAGTCTGTAGCGCGTGCATCTTATGCGCAAGTGTGCTCTAGGAGGCTGCCACTCGAGTAGTTACCTCGCCGATATCGGCTTGGTTCTAGTCGATGCAGTAGTAGTCCAGCGGGCCCAGCTTCTTCCCGGCATGGGTATCAGGGATGTACCCGATATGATAAAAGCCTGGTCCGGGTCGGGCTGGGAAACACCAAGCCCCAGGTGCGTGACAATTTGCATCCCCGGGTTGATCATCAGTGTCCCAGCCTTCTTTTGCCCTGCCCCGGTCTTCTTCGGCGGCACATATGCTTTTTGCGACCGGGACACCGCTGATAGCTCCTTCCCGGTAGGCTGTGTCGAGCTACTCTGCGATGACGTGGGACGTGTTTCGGCTGGGCCGGAGGAACTGGTGCTGACGTGGCCACGGGCGGCTGCGGCACTAGGGTTGGTGCTGGCTATGCCATAGGTGGTTGCGGCGCTGGGGGAGTTGGTGTTTGCACTGGTGCTGCTGCTGGTTGTACTGGTGGTGCTGCTAGTGGTACTTATGATGTTGCTGGCTGCGCTTCTGGTGCTGCTGACGGTGGAACTTGGTGCGGCGGTGGGGTCTCTGCTTGCTGCTGCTGCTGCTCTGAAACCGGCTCCGAACGTTCTGGAGCCTCTGTGTTTTCCATCTCGATGCCCATGTTGCTAGCACCGAGACCTCTTGAATGCAGGCATTTCCGGCATGTCCATGGACTGGGCTTCCGAGATGTCCTGCTCGAAGTTGGCGTAACCTCGTGCTTCCGGGAGCTGGATCACAGGAGGGAGCGTAGATGATTGTGGCACCAAGACAGGGCGTCTCGGAACGTAGAGGGATCAGTCATGTGGATCTCCAGAGGATCAATGTAAAGAGAAAAGAGAAGCGAGAAAACCAAAGCAACCGAATCAACTCATGCAAAAAGAAGAGAAAACAAAAGTGCAAATGGGATGTATCTCAGAAAATGGCCTACCCATCCAACATGGGCCGTCTGCTCTTGCGGGTAGTTTGGCCCTTGTTCCCGGGCTTCTTCTTAATCCTCTTGGGAGGGGGATCAGTAGCGCCGCTCCCACCTCGTTTCCTCGTCTCGACGGGGGCCGCCACGGCCACGGGCTACGCATCTACCACCTGCTCGCCCGGATCAACTGAGGCCAAGGGCAGAGGGTACGCGTAAGATATTGGTGTGGGATCAATTACCTCTACAATAACACGGTCGTCATCAAGATCCTTTTCGTCCTCGGACCAGTCTCGGATAGAGCCTGGAACTCGGAACTTACTGTCTTGGGCGGCGAGCACTGCGTCCGGAATCGGTAGATTGTCTTCGTTGTCGAAGTCCTCTATGTCGTCCTTGGTCCGGTCCTCTCCTTAGTGTTTGGCGGGTTCTCACCATCTTCGTCCTGCTGACGGGGAAAGACCTGCATATGCGAATCACAAAGCATGAATTTCGGGATAGATCTATCTTGGGACATTCCGGAATATGTGTAACTCGGTATGGTCCGGAATACTTATGTTGGGCTCAGGGTGCGGCTCTTCTGTAGAGCTCAAGGACCCACTCCCAATCCTCTATGAGCTTGGTCCATGCAATCTCCTTGACCCGAGTGACCACGTCTGTCTTGCTGAGCTCGATAGTGGTGACCCGGGTAGGATCCCGACGCCCGCTCATGTGGCACATTTTGTGAGTCCGGCATTGGAGTGGGAGAACCCAGCGGCTCACGAATGTGGCGAGGAGGTCATCCGCCCGGAGTCCATCTCAGATGAGTTCTTGTAGACGGTTGTGGACGAGGTTGACTTCGTGGATGTTGGTGCAAGGGTTGTGATCCCAGTTAACCATCTCGGTAGGAGGGCTGTTGTGGAAGACCGGGAGGCCGATGGTTCACCTTGGTGGTGTTCTTGATGTAGAAGAAACCGCGCTGCCACTTCCGACAAGATTCTAGACCCGGGACTCGCGGGAATTTGGAGCCCTGGCGCGGAACCACCATGGCGGCCCCGCACATTGTCATCATTTTTGGCGCATCCGGGTTCTCCGGGTTTGGGATAACCTGTTTCTGGAGGCGAAAGTATTTGCTCCACATGTTGACAGTTGGATGGAGACCGAGATAGGCCTCCGAGAAGGAAATAAAGGTGGAAAGTGTGGTGATGGCATTCGCCGGAAGGTGGTGTGGTTGGAGACCAAACTTTATGAAGAATTTGATCATGAAATTGGAAAGAGGGAGGCAAAATTCGCGCTCAAAGTGCACGAGAAACACAACATGCTCACGTTTCGCGGGTTCCGGTTGGATCTCGGCTATGGGTCGCCTGCATACAACCCCGGCGGGGATACGCTGAGTGTCCAGTAGCCAGGTGATGTCCGAGGCCCGGACGTCAGATCCTTCCCACGCTTCGCGCACGGATTCTGGCGCCACCAACTCCTCCACGGCTTCAAGTTCCATGGCGCTACGTAATACGTCATAAATATATCCTTAATTTCTGATGGTCCATGTTGTTTTCTTATTGTTTCCCACATGTTTGCTATACATTTTATGTCATTTTTATCGATTTTCCGGACTAACCTATTGACAAGATGCCATAGAGCCAGTACCTTGTTTTCTGTTGTTTTTAGTTTCAGAAAAGTTGTTCTGGAAATATTCTCGAAATTGGAAAATTCGAAGCCCGGAAGTCTTAGAAATCCCGGAGGTTCCACGCACTCCCGAAGAGACCTAGAGGGGGCCTCAGGGGGCCCATACCATAGGATGGCACGCCCCTCCTTGGCCGCGCCAGGGGTGGTGTGGGGCCCCTGAGCCTCCACCGCCTCTGCCCTTTCGCCTATATAATCCCCCCGAGGCGTAAACCGTAGAGATATCCACTTTTACCCGAGAAACACCCGAGGCCGCTGTCACCATCATCCCGAGATCGGGAGGGTTCTGGAGCTCTCCCCGGCACCCTGCCGGAGGGGGAAATCATCACCGGAGGGGTCTACACCACCATGCCCTCCTCCGAAGTGATGTGTGAGTACTTCATCCCTAGACTATGGGTCCATAGCAGTAGCTAGATGGTCGATCTCTCCACTTTGTGCCTCATGTTTAGATCTTGCGAGCTGCCTATCATGATCCAGATCATCTTTATGTAATGCTACATGTTGTGTTTGGTGGGATATGATGAATGTTGAATGCTATGTATTTTGATTATCAATCTATCATGTTATCTTCATGCATATGTTATTTATGATCTTGCATACTCTCCATTGTTAGTAGATGCTCTGGCCAAGTAGATGCTAGTAACTCCAAGAGGGAGTATTTATGCTCGATAGTGGGTTCATACCTCCTTTTCATCTGTGCTTGAGTGACAGAAACGTGACAGATGGAGGATGTGCTGTTGCCATTAGGGATAAAACAACAATGCTTTGTCTAAGGATGATGTTATTGTTTACATTACACACTTTGCTTACTGCGATTATCTGTTGCTTGCAACTTAATACCCAACGTTTGTTCGGATGATATTCGAACGGTGGATTTTTAGTCATAGATGCAGTTGGATAACGGTCTATGTATCTTGTTGTAATGCCCGCATGAATCACATAGTAATCTTTATGTCTTGCATATGCACTATGGTGCATCCTTCATTTCTATCAATTGCCCAGCTGTAATTTGTTCACCACACATGTTATTTATCTTTCTCGGAGAGACACCACTAGTGAACTGTGGAGCCCGGTCCTTTTTCTTCATACTGATAATAACCTACTGCTTTCATACTTCTCTCATACTGTTCCTACTGTTTTCCTACTGTCTTCCACACCATACTTTAACCTCTTTCTGTTCAGCGAAACCGGTGAGATTGACAACCTCACTGCATCGTTGGGGAAAAGTGATTTGATTGTGTTGTGCAGGTTCCACGTTGCTTCTGAACCGGTAGTGCGCCCTACCATCTTAGTTGCTTCACCTTCTGAAGTTACTCCTTCCTCCTACTATTCGATTCAACCTTGGTTTCTTTTATGAGGGAAACTTGCTGCTGCACTCTTCATACCTTCCTCTTGGGGTCTCCCAACGAACGTGTGTATACACGCATCAAGCACTTTTCTGGCGCCGTTGCCGGGGATCTCAAAGTCATCAAGAAGCAAACACTCCCTCGTCAACTCTAGCACCAACACTTTTCTCACTTCCAATCACTTTACTTTGTTTTTGTTTTGCTTAGGTTATTTTATTTTGTCTTGTTTTCTTATCTTTATCAAAAGCACAAAAAAATAGTTCTTATCCTAGCTGTATTTTTATTCCTGTTTTTAGTTTTGTTAAAATGACTACTCCTGAGAACACTAAGTTGTGTGACTTTACTAGCACCAACAACAATGATTTCATTAGCACACATATTGCTACACCTGCTCCTACTGCTGATTTTTATGAGATTAAACCTTCCCTATTAAACCTTGTTATGATAGAGCAATTTTCTGGTGTTAGTACTGATGATGCTGCCGCCCATATTAATAATTTTGTGAAACTATGTGAAATGAAAAAATATAGAGATGTTGATGGAAGTATTATTAAACTGAAATTGTTTCCTTTCTCTTTGAGAGGAAGAGCTAAAGAATGGTTGTTGTCTTTGCCTAGAAAAAGTATTGATTCTTGGACTAAGTGCAAAGATTCTTTCATTGGAAAATATTATCCTCCTGCTAAGATTATATGTTTAAGAAGTAGCATTATGAATTTTAAGCAACTTGATAATGAGCATGTTGCTAAAGCTTGGGAAACAATGAAATCTTTAGTAAAGAATCGTCCCACTCATGGACTAACTACTTGGATGATCATCCAAACATTTTATACATGTCTGAATTTTTCTTCAAGAAACCTTCTGGATTCAGCTGCTCGAGGAACCTTTATGTCCATGACCTTGGGGTTAGCAACAAAGCTTCTTGATGATATGATGGTAAATTATTCTGAGTGGCACACTGAGAGAGCTACAACTGGTAAGAAGGTAAATTCTGTTGAAGAAACTCCTCTTTGAATGAGAGACTTGATGGTATTATGTCTATTCTTGTGAATGGTCATGCTCCTATTGATCCAAATAATGTTCCTTTAGCCTCTTTGGTTGCTCAAGAAGAGCATTTTGATGTGAACTTCATTAAAAATAATAATTTCAACACCAATGCTTATAGGAAAATTTTTGGTAGTAACAATTATAGACCATATCCTCCCAATAATAGCAATGCTTATGGTAATTCTTATGGTAACTCCTATAAAAGCAACAAAAGTGTACCCTCTGATCTTGAGAACATGCTTAAGAATTTTATTAGTACACAAACGTCTTTTAATAAATCTGTTGAGGAAAAGTTTGGTAAAATTGATGTTATTGCTTCTAAAGTTGATAGCCTTGCTCTTGATGTTGATTTTCTGAAACTAAAGGTTATACCTCATGATGTTAAAGAAATTAAAACTTTTATTGCTATCCAAATTCGAATTGATGATAATATTAGAATGTTAGCTGAATTGCATGCTTGATGGGAAAGAGAAGATGAAATAGCTACAAAGAATAATATAGCTAATGTTTACACCATTACCACCACTAGTAAAACTGAAGCTTATCATGCTAGAAAACCTTCTACTATCAATGGTAAAGTAATTGGTGTTGGAAACACTGCCACTTCTGCTAGTAAAAATGCAAAACTGCCTGAAACTGCTAAAAATGTTCCTGATAAAAGAGCTGAAATTTTAAGAAACATGGTAGCTAATAGTCCCATTATCTTTGATAAAAATGATCATGACTTTCATGATTGCAACATAACTATAGATAAAGTTCTTACAAAAGCTTTCTAGTTTTCCTAATGCTAGTGCTATGAATATGGCTTTCACAAAACATATTACAAATGCTCTCATGCAAATTAAAGAGGATGAATTAAGATGTCAAGCCTCTATCCCTAGAAAGCTAGATGATGGTTGGGAAACTATTATTAAAATGAAAGTGAATGATTTTTATTTCAATGCTCTATGTGATATTGGTGCTAGTATCTCTGTTATGCCCAAGAAACTCTATGGTATTCTTGATTTACCACCATTGGAACCTTGTTATTTGGATATTCGTCTTATTGATAATGTTAGAAAGAAACCTTTGGGGGAGAGTTGATGATGTTCCTATCATGGTTAATAATACTCTTGTCCCCATTTATTTTGTTTTCTTGAATATTGAATGCAATGCTTCTTATCCAATTGTTTTGGGAAGACCTTTTCTTAGAACTGTTGGTTCTGTTATTGATATGAAAGAAGGGAATATAAATTTCAGTTCCCACTCAAAAAGGTATGGAACACTTTCCTAGAAAGAGAATGAAGTTTCCTTTTGATTATGTTATTCAAACAAGTTACAATTTGGATGCTTCTTCACTTGAAAATACTTGATTCCACTTTTCTGGGCCTAGCTAAAAGGCGTTAAAGAAAAGCACTTATTGGGAGATAACCCATGGTTTTATTTTTGCTTTGTTTTTCTCTGTTTTATTTGAGTCAAGGGGTTGTATACTTCTGTAGCAACTCCTTTGTATATTTCTTTTCATGTTTTAGTAGTGCAAACTAAGGTTTCTGACGAGAGTTGGAGTTGGTTTTCGGATTTCTGCGTAGGAAACAGATTTCTTCTGTCCACCATAAAAAATCGTATAAAATCCTGGAAGCTCAGAATGATATGAAATGTTTTGTGCTTATTCCCCAGATAATTCCGCAACTTTTTTGTTCTTTAAGTTTTTCAATATGAGCAACGTAAGTGCCTCACAAAAATTCGTATTTACATACAATTCTGGTTTTGACAGATTCAGCCATTTTTCTTGCATTTGCTCTTTTGCAATGTCAAGTGGATTTCTTCGCTTCACAAAACATCAGTGGATGTAGCTAATGTTTAGAGGTATCAATAGAACTTTTGACATACAGAACCAATGGATTTTTATTTGTTTCACTAACCCTCTAATGCGAATTACTGTTTGAGTGTGGTGTGAAGGAAGTTTTCAAGTGTCAAGAGAAGAGGTGATATATGTGATCAAGAAGAGTGCAAGGTCAAAGCTTGGGGATGCCCCCGTGGTTCATCCAAGAATATTTTTAAAAGACTCAAACATCTAAGCTTGGGGATGCCCCAAGGCATTCCCTTCTTCATCAACTATCTATCAGGTCACTTCTCGTGAAACTATAATTTTATTCGGTGACATCATATGAAGTTTACTTGGAGCGTTTGTTTGTTTTTCTTTGTTTTCTTTTGTTTTCCTTTCTGAAATAATATAATTGGATCCTAGCGTTCTTTTTTTGGGGAGAGAGACACGCTCCGCTTTTTCGTTTGAATACTTGCTATGCTAGTATTCTTACGTTTTCTTATAGCTGCTGCAAAAATTCCTGTTTAGCTCTCGTTTTCATTGCATATCTTATTCAGAGTTGTTAGTTTTAGTAGTATTATGTGAGTTCTCTCATGTTTGCTTGTTGTAGCATGTATAGAATTTTTGTTAAAGCATGATTTGTATGGTGATTGTTGGGAAAAGAAACTGCTGCTTGAGGTAGAAGTTTTAACGGTGCAAGTAGAAGCTTGTATAGACTGTGGCTAGAACTTTTTCATATCATGCTAGATGATATTTTAGTTTTAGCATTATTTGTATGGTGCTTGTTGGGAAAAGAAACTGATGCTTGAGGTAGAATTTTTAACGGTGCAAGTAGAAGCTTGTATAGACTGTGGCTAGAACTTTTTCATATCATGGTAGATGTTATTTTAGTTTTAAATCCTTGTGGTTATTGAGTAGCATGATTATCCTAAAATAGCTGAGAGTGTTTAATGTTCCATTGAAAGAATCATGAGTTCTTCTTGTCATATTGAAGCATAAATTTGTGGTGTTCTCCTTTGGATGTTTTAATTGGTTGACTTGGCGCATGCTCACACCATGTTTATGACTATGAACCAGTCACAAATTGACTCTATGATCATTTAGTTTTTGAACTTGTGGTACCACTTATGCTTTGATTAATGATGTTTATGTCGCTATGTATGATTATGGCTCTTATGCTCTCTTGATTTGTCGCTCCCAGTCTTTTGCTAGCCTCCACCTGTACTGAGTATGAGCTCTACTCGTGCATCCAACTCCCTCAACCCAAAGTTTTCTCATTGTGTCCACCATACCTACCTACATGTGGTAATTAACCGCCACTCCAAAGTAAATTTCTCATGTGTTACCTTTAAAACTTTGAAAATTACTCTTGTTTTGTGCTCCTGTTTTAGCTCATGAGGACGTAAATAGAGAATCTTTATCTCACTTGTTGACTGAACTTCCATACCCTGTACTAGTGGCTTCATACGCTTATCCAATAATAGAAGAGCTGGCAGCGGGGTGCCCAACCCCAAACTAATAACACAAATTCTGTTCACTATTTGTGCCCCTGATTTATCAGTCAAAGCGTAATTGTGTAAACAAAAGAGAAAGGGGGATGACCTTCTACCCATATGCGTCCTTCTATGGGACCCGGTCTTGTGAAGTCTAGTTGGCTTGTGACGTGCTGTATTTTTTGTTTACCATTCGTTGACATAAGCATACACCTATCTTAAAATATAGACACTCCTCCACGGTATGTGATTGTTGGCAGGCACCCGAGGATTCGGTTAGCCATGGTTTGTGAAAGATGGTTGGGAGGAGTGTCAAGTTTTCATACCTCTGTTTAATAAAATAAAATCTTTAGCACAAGAGTGATCCATGCTTCCCTCTGCGAAGGGACTTTTTTTTTTACTTTTATGTTGAGTCTCCCTCTTCTATATTTATGCACAGTTGAGAGAGCATTTTTCCATTCAGAGTTTTATGTGCATTTGTCCCAAAAACATTATTAATTGATTCATGATGTGTTATTGCTTGTTCTCTAATTATTTGTTGTAGTCTTACTCGTAAACTTTTAAGGTGTCCTGGCATTTAGGTTTTGCTCCACTCTTAAGGACTAGCAAAATATCACTTTGTCATGCTTTCTCTATACTTAAAACAAACGTATATCTTTTTTTGCATTGTTATTCATGATCTTTTATTTGAGTTACTTCTCATGATGCAAAGTGATTGCTATGCTTTATTATTAAAGATTTATTTATCATGTTTGTGTTGAAGTTCTATGATCTCAGCTTACTTATTGATGATCAAGTTTATGTTAGTAGCATGTCACCTCATAAATTATTTGTTTTTATCGTTTACCTACTCGAGGACGAGTAGGAACTAAGCTTGGGGATGTTGATATGTCATAAACGTATCCTTAATTTGTGATGTTCAATGTTGTTTTCTTATTGTTTCCCACATGTTTGCTATACACTTTATGTCATTTTTATCGATTTTCCGGACTAACCTATTGACAAGATGCCACAAAGCCAGTTCCCTGTTTTCTGCTATTTTTGGTTTCAGAAAAGTTGTTCTGGAAATATTCTCGAAATTGGAAAACTCGAAGCCCGGAAGTCTTATAAATCCCGAAGGTTCAACGGAGTCCCGGAGGGGGGCCTCAGAGGGCCCACACCATAGGGTGGCGCCCCTGGCCGCGCCAGGGGGTGGTGTAGGGCCCCTGAGCCTCCACCGTGTCTGCCCTTTCGCCTATATAATCCCCACGAGGCGTAAACCCTAGAGATATCCCACTTTTACCCGCGAAACACCCTAGGCCGCCGTCACCATCATCCTGAGATCGGGAGGGTTCTGGAGCTCTCCTCGGCACCCTGCCGGAGGGGGAAATCATCACCGGAGGGGTCTACACCACCATGCCCACCTCCGAAGTGATGCGTGAGTAGTTCACCCCTGGACTACGGGTCCATAGAAGTAGCTAGATGGTTGTTCTCTCCACTTTGTACCTCATGTTTAGATCTCATGAGCTGCCTCACATGATCGAGATCTCTTTATGTAATGCTACATGTTGTGTTTGCTGGGATCTGATGAATGTTGAATGCTATGTCTTCTGATTATCAATATATCATGTTATCTTCATGCATATGTTATTTATGATCTTGCATGCTCTCCGTTGTTAGTAGATGCTCTGGCCAAGTAGATGCTAGTAACTCCAAGAGGGAATATTTATGATCGATAGTGGGTTCATGCCTCCTTTTCATCTTTGCTTGAGTGACAGAAACGTGACGGATGGAGGATGTGATGTTGCCATTAGGGAGAAAACAGCAATGCTTTGTCTAAGGATGATGTTATTGTTTACATTACACACTTTGCTTACTGCGATTATCTGTTGCTTGCAACTTAATACCCAACATTTGTTCGGATGATATTCGAAGGGTGGATTTTTTGTCATAGATGCAGTTGGATACCGGTCTATGTATCTTGTTGTCATGCCCGCATGAATAACATAATAATCTTTATGTCTTGCATATGCACCTCGGTGCAACCTTCATTTCTGTCAATTGCCCAGCTGTAATTTGTTCACCACACATGTTATCTATCTTTCTCGGAGAGACACCACTAGTGAACTATGGACCCCGGTCCTTTTTCCTCATACTGATAAACACCTACTGCTTTCATACTGCACTTATACTGCTCTCATACTATTCCTACTATTTTCCACACCATACGTTTAACCTCTTTGTGTTCAGAAAAACCGGTGAGATTGACAACCTCACTGCTTCGTTGGGGCAAAGTGATTTGATTGTGTTGTGCAGGTTCCACGTTGCTTTTTAACCGGTAGTGCATCCTGCCATCTCAGTTGCTTCACCTTCTGAAGTTACTCCTTCCTCCTACTAGTCGATTCAACCTTGGTTTCTTTTCTGAGGGAAACTTGCTGCTGCACTCTTCATACCTTCCTCTTGGGGTCTCCCAATGAACGTGTGTCTACACGCATCACTGCGCGAGAGATCCAACGACTCCGAGTGATTTCTGGGCTCGAGGAGGTGCCCGGGGCGGAGAGGACGAAGGAGAACAGCGACAGCGCAGAAGACGAACGCCGTGGGTGCGCTCGGGTACGGGCTCGGAGAAGAAGGCGCGAAGTCAGGTGATGGCGCGGGCGCGGCAGTGCTCGTGGAACGATGGCGGAAGCTCGAGTGCATGCGGCGGGGCAAAGTGCTTTGTGCGCGCGTGCGAAGTGCAGGCGACTGAGACGGGGGCAAATGGCAGAGTAAGAGGAGACGGCGGACAGACCGCAGATATTTATACCCCGGGGAGATGAAGCGTACGTGGGATTAATCGTGGGTGAAACTTGGCAACCGCAAATATTAATTGCATGTATCCACGTTCATGAACGTGCAAGCGTGGTGCGGTTGCTGCGTAACGGATGCAGTTAATCTCGTGGAATCCGCAGGAGGCGCTCAAGTGCGCTAGGCGATTTGATGGCCCGTGGGGTCCAGCCACGACCGGACGTGGCGTGCGCGTGGTGCATCCACAGTTGTGCGCAAAAACCGAAGGGACATGCGCCGCAACCTCCTGCCACATGGTGAAGACACAACGCGGGGGAAACGAGGCGATTTCGCCTCACACTAGTGGAGTTCAAGTGAAAAGTGGCTAAGTGTTGGGAACTAGGTAAACCCCATCCCGGTGCAAGCATCTCGGATTTCGATGGAAATCTATGATGATGATTGCGGATTTAATCCGAGTTTGAGGTTGAGGTTGAACCGAGATATGAGGTATCTCGGTTGGATAACAAGGAGCTTTATGTATTAAGATGGTGCGTCCCAACGTCCAAGTTCGATGGATCATACCAGCTTCGGGGACTAATGTCAGGGGTCTATCCTCCGGTAGGGCCAAGCTTGGCATAAAATGGTATCCAAGGAGTGGATACCGAGATACTGTTTACCGAGATCCGTACCTGGACCGAGTTGCTGGTTACCGAGATGGAGCTATCTCGGTAAGAGGTACTAGGGGTGCGATGCTTTGTAGGTGGATATTCCTCCGGGTTATCCGAGTTACACTTGGAGAATCCGGGTTACATGAAGAACCAGCCATCTCGGACCAAGGTCAATGGAGTAGGTGCAATCCCGAAGATCACGGGAGAGTACAAGCATGCGGTTCAACTTACAAGACACATGATGTAGGATCGTACATAGGCACAGTGCAGGGTATGGGAGAGGCCACGTCCTGTCTCTGACAAGGGGACAGGACACCGCAGCGGATACAGAGAAGGAGACTTTCAGCATCGTGTCAGCTGGCGTGCGCTACGTCACAGTGTATTCCGCCTAACCTTGTATGCTCTGTCAGTGGCCACCAGTATATGAGGTCGCCACACCCCTCCTGCGCGAGGGACGATGCAACCGGTAGACATTTTTCCCCTTAGAGAGAAAGAGCCAGAGAGCTTCTTCTTCCTCTAGCACTGAGAGCTTGAGGAACCATCTTGTATTCTGGTTACCCACTAATATTGAGACGGACAAGTAGGAGTTGGGGTTTTACCTCCACACGAGGGCCCTGAACCTGGGTAGATCCTTATGTTTGCAGTGTAGTGAGCGCACCATCTAGGTGTGCAATCCCTCCCCGGATACCCACAGTTTCCATCGGTCCCGTATCTTAAGCCATCCCATGGCTGTCTTTACCTTACCACGACAAAACTGATGGGAGAAATTTTGTCACCGCTCTTCTGCGTACGTGTGTACCCTCGCAGAGGCAGCACACGTGTGGTTCTCAGCCCGACTTTGCCGGGAGTTCGTCGGAGCTAGGACACGAGAGCTAAAAGCCTGGAACATGGACTCCAAGACTTCATTACTCCGAGTATTCCATGCGCGTATAGTGGTAAAAATGTTGCCTATCCGTTGAGACAGAACTTGGGTGTGCCTCGTTTGAAAAAGAATTATGTGTGGTTCTCTAGTTTAGCTTCTCCCGGCATGGCTCAACAGTGGTATACGATCTTCGAATTTTGGTTTTAGGCTCGTTTGTGCGCATGTGATGTGTGGGAGACATTTGATATGATCAAAGTTTCCATTTTTGGTGGTCGATTCTAATCCAAATCAATGTTGGCTTTGATCCTAGTGGTCAGATTGGCCCGGGAAGATCCAATTCTGGTTGGTCAAGGTGTTGAGGAAACCTGGTTGTCATTAAGGTTTTGGTTGAGGAAAATAAGATCTACCTCACGATCACTATCTCTTCTGGAAGCCTCTGATGAAATCAAGAAATGGATAGCTATCTTGACCCGCTACTAGTACTAGTGTGGTTTACCTGAGTCGGTAGATGGCTAAATTGATTTTGCAGGGCTTGATGAATGGTATCTTTTTTTTGAGATTTGATGAATGGTATCTATTATGCGTATGTGATCCATGTAAACCGTACATAAACTTTTTGTCAAGATTTGTCAGACTGTAGCTATCACTTTTTGTATAACAACCTACGTGTTGGCTTCTCTTTGGAATTTGTTACTCGGAGAGAGCGTGCAAGTCGGTTAGGCGACATGAGATGGTGAAATGGAGTGAGTCGGCCATACCGCCAACTTACAGAAGAAGAGACATACCATTTTACATTTTCTTGTGTTTTTGCTATGTGTTTGTTTTCTTCTAGTTGTAACGGTAGAATTAAACTATCCCTCAAAGAAGGTCTAGCGAGTTATGCCTCTAGTGCTACGCCGCTATGCCAAACATTCTTGGTAGTAGTCTCATGAAATTGAGCTGTTGTCAATTCTTTCCGGCTTATGGGATTGAGTGAGACTCTTTCAGCGGAAGCACTTGGTGAGCTAGATGGAGCTATCACAACGGTTGTGGTCTCCATGATAAGGCGAGTCCGGAGAAGCGTCATATGATGATAGTCGACGCAACATGATTCATATGGAGATAGAATCAACAAAGAGTTGCTCACTCAGAACGTTTGACGACTAACTAATGCTAAAGCTCACTAGCCGGATTACGTCCTAGGATCCAGAATCGCTGAGTAATAAACGAAGGGATGTTGATTCCAGGGGGAGCGTAAGTTCTTTTTTATTATGTTAGCTCTTTAATGAATACATGTCTTAAGTTATATACTTTTGTTGTTGATGGCACCTATTAGATCTTTTTAGTTATCATTTTTGCGTTGGGATATATTTTAGAGAAGAATAAGCTGAGTGGAACAAATGTTGTCAACTGGTACTGTAACCTGATGATTGTTCTTATAAATAAAAAACGAAAATGTCCTAGAAAATCCAATTCCTATCGAGCCAGGTGATGATGAGCCGGTTGCCGCGATAACTACTTACCTTCGGGATATGGAAGAGTCGATGGAGATTAGCTGCCTCATGCTTTCTCACATGGAGCC
Organism: Alopecurus myosuroides; assembly: GCA_028641055.1. Classification (NCBI taxonomy): domain Eukaryota; kingdom Viridiplantae; phylum Streptophyta; class Magnoliopsida; order Poales; family Poaceae; genus Alopecurus; species Alopecurus myosuroides. Next base: position 367,393,212 of record CM054058.1, on the reverse strand, counting down.
TAAAATGCAACAACAGTTCGAGGATGTTGACACACATGATATGATTATGAATCTCTAAATCATGTTTGAGGTAATAGAGAGGTTCAATGTCTCCAAAGCCTTACTTGGGTGCAAGCTGATGGAGGGTGATCCATGGATCCCGCATGTAATCAATATGAGTCGGCAAACATTTTGCGACTCACATAATTATGAAATCGCTTCCTAGTGATTTCGGTCAGTTCATTTCATGGGATTATTTGTAGTCTCTGGTCTTAATTATGAAGGAAAGAGTATGACTTCTGACTTGGGTACTCTTGTTGTGGATGTTATAGAAATCTATCATTCTGACTTTTCTATTAGTATCTGTGTATATAATGTTGGATAAGTTGTTCACATATGAAACTCGATGCGGGGAAAAAGTAGCAATGTGGCGATAAATGAAGTTGATATCTGAGTCAGGAACAAGGGAGAGAGTAGATGCGTTATGAGTCAGAACGATGCATCTTCAGTTACCTTCAGGATTCTTAATGGGACTAGGAAATTTTTATTCATGTATTAATATGAAACATAATTTCCACCTTAGGTTTGGCGAGTCAGGGTTATGATTCGAATACTAAAAAGAATGGTCGTTTCTTGTATTTGAATGGTATGTTTCATGACTTTGGACTTGTCCAAGACGGACTATTTATGTTGAATCTTGATGGTGATACGGTACATAATATAAATGTAAAAGTTTAAAGCCGAATGATCTAAATGAGACTTATTATTGGCAATATAGACTTGGTTACATCAGTTGGGAACGCCTAAATAAGCTCCATGGTGATGGTCTTTTAAAGTCGTTCAAGAGATGTGAGTCATGCCTGCTCAGCAAGATTACCAAGACACCTTTTGCAAAGGGTTGTGAGAGGGAGGACGACTTACTAGAACTGGTCCATAGCGATGTATGCGATCCAATGACCATGATGATACGTCATAAACGTATCCTTAATTTTTGATGTTCCATGTTGTTTTCATGTTGTTTCCCATATGTTTGCTATACACTTTATGTCATTTTTATCGATTTTCCGGACTAACCTATCGACAAGATTCCACAGAGCTAGTTCCTTGTTTTATGCTGTTTTTAGTTTCAGAAAAGTTGTTCTGGAAATATTCTCAAAATTGGAAAATTCGAAGTCCCGAGGTCCTAGAATCCCCGAAGGTTCCACGGAGCCCCAAAGAGACATGGAGGGGGGCCACAGGGGGCCCACACCATAGGGCGGCGCCCCTGGCCGCGCCATGGTGTGGTCTGGGCCCCCAGGCGTCCACCTCCTTTGCCCTTTCTCCTATTTATACCCCCCGACATATTAACCCTAAATATATACCACTTCGTTCGGAGAAACACTCGAGGCCGCCGGCATCATCATCCCGAGATCGGGAGGGATCTGGAGCTCTCCCTGGCACCCTGCCGGGAGGGGAATTCATCATCGGAGGGGTCTACACCACCATGCCCTCCTCCGAAGTGATGCGTGAGTAGTTCATCCCTGGACTACGGGTCCATAGCAGTAGCTAGATCGTTGTTTTCTCCACTTTGTACCTCATGTTTAGATCTCGTGAACTGCCTCACATGATCGAGATCATCTTTATGTAATGCTACATGTTGTGTTTGTTGGGATCTAATGAATGTTGAATGCTATGTCTTCTGATTATCAATCTATCATGTTATCTTCATGCATATGTTATTTATGATCTTGCATGCTCTTTGTTATTAGTAGATGCTCTCTCTAAATAGATGCTAGTAACTCCAAGAGGGAGTATTTATGCTCGATAGTGGTTTCATTCCTCCTTTGCATCTGTGCTCGAGTGATAGAAACATGAAGGATAGAGGATGTGATGCTGCCATTAGGGAGAAAACACCTGTGTTTACCTAGTTTACATTGTTTACATTACACACTTTGCTTACTGCGATAATCTGTTGCTAGCAACTTAATACCCAACGTTTGTTCGTATGATATTCGGAGGGTGGATTATTAGACATAGATGCAGTTGGATGACGGTCTATGTATTTTGTTGTAATGCCCACATGAATCACATAGTAATCTTTATGTCTTGCATATGCACCACGGTGCAACCTTCATTTCTGTCAATTGCCCAACTGTAATTTGTTCACCACGCATGTTATTTATCTTTCACGGAAAGACACCACTAGTGAACTGTGGACCCCGGTCCATTTTCTCATACTGATAATACACTCATTGCTTTCATACTATTTTCCTACGGTTTTCCACACCATACGTTTAACATCTTTGTGTTCAGCAAAACCGGTGAGATTGACAACCTCACTGCTACGTTGGGACAAAGTGATTTGATTGTGTTGTGTAGGTTCCACGTTGCTGCTGAACCGGTAGTGCGCCCTGCCACCTCAGCTGCATCAACCTCCATAGATTGCTTGTCCTCCTACTGGTCGATTCAACCTTGGTTTCTTTTCTGAGGGAAAACTTGCTGCTGCACTCTTCACACCTTGCACTTCGGGTTTACCAATTTTAGTCATCACATGGAAATCTGAGGTGGCTATGTGTACTTCATTATCTTCACTTATACTTTGACTAGATATGTATATGTCTACTTGATGAAACATAAGTGTGAAGTATTTGAACATTTCAAAGAATCCCAGAATAAAGAAGAAAGTCAACTCAACAAAAGATAAAGTTTATGCGATCAAATCTTGGATGCGAGTACATGAACGAGGAGTTTGATAGCCACCTCAAGAGTTGTGGAATTTCCCCCCAACTCACATTCCCAGGAACGCCATAGAGAAATGGTGTGTCAGAGAGGATGAAACATACCATGTTTAACATGGTGAGGTCAATGATGAATCAAACAAAGTACCACTGAAATAAGCCGAGTTTGTCTCTACTAATGATGGCTCTGAGGCGATGCCAAGAGACTTTAGTCGGACAAGCTCACCCCTAAGTGCGTTTTTGTGGGTTATCTTCGGTAAAATTATGTCACTACTTCTACAACCAAGAATAAGGAAAAATATTTGTCTCTTGGAATATCGTCTTCCTTGCAAAGTTTCTCAATCAAAAGCACAGTGAGAGTAAAGTTCAAATCAAAGAAATTTTTGGCAAGCCAGTTGATGGCGAGTCGGCACTAGAAGTCAAGCCGAACGTCATTCGCAAGTTGGCAGCTGCACCTGAACCGTGGAGATCGTCTAGATTGTAAATTTTATGTAACGTGTTGTTGTTGGACATCGACGAGCAGACAATTATTCAGAGGATGTGAGAAATGCTGATTCTGAGTCACGGCGAGTCACCATGGCATTGGAGTTAAATTCTATGGAAGATAATAATGCTTAGAACTTGGTTGATCCTCCTAATGGTTGAAAGTATTGATTGCAAATGGATCTTTAAGAAGAAACTAACAAATATGGGAATATTTCAGCCTCCAAAGCTAGGCTTGTCACGAAGGGGTTCCAACGTGTTCAAGGAGTTGACTACTGAAAGCTCATGTCTCCTCTAATGATTTTGGTGATGATAACACCGCGGGTATGTCTACTAACATTGTGGTATAAGTGTCTACAACTGATCTCACATATGATCAACAATAATATCCTCGAGAAGATACACAAAGGTTTCTCCGAAGAAGCAAATAACTGCAGCCGGATTATTCAGGAATCTAGCCCGAAATGTCCGGTGGATACACGCCGGAAATTCCGGCCTCAACACTGGAATATTTCGGCCTACTCGAGGCTCGAGATGGTGAAGTCCTGGCATTCTACTGCCCGCTCTCAGATGCTGGGGCGGAAATTTGCCCAGAAATTTCCGGGGCAAATTTCCGGCCCCTTGGTCCTTAGCAGAAATTGGATGAGTCGTTGATGCGTGCTCACAGACGCAGGGGCGGAAATTTGGCTGGAAATTTCCGGGGGAAATTCCCGGCCCCTGGTCCTTCGCAAAATTTCGGACGCCTCGCTGCTGCCCGCTCACAGATATGGGGGCGGAAATTTGGCCGGAAACTTCTGGCCCCGGATTATTTAATAATCCCCCCCCCCCTCCCGGAGATTTCAAATATCCGGCCCAGCTACCCCGGAAATTTCCGGTACTAATACCGGAATATTCCAGCCTTGGAGAGCAGCAACGACCAGATTTTGGAGGAGGCTATAAATAGTTGTCTTCTTCCTCTAGACAACTAGTTCATCCATTCCTTTCTCTCCTCCATTGTTCAAGAGCTCAAAACGCCTAGATCTCCCTCCTCCTCCAACCAAACTCGATGCCCTTCAAGGATCTGATGGAGGAGGCCTAGATCTACCTTTCTACCAAGCCAAAAATTGTTTTCCCATACCATACCTCTTGAGATCTTGTAAATCTCTTGGTTGCCTTGTCATCCTAGAGAAACCCTGGTGCTTGTAGCTTTCACCTCGTAGCAAGAAGCTTCGGATCGTTGATAGCCTCCATATCACATGTCGAGTATCCTCAACCACTTGTAAAGGTTTGGTCAACGCCTTCAAGTCGACCTCATAGTGGAAACGAGAATCTCCCTCACCGGAGAAGCTCAAGGAGAACAAGGTGTGCACAACCGTGATATTGAGGAGTGCCTAGGTGGCTCCCCACCTCTCCAACATAGACGTACTTCTTTTAAGAAGGAACTACGGGAAACATATCCTTATCTCTGTGTTTTCTCTTGTGGTTATATTGTGCCTTGCATATTACTTCCGTTGCATACTTGTTTCTTATCACATAGGGTGTCTACCTAGTTGCACATCTAGATAACCAAGTTGTTTACTTGCTAAAGCCCATCTAAAAGTGAAAAAGGATTAAAATTTGTAGGTCACCTATTCACCCCCCTCTAGTTAACCATAGTGTACTTTCAACTACGATGGGACCTTCTCATCATAGCTATGCTTAAGTCAGTTAGGATCATGTTAGTCTCAGCTTCATAATATCATTATGAGATATATCAGATGGATATCAAAATTGTTGTCCTTAACTGAAATTCGACCGAGAACACGTATATGGTACAACTCGAGGATTTTGTTGACTGGTCTAATTCTAACAAGGTACTCAAACTTCATAAATCTATTTTTGGGATGAATAAGGCATCTCAGAGTTGGAACATTTTTTTTTGATGAAGTCGTTAAGTCGTTGGGCTTCACCAGGAGCGAAGAGGAATCTTGTTTATACAAAAAGTTTAGTGGGTTTTCAGTTGCATGATACTCTATGTAGATGACATATTGTTAATTGTAAATGATGCTCAAGTGCCGCAACAAGTTAATACATCATTTTAAAGGTGTTTCACATTGAAAAACATGAGTGAGGAGGCTTACATACTAGGAATGGGGAGCTATAGCAATATATCAAGGAGGTTCATTGGCAGTTAGAGTACATATCTGGAAAAAGATATTGAGAATCATAATGTGGAGTCGGCGAAAAACCGTTCTTTTTTTATGTCTCATGGATCAGGTTTAGCAAGACGTACTCAGAGCCCTAAAGTTGGCTCATGAGTGAAGCCGTATGGACATGATACTGCATTCCTAAGCAATCAGATCGATCATGTATGTAATGATATGTACTAGGACAATTGTTTTCTATTCTCTAAGTGTAACGAGCTGTCGGAGAGAGCTCGTCTGTCCTAGACAGGATATCTCTCAGAGGTTCGAACACTAGGGGCTAAACACGCTTCCTTCGCTTCCAGAGGAGGCTTAGAGAGGGAAGCTTGGTCACGACAACAATGGCGACACAGAGAGTTTACCCAGGTTTAGGCCACCAGTGTGGTGTAAAACCCTACTCCTGCTTGTCTGATGGATTGCACTGCGGTGGTTGCAGTACAAAGGCGAGCTTGTGCTCGGAACAGACTACTTTGGCTCTACGATGGTTCGAGCTCTCTTTTTCCAAGGGTCGGTGGTGCCCTTCTTATACTAGCGTTTGGACCTCCTTCTCGCTCACTTGGCGGGAAAGGTTGCCACAAAGTGCCAAAGGGAGAAGCGTCCCGTACTTCTGCGCCTCATGGTCCTTGTGGACTTGGGGTGGCTGTTGATGTTGAAGGAGACCTTGTGTTCTGACCACTTGAGTAACTTCGCCGTGGCTGTGCCTGAGTGGACAGCAGCAATCTCGCGCGAGATCTTCTTGAAGTGGCGATTGGAGAGTGGATCTTGTGCTCCTCCAAGGATGCATGCCATGTAGCCCGTTGGTTCTTTGTAGCCCCCGTAGTGTTCGTCGCCCCGCCCCTGGTTGCCTCAACGTGTGGCTGCGTGGCAGCGTTCACCTGAGGCGCAGGTGGGTTGGGACGCTGCAGCTGCTACGGGGGTGGCTGCTGCATGGGTGGTTGGTAGCCGCCGGTGTTGTGGTTGCCGTACCCGTTGTACTGGTTCGGGCCGCACTCCTCCCATCTCCCTCCAGCATGGCCTCCCCCTCGTCCAGGACTGCGCCAGCCATCGCCTCGAGAGTAGCCCTCCTGGCCACCCCTTATGAGGCGGTCTCCCCGCATCCTCTCCAGCTGGAAGCAGTCCCTTGTGGCGTGTGAGTCCATGCGGTGAAACTCACAGTAAGGGCGATTGTCTGCCACGGGTGCAGCGTCGTTGCGGCCTTGCTTGCGTTCTGGCTCGACAGCCAGAACGGTCGGAGCTTTCCATTTGGCGTCCGCATCATTGCCTCGATCCTTTGTTTTTGTCTTGGGGGCCACCGGCTTGGATTCATCGGCAGGCACGCTATGCCTGAAGAGGCGTCCCTCCTCAGCCTTAGGTCACTCGTCGTCCATGTCCACGAGCTCGACGGCGGAGGTGAGGTCATCCCGGATGCCGAGCTCTTCGAGCATGCGCTCGTTGGTGACCCCTTCCCTAAAGGCGGAGATGATGTTTGCGTCGGCGATGCGGGCGATCTTGTTGCGTGTCTGACGGAAGCGCTGTAGGTACTGGTGAAGTGTTTTGTCGGGCCGCTGGCGTACTCCGCGGAGGTCGTTGTAGGAGAGGGGCGCTTGTAGGAGCCCTTGAAGTTGGCGACAAAGTGGAGGCACAATTCCTCGAACAACCTGATGGAACCCTCTTGCAGATTCATGAGCCAGACGAGGGTCGGGCCCTTGAGGGCGATGGGCAACCAGTTCGCCATGCACTTGTCGTCCCCCTTTGCAGCTCCTACGTTGAGGCAGTAGAGCTACAGGAAGTCGAGGGGAGGGGTAGTGTCGTCTTAGCGAGATGGCAGCGTGCGGTTGAACTTCGGCGGCCAGGAGACCATGCGAAGCTTCTTGGTGAACGCGAGGGCACCGCCGATGTAGACAGTTGCGTGCGCGTCGAGGTCCGCTATGAGGTTGGCGCGGCCGGCCCAGGCGAGGTCGCGGATGGTGCGGCGCTCGCGTTTGCGGCAGCGTTTGATTTGAACGCGCGCATCCGGTGGAGTGCGCAGGATCTGGCAGCTCTTGCTGCTCTTCTCACGCACCTTAGTGGTGGGTGCCTTGTCGGGGAACTTGGTGCGGGGGCCGCCATGCACCGGCGAGGTTACACCGTGAGAAGGGGGCGGCACGTCATGAGCTGCCGCACTCCTACGCTGGCCGACATCACCTCCCCACTGCTCCCGTGGGGTGACGTTTGCGACGGTGGCAAGATCCTAGAGTCGGGCGAGCCATGCGGCATGTCCCTCAAGTGCGGGCGGGTGCGTAAGCAGCTCCCGGACCAGCAACTAGGCTGCTGCGGGAGTAGGTTTCTCCTGGCGCCCCTGCATTCCCGACGGCAGTGGGGGCGCGTGCTGAGACGCAGGCGCCGTGTTCACCCTCCACGCCAGTGGTGTTGCGCTGTGGTGCGTCGTTGTCGTTGGCGGTTGGCTCGACATGCCCTCGGTGGCGAGCGCGCTCAGAGCGGGTGAGGCGCGGGCTCGTCCGAGCGGTAGGTGCCATGGCGATGAAGAAACGAAGGAGCGCCTTAGCCCCCTACCTAGCACGCCAAATGTCGGAGAGAGCTCGTCTGTCCTAGACATGATAGCTCTCAGAGGTTCGAACACTGGGGGCTAAACACGCATTCGCTTTCAGAGGAGGCTTCGAGAGGGAAGCTTGGGCACGACAACAATGGCGACACAGAGAGTTTACCTAGGTTTAGGCCACCAGTGTGGTGTAAAACCGTCTGATGGATTGCACTGTGGTGGTTATAGTACAAAGGCGAGCTTGTGCTCGTTACAAACTACTTGGGCTCTACGATGGTTCAAGATCTCTTTGTCCAAGGGCCGGTGGTGCCCTTCTTATACTGGCGTTTGGACCTCCTTCCCGCTCACTTGGCGGGAAAGGGTTGCCACAAAGTACCAAAGGGAGGAGCGTCATGTACTTCCGCACCTCCTGCGCGGTCCTGGTCGCTGGGGGACATCTCCACCGTCCATGGCATCACGGCGGGGGAGCCCGGTGACGCCGCCTTCGTCTTGTAGCGTGGTCTTGATCTTCTTGCACCAAAGGGCCAATCTTTGGGAACTCCTTTGGACGTCGCAGTTGTCCCCCCGGCCTTTATCCACCGGAATGGCAACTGGGGACAAAGAGGGCATGCACACCTGCGCGGCTTCTATCACTGCACGGACATGCAGCCGCCATTCGCACATGCCTTGTACCCTTTCTGGCGGATGAGTCCCTTCGAGAGGAGCGGAATGGAGGGGTAGAGCTCCTCCCGATAGGGAGGTGCGCCAAGTCTCGCCGTCTGGGGCTCGGGAGAGCCAGAGAGAGAAATGCCAAACCTCTCCATGGACCTGATCACCTGGTTGCCTTGAAGAGAGGTGCTCGTTGGGCCGGGCAGCAGCAGACAGGCCGGTATACCCTGGTATCCAGAGGCCCGACACGAGCAATGCCAGCCTAACCCATGTGAAAGCTACTAGACAACAACTAAAAATATATTAAAGTTCTAAGATAGACTAAAGATATCTTCCTGGTCTATGGCGGACTGAAAGAGGATCTCGATGTAAAGGGTTACACGGATGCGAGCTTCTAAACAGATTTAGACAACTCACGCTTGCAATCTGGATATGTGTTCACCTTGAAAGGAGGAGCAGTGAGTTGGAAAATATCGAAGCAAGACACAGTGGCCGAATCAACAACGGAAGATGAGTAAATTGTCGCTTCAAGGGCAGCAAAGGAAGGTGTTTGGATCAGGAACTTCTTGATGGATCCTGATGTGGTTCCGAATTCATCCAGTCCATTCGACGTGTATATTGACAACTCAGGTGTTATTGCAGAAGCCTGGGAACTATGATGGTATCAGAAGAACAAGCACATACTCAGGAGGTACCACCTCATTCGGTAGTTTGTCGAGTCAGGTGATATCAAGCTTCGCAAGATACACATGGATAAAAATGTTGCATATCCATTGACGAAGCCACTTCCACAACCTAAGCATGAGGCACACGCGAGAGCGACAATAGGGATGAGATGTGTATACATGTGATGTCTGAGAGTGATCGACTCTAATGCAAGTGGGTGAATATTAGGAATGATACCCTGGGCGTCATTTTCAAATTGTATTCATAATATTTATAATGTATGAACTATTTTACTTGTCATCAAATACGTGATTCGGCTGTGGAACCTTGTACTTGATCAGTTCATGCATGTTTTTCGTTATTCATTTGAGATTGTGGATGAAATCATGCTACCGAGACTAATGTGCAAGACGATGAGATGACTAGGTTCTACTTGTCATGGGGCATAGAGATGTCGATTTTACTTACACTAGCTGAGCTAAAGAGTTTAGCTAGCTATACTGACCCAAGGATTTGAATCACCGTGAGTAAGTCGCCATATGAACCAATTCAAGCAATGGAATTCTCACACGTAAGATGTTTGCACTATCCGACTTGCAGATCGGCTAACTTTTAGCTCGTCAAACGCTATCGATAACTGGCAATCATAAAAGTGATGCATAGGTTGTCAGCGAACCAAGTTGTGTGAGGTGGCTCACCAAGTCGGGAATTTCCCCTACAACTAGAAGAGATATTCTATGGGCCCTCTCAGGTGGTATGACTCGAAAGCATGGCCATATGCGACTCAATTATGTGATAGTTGACTTTATGCGACAAAATTGTTAGTCGATTTGAGTCTCATATTACAGAGTGAGAAGAAGCTACACGAGATGATGACTGACTCACATATAGCTTAACACAATATCGTGTGGGAAAGTTACTTGGACATATTGTCACATTGGGAAGGGCTTTACTTATTTGGTATCCGGAGGTCGACATGCTTTGCTAGAAGCTAATGCTGACTGATAAGTTCCAAGTGTGAATCGAACTGTGTCTGGCTTACCGTAAGCCTACCGTTCCACACAGACTTAAGAGGTTTAAGCCAGGAGATCTGACCTAGTAAGCCGGCACGAGTTATACTCGAGTCGGCAAAAAGACACTAGTTAGTGGGTTGGACCCACGGTAACCGGGGTTACGGTTTTCGGGTAGAGGGACATAAGGGTTGTGTCCCCTTGACTACTCCCTATATAAAGGTAGATGGGATGACGGTCATACAAAGCCAGTGCAAGTGAGTGGAAGGTGATGCCTGCAAGTGCACATGTTCGTTAAAGCACAATTTCCTGGAAGTATGGTCTCTCGATTTATATTGTTCCCACAGTGAACTGATCTGGTAAAATGTTTTTAAGGATGTCATTTCCGCACACAATGTGTCAGGCTTATGTGAATTGACTCACAGAAATATTAATTCACTTAAACCTGCAGAAAAGAGAGGATGAGTTGTACAGAAATAGAAACGAAATAACTTACTAGTAATAAATAATAGAAAGGAATATGTCGGAGAAGCGGTCTGTCCTGGACAGGATTGCTTCTAGAGGTTCGAACACTGGGGGCTAACCACTATCTATCGCATCTCGAGAGGCTTCGAGAGGGGAGCTCGTGAAGGTCGACAATAGAGACACGGAGAGTTACCCAGGTTCAAGCCACCGTGATGGTGTAAAACCCTACTCCTGTTTGTCTTATGGATTGCACTACGATATGAACAGTACAAGCGCGAGCTCGTACTCGAAACAGACTACAGGTGCTCTCTAGGGATATTTCTATCTATCTTCTGATCGACCCCCTTCTACGAGGGCAGGAGAGCCCTTCTTATACCGGCACTTGGCCCTCTTTCCCGTTCATCGGGCACGAAAGGGATACCACAAGGTGCCAAAGAGTACACTGCTGCGCCAGCTGTCCCCGGCCGTCGAGCAGAGCGCCACCGTCCACAGAAGAGAGGTGGGGGCTTCAATGACGCTCCCTCCGTCTTGTAGCGGTAGACCGGTCTCCTTGCACCAAAGAGGAGATCCTTGGCCAAGACTTTGGTGCGTGCAGAGGTGCTCCACGCTTTATACACGAGAATGGAAACTATGGCCAAAGTCGCTCTATAGCCCTGCGGTGCCGCCGTCACTCGCGCAGAGGCTCGGACGTCACCCCCACATGGGTTGTCTCCCAGCGGGCGGGGGTCCTTCTGGAGAGGAGCATGGACTAAGCAGGGCTCCTCTCTAACAATGAGCGGGGATGCCACCGAAGATGGCTCCTCGCTAGGGGATCGTCCTTAGCGAGAACAGGGCCGGCGCGCCTATCTCCCGTAGCGAGCCAGTACGGACTCCTTCCGTACTATGTAGGATGGGCCAGCAGCGGACGGCCCGGGATACCATGGTATCCGTGGGTCCGACAGTAACCCCCAGGCCCACTACGCACGCGTTTTGGGAGGAGGCGAAGCGGCTTGGGACCTTAAGTTGCGGGGCCAGGAAAGACACGTGGCGCGACGGTTTGTGGGGAAATCCCACGATCTCCCATGCGTGGCGGAAACGTCTCGTCGCAATGACCGCCCTGGTGGGGCCACAGGGTAGTAATGTCCTGGGCGTCTGGCCACGTCTCCCCTCGGGACGTGGACCCTTGCTTCGATGCACGGGCTAGCGAGAAGATGATACGGGCGCGGTGCCGTTCCTCAGCTCATGCATAAATAGGGGGGAACACCCCTTCTTCCCCAGCGCCGTCTTCACTCCCTTCCACTTCTCGTTCCTCACCCGCAGAGAGAGAAAATAAAGGGGGTTCCGCATGGCTCGCGGTGGGCGAGGTGGTCAAGGCGCGGTGCAGCACGTGGCGTGCCTTGGTGGCCGTGGGTGAGCCTGTGGGGTCTTCATCTCAAGCAGGGGCGAGCTCTCGGGGCCAACGCGGTCGAGGTGGCCGTGCTTCATGTGGTCGCGGTGCGATGGGGAGCGCTCTCCCCCGCTGGGCGGAGGACACCCGTGTGCTAGCGCACGACTTCCTAGTGTCCCTCTGTGTAACACCTGGGGTGTTCCCCCTAAGTTAGAAAGTGGGTTGTTTTTCTTTTTGCTTTGCATCACATGCATCATATGCATTGCACCATGTTTTCAAAACAACTCAAAAGTTCAAACCAATTTAAACTTTCAAAACATGTCCAAAATTTCCAATTAAAAGTTGCAAACTAAACAACTCAAATTGTTTTTCAATAGTTTTGAAGTTGAATTTATTTAAATTGCTTGTTAATAAAAATTCCTTTTTATCAACACCCTAATGGCAAATTCAAATTCAAATCAATTCATCCATAATTGGCATGTTCCAAATGTGGGTTTAAAAATTAAAATCTTGCAAACAATTAAATTCAATAAGTTTTCATAATTGTTTGAGTTTATTGAATAAAATTGTTTAAAAATCAAATCCTTATGAAATACTATTGATAATTCAAATAGCAACTTAAAAATCAAATTAATATTTCAAATATTTGGACATAATGTTAACATTGCTTTGACTTACCGTTTTGCAAATTAATAAAATTTATTCATAAAATAAAAACCCCAAACCATATTCTTTTCTCTCTCTCTCTCTCTCTCTCTCTTTTCTACAAAAAAAATGTGTGCAAACAAAAAAATTAAAAACAACAAAGAGAGAGAGAGCAGCCAAGGGAGAGGCAGGCCAGCCCACCAGCCCATTTCCCCTCTAGCCCACCTACACCCCCCTTTTCTTTTTCCCACCACCTGGCCAAGCCCACCCCGAAAACCCACCTTCCCCAAGCCCAGCCCACCAATGTCCTTCTTCCTCGTACGGCATCCCATCGAGGATGTCCACGTCGCCTATGCCTCGATGGGACGGCCAGCAGAGGAGGGCACGCTGCTTAAAACGACGCCACCCCCTCCTGCTCGCCCTAACCCCTAGCCCTAGACCCCTCTCCCATCTTCCTCCCGCCGCCATCTCTCTCCCCACCTCCCCTACTGTCCACGAGAACCTCACTGTCTAACGCCTCCATGGCCGGAGAAGAAAGAGCACACGGCGCCGGGGAATGGGTAGCGGCCACGGGCTGCTGATGGCAGGAACGGAACCGCCGCTGCATCCTCTTCCTCTACGCCTCCACCAAACACCCCACGGAGTCCTCGACACCACCGACCGCGCCCGCGGCCCTTGAACCTCTCCACCGCCTTCTGCGTCGTCGACGACGCTGCGCTCCGGTGAGCACCCCTCTTTCCCCCCCTGTCCTTCTCCTCTCGCGCGTACACCCCGCCCGGCACCCCGTGTCACCCCTCTGCACCCTGCCTCTGGTCCACGGCGCGTGCCCGCTCGCGATCAAGCGCGGCAACTCGACGCCGACGGTCTCCCTCGTGCCAAAGTCTGAACTTTGTTCAGTCAATTTTAGTTAGCGTGCGAAAAGCACCTCAAAAAGGTTCAGAGTTGCATACCTAACAGATGCAGTAGTTCAGCCCAGTGGTTGCGTTCCGTCAGCCGCAGCGTAGGGCGAGGGATCGAATCCCCGGGGCGGCATTTCGCCCCAATTTTTGCACTGCACGCGCACACCCTGGGGCCACACGTCAGTGACCCCCTCCGCCACCTCACCTTTCACACCCGCCACTGTGGCGCTGGCCCCGCACGGCAGCGACACAGGGCCAGGGGCGCTGCGTGGGAAACCTCCCAGGGGCCTCCCTGTGGTTTCTTTTTCATTATAAGTCCCTGTAAAATCACAGATTAATCCCTGAACTTCAAACACACATAAAATTACAAACAAACTCCAAATTCAAAAAATAAAATATGTACACCAATCAAAATTAAATGCTCTACCCAATTATAAAATTTGTTTTCTGTTTTGAACATTCCAAATCAATTCAAAAATTCAAATTCAAACACCTCTTTTGAATTTGATTAAATTCATAACTATTTCAATTTTAATTCAAATGGCCCATATCAAATATGTTTTCCATCCAAAATTTCATGCTCTTTCCAAATATAACAATTGTTTTATGTTTTGGATAAATAAAACTAATGCAATTACTTAATGCTTTAATTAAATCATTTAAATGGTGAAATTCATAACTTGCTCAATTAAAATCCAATTTCAACAAATAAAATATGTTTTCCACTCAAAATGAAACCACCTTTCTGAATATCAACTTTGTTTTGCAATTTGGACCATTAAAATTAATGTCATTTAAAAATGCCTTACTTAATTAATTAAAAGTCCTACTTAATAACTTTCACATGCTTGCTCCAAATTGAAAACTCAAAACATGAAATCCATCCAAACTTAAATGCCACACCTGAATATCAACTATGTGTTCTGTTTTAAATAAATTAAATTGCTGAAAACAACTGTTTCTTATTTAATGCAATTAAAATTGCCAAATTAATAACTTGCTGATTTTAAATCCAAATTCAACAAATGAAATATGTATTCCATCTAAAATTTTGTGTTCTTTCCAAATATAAATTTTGTTATCTGTTTTGAACATTTAAAATTGGTGAAAACAACAAATGTTTGTTTAAATCATTTCAAATGCCAAAGTTCATAACTTAATAAATAAAATTCCAAACTTGGTAAACACCTTTTCAAATTGAAGCTATTGTTGTTTTCTTATTGTTTTCTTCATCCATGCATCATTCTAATCAACTTTCACATGATGGTTATTTGTAGATCATTTAATTCAACATTAATTCATGGGATTTTCCATATACAATCCAACTTGCATATGGGCCCATTTAAATATGTTTACCATGTCAACTAGTTTATCTTTGATGCATCCTTAAACTTGTCATGCATCCATACCTTGATCATGCTGGATATTTTGCCGTAGAAGTAATTATTGCATCCGGTGTTTGTTCTAGTTCGTTGCTTCTTCGCGGATAGGACGTTGAGATGATGTGAGCAACGACAAGTTCTTCGGATGTACCTCTACTTGCTGGATTCCAGGCAAGTATACTCACTTGCTACTTATGGCTGCCTTTCATCACTTGTTACCGATTCTTTCCGTTATCTTTATGCTAGCCTTATGATTCGATGCTTGTGTCTCGATCCTATCATATGTTTACCTTGCCACCATGATATAGCCTTCCTTCCACTTCCTATTACATGTTGTTTTTTTATCCCGTTGGCCCTCGTGTCAAAGTTGCATGCTTAGGTTTGTTTGTGCTCGAGTCTTGTCGTCATTTATCTTATCACCTGTTTAGTTTGATAGTTGGGTTTCAACTTGATCAACAACCTGCTATGTTTTGGGTAATAATAATTTGATGATAAGGCACCGGCAGGAGGCCCGGCGTGGTTTTGAGGCCTGCTAGTGTCGAACTTAATTAGGAAAAGGGTATTGTCCTCCAATCCATGATGAGCGCACTAACCGCATGTGGGAAGCGAGTATGGGCGCCCCCCGCAACTTTGATTCGATTTGCATCTCGTCCAAATCGCCTCATTTAGTTCGGGTTTTCCATTTGCCGCATGCATATGCAGGTGCGAACCCTTGGCGCCAGGGTGGAACTTTTGTAGTCGGCATTTAGGGAGACACGTTCTTAGAGTGCTATGAGGGTCCCCTTTTCTTCGTGGGGCTTGATTAGCCGTGCGCTCAATTGCACGGGGTTCTTTGGGCTTGATGCGAAGAAGAGTTGGGTTGTGTTGAGTGCCTCGCTTGGTGGAAGTGCATTTCCATCTGGCGGGTCATTCTTACGTGTACAGCCAAATTGGTGCATCCCTGCAGGGTTAAATCTTCTCGAGAAGCCGTGTTGTCCGCGGTTATGGATGACTTGGTGAAAGTGCTGGCTAACAAGTACTCAGACAACTTACACTTAACGATGATAACTTGACTAGTAATATAGATTACCTCCACCATAAAAATGAATGTCACCTTAATCAACCGTGTGAGTTTCCTTGGGTTGCTTCCTTAGTAGGGGGTAACATTGGATGGGTATTGTTTGGTGAGTAGTTATAGTTGGTTCTGATATGCTATCTTATCCCTTTCTTTTAGCCGGATGTTGTAGCGAGTCTCTGTAGTTAGTTAATGCAGCCCGCTGCCTCCTCTTTGCAATAACCCCTTTCTTTCTGTTGTACCCCAAAGTATTTGTATCTTGTGATGATTGGTTACGCTGGTATCTTGTGAGTATGGGTTATCCACTTGCCAGTACTTAACCGTACTGACCCACGAATCCTTTTCGTGGCTGCATATTCCACATTGCAGTCAACAGGTTTGAAGTCTGACGACGTTAGCTTGGGAATCCCTCCGGCTTGGCCTGGGCAGGGATTGGACGCCATCGGTTATCTTCAGGACTCTTAGTCCAATTTGTATCTTGTCCGTAGTCGGACGCTATGTTGTTTCTTCCGCTGTTATTTGGATCTTTGTAATGTATCAGTTGTATCCTTGACTCGTTTGAGTCTTCTTGTATATATCTTTTCTGATGTTGTTGCGGAATATTCGTGAACTGTTGTAATGTTATCACAAGTGGCAACCTGGAATCGGTTATTATGTGGATTTTGGCGGGAATGCTGAAATCGGCATAGTGCCCGATCTCAGGGCGTCACACTCTGCGGCCGCCATCGCAGTTGCCTGAGGCTCCCGGATTCCTTCGCGAGGTCCATCGGCCGCTACCCGCCCCGTGGATTCTGGCTCCAGGTGGTGGGTTGCATCAATGGACCCTGGTGGGTTTCCACGGAGTTTTGCTCCGTTGTCCACTTGTCGCTAACGACGGGGTGGAAAACCTTCGTTCATGCTCAGAAGCTAGATGAGAGCCAGGTTCTCCTTCTTCGCTTCGACGGAGGTGACATTCTCTTCGTGAAGATCTTCGGGCACCATGGCGAGTACGAGGAGTGCAGCATTGAGAGAAGAAGCAGCAACGAGAGTAGCGACGATGATGTAGATGATGTCGCTGAAGAGGAGGACGAAGAAGATCCGTCGGCTGTCAAGGTGGAGGGCGACGAGTCGGACTCGGCGGAGGCATGAGGGCCTTTTGGTGTCTTCACCCAGAGGGAAGGTCTGACGATCCTGGTCAGTTATCCTTCCTTTTTCTCTAGGTCCTCGGCTTCCGTCTATACTCCTGTTCTTCCTCCTTCTCCTTGGCGCCTCTTTCCTCGGCCGACCATATCTCGTAGCTGTGGCGAGACATGTTCAGCCATGGTTGGTCGCAGTTTTTCCTTCTTCAATGGCCGCGGAGAGGGAATAGCCCCCTCCGGGTTTCTTTCCTCTTTTTGTCTTCGTAGTAGATCTGTAGCACACTTATGTACCAGAATGTATCTTATGCATGAAATATGAAGGAAGTGAGCTCTTATCTACCTACTATCTTTTGCAAGTGAATCCTCTAGAGAGTAAGTGAGGGGGAGTTAGACTTAGCTCGGGTGGTTCGATGTCCTTCGGCTAGCGAGTTGTGCCTGTGAGCATCCTCGTGGTGGTCCCTTGTTGAGGTGCTCTATCTCTTCCCTGTGGAAGTTCCTGCCTGGTTGCTCCGCGAGGAAGGTGGTTGCTCTATAGTGAGCGAGAGTGCGTGTCTGGTGCTCTTCTCGTGGATACCTCGGGAGGAAGTCAGCACCAAGGACTTGGATGAGGTGTCGTGTACAGTAGCGGCCCGTTTAGACAAAGCTTTGCCACTTGGGTTTATTCTGATTGGGTCTCACCCGTGCACGGGTACCGATCCCAGACCCCGCTCACGAGGTGTCCTCGAGAAGAAGTAACAGATGTGCACTCCCGAGGAAAAAAAGGGCTTGTCGAGGCAACAAGGGTAGTTAGCAAAAAAGACCTTTACTACTAGGGTGAGGCTTTCTATTACAACGCTTGGAGATGTCATGACCCTGCGGTCCCCCAAGAAGAACTTGACGTCACCGTGCAGACACAGGACTCCCATTATCATGGGGCTGATACTCGCGCGAGTTCAGGTGCAAAGGTTTGCCATACGGCTTCCCACTTGTGTGGGTAGAGGCTCTCGTGGCCAGGAGGCACGCCTGGTGAGAGCCCCCTGAGACCCTCACGGAGAGAGGTCCTGGTGTCATACCGTGTCATCACGAGGTCCCCTCGAGGGTGCATCACCATGACCTAGGAGAGGCACGTGGAGCAAGAAAGAGCTAAGGGTAGAACTTCCATAGGTGTTGGATGTTCCACGGGTTTGGCACAGGCGTGCCGTCTTCTGTCTCCAGGCGAGCCGCCCCGAGACGCGCTACGTGCATTACCCGGTACGGTCCCTCCCACGCGGGAGAGAGCTTTTGAAAGCCTTCCCTAGAGAGGATCCTCCTCAAGACGAGGTCGCCCACCTCCAGTGTGTGTGGCCTGATGTTGTTGTCGTGGTAGCGCCGGAGGCCTTGCTGGTACCGAGCCGCGCGGACGACGGCTCGGGTTCTTGCCTCCTCGAGGAGCAGCATGTCTTCGGCGTGGAGTTTCCCCTACTTATCCTCATTGCAGGCCAAGGCTGGGGAGAGCCATGCTTGTGTTCAGCAGGGAGAACGGCCTCGGCCCCATAGACTAGGGAGAAAGGCGTTGCCGCCGCCGGCTTGGTTGCGGTGGTGCGGATGGACCACAGGACCGACGGGAGCTCGTCGATCCACTTCTTCCTGTGGGCCTTGAGCTTGTTGAAGCTCCTCGTCTTGAGGCCCTTGAGGACCTCGGCATTGGCGCGTTCTGCTTGGCCATTGTTGTGCGGGTGTGCGACGGAGGCGTAGCAGATCCTCATGCCCAGGTTGGTGCAGTAGGACTTGAAGAGGCCTCTCGTGAATTGCGCGTCGTTGTCGGTGGTGATACGATTGGGTACGCCGAAACGGCAGACCAATCCCTTGATGAACTTCACTGCCGTCCTTGCCGGGATGTCCTGGACTGGTTTCATCTCTGCCCATTTGGTGCATTTTTCAATGGCGACGTAGAGGTATGATGGCCCACAAGTATAGGGGATCACAATAGTCTTCGAGGGAAGTAAAACCCAAATTTATTGATTCGACACAAGGGAGACAAAGAATATTTGTGAGCCTTAACAAGTGAATTTTCAATTCACCTACACCTGAAAGTACTTTTGTTCGCAGTGGTTTATCAGTAGTAACAGTTTTATAGTAGCAGCAGTAGTGAAATAATAGCAGCAGTGGAATGAAAACAGCAGCAGTAGTGTTTGAAGTAAACAACGGGATTAAATACTGTAGGTATGGGATGGACGAACGGGCGTTGCATGGATAAGATAGTTCATATAATAATAAAGATATGGGCATTGCACATAAATAATATAAAACATCCAAGAACTAAGTAACC
Organism: Alopecurus myosuroides; assembly: GCA_028641055.1. Lineage (NCBI taxonomy): Eukaryota > Viridiplantae > Streptophyta > Magnoliopsida > Poales > Poaceae > Alopecurus > Alopecurus myosuroides. Next base: position 367,373,813 of record CM054058.1, on the reverse strand, counting down.
ATAGGCATGTGTTCCGTAAATAGTCGTACGTGCTCACAATGAGAACTTGCACAACATCTTTTGTCCTACCAGCCCGTTTTCAGCGGGGCCTCAAGGGAACTACTGGTAATTAAGGTGTTCCTTTCAATAGAACACCGAAGAAAAACATTAACACTCTGTGAACACATGTGATCCTCACATCACAACCATCCCCTCCGGTTGTCCCAATTTCTGTCACTTCGGGGCCTCGGGTTCTGGACAATAATATGTGTAAACAACTTGCAGGTATGATCAAGAAACAATAATTATCATCGTGATTCAATAACATGTTCACATCTGAGATCATGGCACTCAGGCCCAAAGTGGCAAGCATTAAGCATAACAAGTTGCAACAATGTCAATAGCACTAATAGAGGATACTAGGCACTATATGCCCTAACAATCACGGCATTATTACATGAACGATCTCATCCAATCCCTACCACCCCCTTTAGCCTACAGCGGGAGAATTACTCACATATGGATGGGGGAAACATGGATGGTCGATGGAGAGGCGTTGGTGATGACGATGGCGATGATCTCCCCCAATTCCCCGTCCCGGCAGGGTGCCAGAACATGAACTTCTGATCCCCGAATGGAGGTTTGGGGTGGTGGCGGAGCTACGGACCTCTTTCTGGAAAACTATCAAACCCCCTCGTGTTTTAGGGTTGAAGGCTATTTGTAGTCGAAAGGGGAGACCGAGGGGGTGTGGGAGTGGCCCACACCACCTGTTGGCGCGGCCTAGGGGGCGCCCTGGGGGGTGGTTTGGCCACCTCCTGGCCCCTCTCCGGGTCTCCTTCTAGCTCCTGGGATCTTTCTATGTTTTAGGGCCAATGGGGTCTTTTCTGGGCAATTTCCCGAAAGTTGATTTTTCTGCACAAAAACGAGACACCAAAGTAATTCTGCTGAAAACAGCGTTAGTCCGTGTTAGTTGCATTCAAAACACTCAAGTTTAGAGGCAAACAATAGGAAAAGTGTTCGGAAAAGGAGATACGCTTTCGACGTATCAACTCCCCCCAAGCTTAGCTTATTGCTTGTCCTCAAGCAATTCAGTGACAACTGAGAGCGATAGAAGACTTTTACAAACACCTTTGTTTCATATGATGTAAATATACTCACTATATGATCAAATACTTAATTATGCTCATGATAAGATACATGCAAGATACTGTCACTTAATAGCTATGCAAACCATGAGGAGATAACAACATATTAATAATAAACAACATGAAGCATAACTATTTGCAAGATTGTAAGAATCATAAAAGGATCTAATAAAGTGGTATCTCGCTTGCCCATAAGTGTGGGGCAAAACATAAATGTCAGGGCACCTCTGAAGTTCAAAGGAAGACTAGAAGTAAAGTTATCAAAGATACATGTGTCAAGATTATACCACAATCAACCGTGCTTTGGGACAAACACAACTCACTAAGAATGACCATTGTGCTCTCAAGAAAGTTGTCGTGGTGCGGAGAAGACAGATGCCACAGGATGACTTAAGTTTGGGGCCGATGGATGCTGTAGGTATTCGGGGATGGATCGCACGCCGAATAGGCGCGCACGGAACAATGAAAACACCACAATCTACCTAGGTTCGGGGCCCTCGTGAGCAGGTAACACCCCTACTCCTGCCTATCTCTCTGTATTAGGTTGTGCCGAGTACAGAAGTTACAATCTCTCAGTATCTCCCTCTCTGCCGAGTAGCCAGCGCTCAGCTCTCTCTATTTTTCTCTCTGTGAGTTGCTAAGTCTCGCAATAAATGAGCCAGAGTCCAACGTCCCTCGCGTAGGAGGGGGTTGGCCACCTTATATACTGGTGGCCAACCAGTATTCTATGAATAAAAGGACCGAAGGGACAACTCCACTATAGGAACGGCGCACGCCTCCGTGTTCCCGCTGACACCGTCGCCGAAAGTCGCCGCGGTAGGCGGCTGACAGGTCTTGTCCACCTTGTCAGTCTCTTAGGGTAGGTCGCTGACATGTCCTGTCCCCCTTGCCAGTGATAGGACTTGACAGCTACCAGCCCGTACTGTTCCCACGTCTCAGTGCAGATAACCATGCGCCTAGTAAGTTGAACCGCACGCCAGTACGGCCCCTGGATACGCGGGATCTTCCACAACGGCTCCATTGACTTTGCACCCGAGTAAAATAGCTTCACGTCTATCCGGATCACCCGAGCGCTACTCGGCTGATCGAGACATATGCCTGATTCTTCCTTCTAGCCTCTTGCTCTTTCTACCGAATAGCACCAACCGGATACCAAACACCCGGGTAGCCACCTACCCGGCCAATACCAACTCGGTGCGGCTGAACTTTGGTAAACATCATTTTGGACTTTGTTTCTTAACTGCCTTACCCCTACTCGGGGGTAGCCCCCAGACAAAAGTGGTCAAAGAATATGATGGAGACTCAACATAAAAGTAAAAGAAAGGCCCTTCGCAGAGGGAAGCATGGATCACTCATGTGCTAGAGCTTTTAATTTTAATAAACAGAGGTATTGAAAACATTTTGAGAGAGGTGTATGCTTATGTCAACGAATGGTAAACAGACAATACAATACGTCACAAGCCAACTGGATTCACCAGAGCGGCTCCCATTGTGAAAGACGCATCTGGGTAGAAGTTCATCCCCCTTTCTCTTTTGTTTACACAATTATGTTTTGACTGATAAATCAGGGGCAAAAAGAGTGAAGAGAATTTGTGTGTATTAATTTGGGGCTGGGCACCCCGCTGCCAGCTCTTCTATTATTTGGATAAGAGGATGCAGCCACTAGTCCAGGGTGTGAAATCCAATCAACAAGTGAGATAAAGATTCTCTATTTACGTCTTCCTGAGCTAAAACAGAAATAATTTTTAGCAGGTTTAAAAGGTAGCACATGAGCAATTTACTGTTCTCTCTGTGAGTTGCTAAGTCTCGCAATAAATGAGCCAGAGTCCAACGTCCCTCGCGCAGGTTGGGGTTAGCCACCTTATATACTGGTGGCCAACTAGTATTCTATGAATAAAAGGACTGAAGGGACAACTGCACTGTCGGAACGGCGCACGCCTCCGTGTTCCCGCTGACACCGTCGCCGAAAGTCGCCGCGGTAGGCGGCTGACAGGTCTTGTCCACCTTGTCAGTCTCTTAGGGTAGGTCGCTGACATGTCCTGTCCCCCTTGTCAGTGACAGGACTTGACAGCTACTAACCCGTACTGTTCCCACGTCTCAGTGCGGATAACCATGCGCCTAGTAAGTTGAACCGCACCCCAGTACGGCCCCTGGATATGCGGGATCTTCCACAACGGCTCCATTGACTTTGCGCCCGAGTAAAACAGCTTCACGTCTATCCGGATCACCCGAGCGCTACCCGGCTGATCCAGACATATGCTTGATTCTTCCTTCTGGCCTCTTGCTCTTTCTACCAAATAGCACCAACCGGATACCAGACACCCGGGTAGCCACCTACCCGGCCAATACCAACTCGGTGCGGCTGAACTTTGGTAAACATCATTTTGGACTTTGTTTCTTACCTGCCTTACCCCTACTCGGGGGTATCCCCCAACATTAGTCCCCAAAGCCGGTAGAGTCCGGCGAACTTGGGCGTTGGGCCCTGCCAGCTTTAACCAAACAACTTCTGCGACGAGCTGCAGCCGAGTTGCTCCTCAACTCGGATGATCACAATTTGAACTCGGGCCTTTACTATTGAGATCTTTGGAGTTTTCATCATTGTGCCAAGTAGACCAAGCTGACCCGGGTCCAACCAAGATACCAACACTTAGCCAAATTTCCAAAAATCTTGCCGCTCGAAACAGAGCGGTTCCATCTTCGCGTATCAAGGCCATACACGTGTCCTGCAACCGCAGCCCACGACGCCTCGATTCCGATGCGGCAGCAGGGCACGCGCTGGTCACTGCACACCGGGCCCACTGGGCGTCACGTCCCTTCACTGGTGTACTCAATTGACCACGATGTGCGTGGTGGGATTAACTGCGCCCGTTACGCGCGAATAATTCGCTTGGTGTGTTTCTAACGGGCACGGTTACTCCCCACGCCGCACGATCTCTCCGCGGTTAATCGTGCGCTATAACTGCACCCGAGGAGGTTTATATACCACTGCGCCGCCCTTCGCCTCTTCCTCCTTGCCATTTTCCCCCATCTCCGCTCCCTTTTTGCCTCCCAAGTCACAGCGAGCACGCAGCGCCACCGCGAGACCACAATCCGCCGCCGTTCCGTGTGCCGAGAGAGAAGAAGGTTCATCCCCGCATGCCGCCGCTCACCGGTGAGTGCGCAAACGCGACCGGGCCTTCACCGTGCGGCGCCGTCCTCTTCAACCCCGCGTCACCGTCATCGTTCCGCCGCATCTCCTCTTCTCCGCCTTCGTTTCCATCTCCGACAGCAACGCTTCCTCGTCGGAGGAAGCCAGATGGAGCTCGAGTCTGCCGCTGCGGATCTGCACCCGGAGGATCCTCCTTTGATGCGCGCCGCCTGGGAGGGCTCCGACGTCAAGGCGTCGGACTGCCAGTGGTTGGTAAAGGCGTCATCTGCCGACCACCCGGCAAAGAGTTGGTGCCTACTCTCGGCCCTGGTGAGTATGTAGTTTTTCTGAGCCACTTTAAGCGCGGCTTCGGCCTCCCGGTATCCAAGTTTATGCAAGAATTCCTCCGCCATTTTGGCCTCCAGCCACATCATCTCCCGGCGAATGCCATCGCCATGCTTTCTACCTTCGTCACCTGCTGTGAAGCTTTTCTCCGTGTCTACCCCACGGTAGACACCTGGGCGAAATACTTCTTCTTTCGCCAACAAGTTATTCCCAATCCTTCCAATCCTATTGCCCCCAAAGAAATGACTCAGACGGGGACAGCCATGATGCTCCAGCAGACCACGGGTAGCCACCCGCGGTTACTCGGACCGGATACCTGCCGAAAGTGGCAGAGGGGGTTCTTATACGTCAAGAACCCTACTCCAGCTCCAAGCGAGAAGCCAGTCGACCTCATCAAGCTGCCCGAGTTCCGGAATGTGCCCCCCACCGAGATGAGGAATTGGGGCTACCATCCCAGGAAGACGGTGAACGATGTCAACCGGGTAGACGAGCGCCTGCAGGAGTTGGTGGAGCAAGGACTCCGAAAGGACGATCTGATCGCCTGCTGGGTGGAGCGCCGAGTTCTCCCTCTTCAAGAACGAGCGCATAAGATGTGCTACATGGGTGGAGCCCGTGACTGCACTCGGACGACCACCTTCGAGCTTACCAAGGCAGAGGTGGCTATCTGGGCCAAGTCCATTCTTAGGGCCACACTCTCTGACACCTGGTTCTACGGTTTCGTGCCGTATAGCCGCAACAAGCCAATCCCCCAAGTGAGTACTCCTTTTTGCATGCTTAGTCGATTTCCTCTCTTGTTTCTTCAGTTCATACCGAGTAGGAGGTATCTTGTACTCTTTTCTTTAGACTTAGCCCAATATGCTTTATGTTTGCACTCTATACCGGGTAGGGCTCCTCTGTTAGAACTTAGCTTACTATGCTTAATGTTTGCATGCTATTTAGAGTAGAGCCTCTACCCGTTTCCCTTTTTAGGACTTAGTTGTATATGCTTTGTGTTAGCACACTAGACCGAGTAGGACTTCCATTTGGTACCCTTCAATATAGTTTGTTTCTTATTCTCTGCACTTGTATCCTTAGGTTGTCCCTCGCCAGAAAAAGGAAGACAAGCCCATCCGGAAGCAAAACTGGTCGCCGGATCGGACCGAGGACAATGCAGAAGCGTTTGACGTCTAGGATACGCTCTGTGTCCCACTCGTTGGCCAGGATGGTAAGTCCCGAGTCTCCACCTCCATTCGGGACTGGTCCGAGGACGATCAAGGTGACCGAGTTCACCAACGTGCCCATCGCCATATATCTCTTACTTCTTTCCCCATTGATTCCTAAATTTTCTCTTCTTGGTTGCAGCCGAGTTGGAGGAGGAAGAGCCCATAGACGCACAACCCGTGTCAATGGCTGCCCCACCAGAACCAAGAAGAGACCGGGCAGTGGGGTCGTCGAACCTCCTACCAAGAAGCCGAAGAAGGCCGGCAAGAAGACCACTACGCGCAAGAAGCACACTGCTGTGGACGCGTAAGTCTGACCGGGGATTTATGCTTCATGTTTGCATTTAGTTGTTTCCTCTGTTTCTTCTCTGTTATTTGTATTCGCGTCCTTCTTATTCTTCCTTTCTTTCTTTCCTTCTCAGAGACCCACTGGATGCAGACGCCACCAACGAGCTACCGGAACCACGTGCCTCCGAGAACGTCGTGGACCTTACCACTGACGAAGGGGAAGATCAACCAGAGGAGAGGAACAAGGCGCCCTCTCCTCTTAAGGAAGAACAAGACCTCAGTGCCGAGAACACAGGCACCGAGATGGAGACTGATCGGGTCCCGGACGAGCCGGAACCCAACACCGAGCAGCCAGCTATGGATTCACACACCGAGACGCGGCAGCCCACACCAGAGCCGATCTATTAGCCTTGGCTTTATTCCAGAAAGGACCATGCCATTTTCTATTTCAACTTGCCCATTGGAAGCCGGATGAGCGACTGATGCAATGTCTAGCATGATCCTCTTCTCTTTACAGAATCGAGGAAAATCTCCTTCAGCAAAGTTTGTTCCATTATCTGAGATGATCCCATGCGGATAGCCATATTTCAGAATAATATCCTTCAAGAAGCTTACTGATGTGTTTCCATCACATTTCCGGATTGGCTTCACTTCAATCCATTTGGTGAACTTATCAACCATGACAAAGATATGAGTCATGTTGCCCCGAGCTGGCTTGAAAGGACCCACCATATCCAAGCACCAAACAACAAATAGCCAAGTAATGGGAATTTTCTTCAACTCGGAAGCTGGCATGTGAATCTTGCTTGCATACCTCTGGCATCCATTGCACTTCCTCACCAGATCTTCTGCTTGTTGCAAGGCATTGAGCCAAAAGAATCCATGCCAGAATTCTTTTTTGACCAAGGCCCGAGATGAGGCATGGTGCCCACATTCTCCTTGGTGTATCTCTCTGAGAATCTCTTCTCCTTCTTCTGTCTCAACGCAGCGTTGGAGTACACCGGTAGCGCTTCTCTTGTGCAGCTCCTTGTTGATGATGGTGTAGCCCTTGGATCTCCTTTGAATCTGCCTGGCTGTGACCTCGTCACTCGGCAGTGTGCCATCCATCAGAAAAGATAATATGGGCAAAGCCCAACTCGGTGTCTCCTGGATAGGAAACACTGGTTCGTCCACTTCCATTGGATCAGATGTCATGACTTGCTCCGAGTTGGAGACGAGTCCCCGAGTACTGAGAAATGATCCCCTCGATGAACGCGATAGTCCCCGGGTTTGCAGAGGCAGTCCCCGGGTTCTCCTTTGAGCTCTCCCAGTCAATATCCATGGGAACAGCTCCTGAGTCCGGCAAAGACAGGATGAATATAGACTCCGAGTTGGGTGATGGCTTGATAGAAGGCTTCCTTAAATTCTCCATAGCAATCCCAGGTGGGATAAACTGCCGAGAAGACCCCAACTTGGACAAATCATCCGCTCCATCATTCTCAGCTCGGTGGATGTGATGGACCTCACACCCATCGAAGAATCCGGTCATATTTTGGACGAGGAACCGGTAAGATGCCATGTTGGAATCCAACGCGTCCCAAGTCAACGAGACTTGTTGAACCACCAGATCTGAGTCACCATAACAGACAATCTACCGGATTCCAATCTCCTTGGAAATTTTCAGCCCATGGACCAAGGCTTCGTACTCGGCAACATTATTGGACGCCGAGAAGTGGATCTGCATCACATATTTGAGCTGGTCTCGCTTGGGTGAGGTGAGCACAACACCGGCACCGAGCCCCTCTTTTACTTTGGAGCCATCAAAATGCATTCTCCAGAAATTTGTTTCCGGCAAGGGAGGCTCATACTGCATCTCGGCCCAATCAACCAAAAAATCCGCTAGAGTTTGCGACTTGATTGCCTCTCTTCTGGCATACAGAGGAGTGTATGCTGCTAGCTCAATCGCCCACTCTAGGGAGCGATTGTAATCACCCAGGCATACTGTGATTCGATGCTCCGGGAAATAATGCCGGTAGTGTGGGGAATAAGGATGACTTCTCTGTATCCAATCACAGTATACCTAGGTGCCAAGAACTATCCTTATTGGGTGCCTAGAAGCTCAAGCATTATTTCCAGGAGCATCCAATCACAGTATACCTGGGTGCCAAGAAGCTCACCACTGTGATTGGATGCTCCTGGAAATAATGCTTGAGCTTCTTGGCACCCAGGTATACGTCGTAAGTCATCTTCTGGTAGTGTGGATAGTTCTGCTTGGAGCTGGATAGCACCTCGCTGAGATAATATACCAGCCGCTACACGGTTTTTCCTTCTTCTTCACGCTCCACTACCACCACCACACTTACTAACCGGTTGGTAGCTGCTATATAGAGCAGCATTGGCTCCTTAGGCAAAGGGCTTGCCAGGATGGGAGTGCTACCCAGCATGGTCTTGAGCTCCTTGAAGGCCACATCAGCTTGCGGGGTCCAGATAAATTTGTCACTTTTCTTCATGAGCTGATAGAGAGGCAAAGCCTTCTCGCCCATTCTTCCCAGGAACCGGCTAAGAGAAGCCAGGCACCCGGTAAACTTATGCACATCCTTCAATGACCTCGGCAAAGACATGCTCTCTATAGCTTTTATCTTTGAAGGATTGGCCTCAATGCCCCGACTGGATACCAAGAAATCGAGTAACTTGCAAGCCGGGACGCCAAATGTGCACTTGGTTGGATTCAGTTTCATCTGGTACTTGCGCAAGCTGGCAAATGTTCCCTCAATATCGCTCAGCAGAGTGTGTTTATTTTTGTTTCGATGACAATGTCATCTACCTGCACATTTTTGCCAATTTGCTCATGCAGACATTTCTGCATGCATCTCTGATAAGTAGCCCCAGCATTCCTCAAGCCAAAACACATAACACGATAGCAATAAACCCCGTACGGGGTAATAAAAGCAGTCTTTATTTGATCAGCCGGATTTAAAGGTATCTGGTGAAAACCAGAGTAGGCATCAATGAAAGACAAAAGCTCGCACCCGGCAGTGGAATCAATCACATGATCTATCCGGGGTAGCTGGAACGGGTCCTTGGGGAAGGCCTTGTTCAAGTCGGTGTAGTCTACGCACATGCGCCACACCACAACGACCATGGGGTCATCCTCCTTCTTCTCCACCATGACCGGATTGGCCAGCCAATTCGGATGCAGCACCTCCATGATGAATCCACTTGCTAGCAGCCTTGTGATCTCGTCACCAATGGCTTTCCTTCTCTCAGCCACAAAGCGGTGCATAGCTTGCTTCACCGGCTTGGCATCCGGCCGCACATGCAACGAGTTCTCAACTAACTCCCTCGGGACACCCGGCAGGTCTTGATTGGACCATGCGAAGACATCCCGATTCTCATGGAGGAAGTGGATGAGCTCGCTTTCCTATTTCTCCTCCAACCCGACGCCAATGATGGCCACACGCTCCGGGAACTCCGGGTCAATCTGCACCTTCTTTGTTTCCTGGGAGGCCTGGAAGGTGGATACATACTGAGAGCTCGGCATGCCAGGCATACCGACTTGAGCTGCTTGGGCTAGGGCCACCACCTCGTGTATCTTCTTCTTCTCGGCAGCAATTACCATGGACTCGGCAAGCCGAGATCCAGCAGATGCACACTCCAGGGAGCGATTGTAATCACCCGAGATGGTGATGATGCCATTGGGACCGGGAAGCTTCATCTTTAGATAGGCCGCGTGAGTTGAAGCCATGAAATTGGTCAGAGAAGGCCTGCCGAGCAGAGCATGGTAGGGGCTCTGAAGATCAACTACTTCGAACTGCAGGCACTCGGTCCGGCAGTTCTCCATGGTGCCGAAAAGCACATCCATCCAGATCCGACCAATGGGAGCACAAGACACTCCCAACACTATGCCATGGAACATAGTCCGACTGGGTAGCAGCATGTTCTCGGCAAGGCCGAGCTTCTCCATGGTATCTCGGTACATGATGTTGATACTGCTCCCGTTGTCGATCAGCACCTTGCTGAACTTCACATTCTTCTTGGTCCCCAAGAAGGTAGGGTCCACCACTAGAGCATATGTACCTGGGTTGGGCATTATCTTGGGATGATCCGCTCTGGACCAGACTATGTCCAGGTCACACAATCCATGTAATGCGGCACAGCCGGCATCACTGCGTTCACCTCCATTGCGCGCCTGCGCTGGAACTGCTTGTCGTCTGGCTCAGTGGTGAACACCATATAGCTCTCATGATGCTCCTGGTACTGGTTCTGGTCCCCAGCACCACCATTGTTGTTGTTGTTCTGGTTGGCATTGTTGTTGTTGCGGTTGTTGTTGCGGATGTAGTAGTTGTTGTTGCGGTTGTTATTGTTGTAGTTGCGGTTGTAGTTGTTGTTGGCATCCAGCGCCACTTGATTTACATTCTCCCTCCTCTGGTTCTCGGCCGGCCTGGGAACAGTTGCCCGGATCGGCTGCACATTGGCGCCTGAGAGCGTAAGAGGAGGAGAACGAGGCAGCTGACCAAAGCCCTCGCTCTTGATCTGGTCCCACCAGCTGCACTGCCCGGTAGTGTGGTTGGCTGGCCTACACGGATGCCGAGTATGAAAGCTGCAAGGCCCATCCTTCATGTTCTCGAAGACAAATCTCGGAGGGACGCGAGACTCCTGGGGGGCATTGTTCTGTTGAGGAGCATTGTACTGCTTCTTGAAGTTCTGGCCCTGAGTCTGGTTCTGCCCGTATTGGGATCCAGCAGTTTTTTGCCTTTGACTGCTCCCGGTAGCACCTTGATCCTGAGTAACTGCAGCTACATGGTCTGACCCATAGCGGATATCCGGACGATCTTCCCTTCTCTTGTTGCGGAAGTCTTGGCGGTCATGGCGCCGGGATCCATCATGGTGTTTCCTCTTTGACTCAAAGGAATCGAGTAGAGGCTGAGTAGGGTCGCCGAGAGCATACATATCTGCAATCTTGATTTGTCTCGGCGAGGGTACTCGGCATCTCCCTCTGCAGTTTCTGCCACAGCATGCTACCATGTCGGCAACCTTGAGCGAACCAGGCGACGGCCTGTGACTCGTTCACACCTTCACAGGTGTTCCTCGGAGTGCTCCACCGAGAAAGGTACTCGCGGTCAGTCTCCTCTTCTCTCTGCTTGCACGCCGAGAGCTGCTGTGGCCGGTTTGGCCTCTTGTAAGTGCTGGTGAAGTTGCTGATGAAGGCTTTCGAGAAGTCAAGCCAGCAGTTGACACTGTCTTTTGGCAGGTTGTTGAGCCAGATTCGGGCAGGGCCCTCCAACATCTGGGGCACGTACCGTACAGCCCATCTCCGGTTGCCGTCTGCAACGTACACGGAAGTCACATAGTCATTCAGCCAGTCCTCTGGCTTGGTGCTTCCGTCATAGGTCTTTGTCCCTCTAGCCAGCTGGAACTTGTCCACAGCCGGCTCCCCCATGATCCTGGGACCAAAACAGCTTGCCCCGGGCGGGCCCCTTGCTTCTATTTCCTCGGACCGATAGATTGGGTCCAGCTTGTACCTTGCATCACTTGGCTCCAGCACCCTTGCTCCCAATCGAGCTGCGAGATCTCTTGGGTCGGCGTACCCGGCTTGCTCCATTGCCGATTAACCGTCGTTGTAGCGGTCTTGGTACACTGGACCGGGTTGAACAACCCGGTTGACCACTGCAGCAAGCACCTGTGGCTGAACAACATGCTGAACCGGGTTAGCAACATGCTGCCGAGATGGACCATCTCGGTTTCCTCCTTTCCCCTCTTGGTGAACTCGGGTGGCCTGGCGAACAGTTCCTGCAGCATTGTGTTTTTGGCCGGGCTGCCGCTCTATAGCGTGCTGTTTTCTGGCGACAGCCGGGTCGTACACCTGCATCTGTTTGTTCTTCCCAGAGTTCACACTCGGGGCCCTCTAACCGCCGGGAAGTGGCGATGAGGCATGTCCTACGGATCTTGCCCCATGCGAATGAACAACATGGGACGCACCAGCTCCCGGATTGGCATGCCGGAAAGCCTCATTCTGCCTACCAACTTCTAGAACGAGCTCATTGAGCCGTTCCTGCTGCCTAGCGCGAGCTTCGCCGGTCAGATTCGGCAACTCAGCAGCAACTGCCTCTGCAGCTCTAAGTGTTTTGGCAGGAGAGCTATATTTTGGCCTACCAGCAGTAGTTAAACTAGCAGACTTGCTAGCAGCTCTACCATCTCTAGCTAGCTCAGCACCTAGATTACGACGAATAACTCCTATCTTGCTAGGATTTCTAGATACAGGAGTAAAACCATGTGCTTTATTGTACTCGTTTTGATCCATGTTGAGCTCAAGCCTGACCTTTTCCATCTCCTGGGCCTCTAGAAGCAAGGCCTAGCATTGTTGCTCGAGTTGCACCCTCACCACAGCCGGATCCACGTCCGTGGCGAGAGGCATACCGAGGTGCTCGACATCGGCACGAGCCGCCGGTATCACAGTCGATGCCGATAGGTCCTTGTAGCCCGGTTGGTTCTGAGGCATGTCGTAGGGATTGTGGCCCCTGCGAGCAGCCGGCTTGTCGACGACTTCAGGCGCAGTGGGCGCGCCTTTCCCGGCATCGATAGCCAGGCCAGTCATCATCACCTCCACCCTGCCCGCAGAGCAGCCGGTTGGCTTCCCGCGGATGGCGAGAACAGCAGGAGGGTCCTCAGCGACGAGCACCACCTCGGGGTACTCGCGGATGACGGTGGTGGCGACGTACACCAAATGCGCGCCGAAGGAGAGGATGGAGCCACCTGCAGGCATGTGCCTGCCGCCAAAATCACCAGCGTTGTCGCTGACAAAGTCGAAGGAGCCGAATCTATGGACGAGGCCACAAACCACGCGCTCCCCCGACGGAGAAACGGGTCCCGTCCGAATATGCACCATAGCCAGCGCCGCTGCTTGCCCCATGGTGGGCGCCAACTGTCGTGGTGCGGAGAAGACAGATGCCATAGGATGGCTTAAGTTTGGGGCCGATGGACGCTGTAGGTATTCGGGGAGGGATCGCACCCCGAATAGGCACGCACAGAACAATGCAAACACCACAATCTACCCAGGTTCGGGGCTCTCGTGAGGAGGTAACACCCCTACTCCTGCCTATCTCTCTGTATTAGGTTGTGCCGAGTACAGAAGTTACAATCTCTCGGTATGTCCCTCTCTGCCGAGTAGCCAGCGCTCAGCTCTCTCTATTGTTCTTTCTGTGAGTTGCTAAGTCTCGCAATAAATGAGCTAGAGTCCAACGTCCCTCGCGCAGGAGGGGGTTGGCCACCTTATATACTGGTGGCCAACCAGTATTCTATGAATAAAAGGACCGAAGGGACAACTCCACTATAGGAACGGCGCATGCCTCCGTGTTCCCGCTGACACCGTCGCCGAAAGTCGCCGCGGTAGGCGGCTGACAGTTGTTGTCCACCTTGTCAGTCTCTTAGGGTAGGTCGCTGACATATCCTGTCCCCCTTGCCAGTGATAGGACTTGACAGCTACCAACCCGTACTGTTCCCACGTCTCAGTGCGGATAACCATGCGCCTAGTAAGTTGAACCGCACGCCAGTACGGCCCCTGGATACGCGGGATCTTCCACAACGGCTCCATTGACTTTGCGCCCGAGTAAAATAGCTTCACGTCTATCCAGATCACCCGAGCGCTACTCGGCTGATCGAGACATATGCCTGATTCTTCCTTCTAGCCTCTTGCTCTTTCTACCGAATAGCACCAACCGGATTCCAAACACCCGGGTAGACACCTACCCGGCCAATACCAACTCGGTGCGGCTGAACTTTGGTAAACATCATTTTGGACTTTGTTTCTTAACTGCCTTACCCCTACTCAGGGGTAGCCCCCAGACAAAAGTGGTCAAAGAATATGATGGAGACTCAACATAAAAGTAAAAGAAAGGCCCTTCGCAGAGGGAAGCATGGATCACTCATGTGCTAGAGCTTTTAATTTTATTAAACATAGGTATTGAAAACATTTTGAGAGAGGTGTATGCTTATGTCAACGAACGGTAAACAGACAATACAATACGTCACAAGCCAACTGGATTCACCAGAGCGGCTCCCATTGTGAAGGACGCATCTGGGTAGAAGTTCATCCCCCTTTCTCTTTTGTTTACACAATTATGTTTTGACTGATAAATCAGGGGCAAAAAGAGTGAAGAGAATTTGTGTGTATTAATTTGGGGCTGGGCACCCTGCTGCCAGCTCTTCTATCATTTGGATAAGAGGATGCAACCACTAGTCCAGGGTGTGAAATCCAATCAACAAGTGAGATAAAGATTCTCTATTTACGTCTTCCTGAGCTAAAACAGGAATAATTTTTAGCAGGTTTAAAAGGTAGCACATGAGCAATTTACTTTGGAGTGACAGTTAAATACCACATATAGGTAGGTATGGTGGATACATTTGGCAGACTTTGGTTTTTGGAAGTTGGATGCACGAGTAGATCTCATACTCAGTACAGGTGAAGGCTAGCAATAGACACGGAGCGACAATCAAGAGAGCAACAACTATCATAATCATGTTTGCGACAAAGTAAAGTTAACTAAGGCACAAAATTGATACTAGAACTCTGAGACAAAATAAATCATCAAGGCTTATTGACTTTTTGTTTTCAGTCTTAGCATGCGTGAGCATGTGCCAAGTCGATTCAAATGAAACAGTCAGAGGAGGCTACCACAATGTCATGTCCTTCTACGAATAGAACAATGCGAACAAATATTTATATGACATGTCATTTACCATTAATAAATTGGAACAAAACATGAGAGAGCACGAACTATTAAGAAGCCATTAAGTCACATATATCTTATACGAACAAACTAAGCATGCTCACATAGATGGATATATGTACAAAAATGAAAGCAAATAGAGTTCATACCAGCCTCTCACCACAACTTGAATTGTCATAGATCATCATTATTGCTCTTCACTTGTGGATCGAATAATATATAATGAAAACCAAGCTCAAATGGAGTCACAGACGACTTTTGAACTGTGCAACAAACTTTACAAAACCAAAGAAGAAGAACAAATATTTTTGGGTTTTTCAATTAAAGCAAGAATGGAAAAAGAACAAGCAAACAAAGCAAAATAGTTTTGGATTTTTGAATATTAACCTACGGAAAGCTAAAGGTTGAATCCTCCTTCCGAGCCAGCAAAGGACTGTGTTCGTGCCGGTCAGAGGAGGGGAAGAAACGACGAGTTTCGCAATCTGCCGTTTGATTCGCAGCAGGTCCGGAGGAAGAACCTAGACTGTGTCCAACGCCCAATTGTCTTTGGGAGTGGCAGCGAAATTGACGAAAGCCGGAATGCCCGTCTCTTTCCAAGCGGTACTACCGCCAGTTACAAGCGGTACTACCGTTATGACTGTCAGTAGTACCCAGCGCACGGTACTACCGTTGGCCCCTAGCAGTACTACCGCTACAGGAGTTCGTGCCCAGCACAGACTCGGCAGCGGTACTACCCCTTGGCCCAGGTAGTACCAGGTGGGCGGTACTACCGCTGAGCGTAGCGGTACTACCGCTGCTGCAAAAATCCGGGGGATAAAAGAGATCTGGGAAACGGGGGTTACCCTCATAACCCCCCACTATCCCTCATCTCCTCCCCACTTCGGATATCGCCGCCGCCAAGCCTTCCGGTTACCGGGGAGGGCTCTCTCCGGCCCTTGAATGCTCCTCTCTCGCCGGAGAACACCCGGGGACCACTCCCAACTCCTCCTCCTCGATGATGAGCTCCCGTACCCTTCCTATCTCTCTCCCTCGAGAAATCTTGAGAGATGACGATTCCTAGGGTCTAGAGATCTCCTAGTCTAGGGGTAGTTTGTTGTGTTCCCTACGTAGAGGAAATCATACTAGCACTGCTTGTTGTTCTAGTTTTGTTTTGGATTCGTTAGTCTCGTTTGGGTGCCATGGTTGAATCCGCCAGCAGCGGTACTACCGCTGTCACCAGCGGTACTACCGCTATGGCTGGAACCGCTGGCAACAGCGGTACTACCGTGGCCCCCAAGTGGTACTACCGCTTCCTGGAGACTGTAACAGTTTGGAGTTCTAGTTTGATTCCCTCTCGCAGATCATTTTGATTGATGTTTCGCTTATCTTGTGCTATCCCCCTGTTGCTTTCTTAGGAGCAGGTGCTAGTGGTTCGAAGGGTGGAGGTCGCAAGCGTGCAACCAAGCGAGTCCATAAGAACCCCGAGGAAGATGAACACCCCGAGGTTATGCCACAAGGAAACCTGACAAGGAGGCAGAGATCCATGAACATGAAATCAAAGGAAGCTCGTGATAAGTCCATTGCCAATATGCCAGATGAGCAGTTTCGTAGGGAAAGGATGACCAATCCCTATAATCATCTTAGGGAAGCTCGAGCCAATGAGTGTTTCTGGACATGGTTTCAGGAGAGGATCTTGTATGAGGAGTATCCACTTAACAAGAATAAGGTGGTTACTCAATTCTCGATCAATGTTGCATATATGAGATCCAAGATGGACTATTTTGGTGAAGCCCTGGAGATGTGTGAAGAATTTGGGCTTCTGGATTTCATTGAGCTCAACGAGGACTATGATGAGCATCTTGTGGGCAAGTTTTATGCCACACTGTATTTCCACACTAACGAGAGGAAGATCTCTTGGATGACAAAGGATCAGAAGTTCTCAGCGTCATGGAGTCACTTTGCCACTATTCTGGGCTTGCAGGACTCTGGAGAGACCCCTGATGCTGATTTTCACACCACCTACTTCAGACTTCCTTATCATGAGAAGTCCATGCCACTCACTGAGATGTATGACCTTTACATTCCTGGACGTGTTGTGGTTGGACAGTCCAAGCATCTGTTGCCAGTCTATGATATTCTCCACAGGATTTTCAGGAACACTTTGACTCCTCGAGTGGGAAACTTTGATCAGATCCATGGTTCTCTTGTTGACTTGATGGTATACTCTCACAGGCGTCGTGGTGATGGCCTGAGGCTTGATATTATGGACATTCTGTACAATGAGATTTACAACTGCATTATGAAGAGGAGAGTGCATGTCTTTGTTGCTTTGGTCTATAAGCTCATCTCCACCACTTGGCGCAATGCCAAGTTTGCTGAGGCTCTATTGGACAATGATCAGGAACTGAAAACTCATGCCATCAAGGATCTACGTGTCAAGAAGCATGCCACTCCTATACTTGGTCCGGATGATCTTGGTCCGGACACCGATGGCTCGAGTGACTCAGATTTTGAGATGCAGGGGAGAGCTCAGAAGGAAGGCTTTCGCAAGTGGATGTCTTGTACCTTGAAGAAGATCTTCTGTCGCCAGATTGATATGGAGGACAAGGCATATCGTGCTCATGTCCGTAGTAAGGAGGAGCGACAGCTTACACGTGACAGGTTTTCCCATCTGGGGGTGCCTGCCCGTGCTGGGTCTGAGGACAGGATCACGACTTCTAGGGAGTGGAAGTCCAAGCAAGGCAATGTATGGTTTGATCCCGAGCTTCTAGATGATTCCACTACTTCTCGCGAGCCTTGGACTCGTGGTGAGACTGACGAGGAGGTTGAAGATGTGAACTCGGAGGATGAGCGTAACCTTGGCAGCCCGGCTCGTGCTTCTAGCTCCGACGACGAGTGACCTCCAGGGACGCTAGCATCGCCTCTTCCCTTTTTGGTGCCTTGATGCCAAAGGGGGAGAGAGTTCTATTAGGATCGAATCATTTGCTTAAGTTTGTGTTCGTTTGTCAAACTTTGTGTCGTGTGCTTGTGTGTTGAACTTTGGTGTTATGTTTGTGTGGTTGAACCATTTGATGTTATGGATTTGGTTTTATGTCTATTATCGTTTATCTTTTAATCAAGCATTCATATTATCATATCTTTTGTACCCTTGCTAGGTTTCAAAGAGTTAGGGGAGCACACTTTCGAAAAGAGAATAAAGTTTGCCTCATAAGCAAATTTTTCCTTATGTATCACTCTCTAGAAGTGCTCGTCCAAATTCTTTGTACCTCCCTTAGTG
The DNA here is from genome assembly GCA_028641055.1 of Alopecurus myosuroides. Lineage (NCBI taxonomy): Eukaryota > Viridiplantae > Streptophyta > Magnoliopsida > Poales > Poaceae > Alopecurus > Alopecurus myosuroides. The sequence continues at coordinate 367,355,769 of CM054058.1, read as the reverse complement.
TGTTGTCATCAATCTCCAAAAGGGGGAGATTGAAAGTGAATTTGCATCTTTGATCTCTCTTAGGTTTTGGAGTTGACAACAACACAACTAAGCTTCTAACAGTGCGTCAAGTATTTCAGGTAATATCAAATAGACGCCAAAAAGGTGAAGAAAATTCCATGACATTGCCACCAAAATTGACTTGGTCCAGCGGTAGTACCGGGCTTGGCAGCGGTAGTACCGCTCCACACAGGAAGCGGTAGTACCGCGCCTAGTACCGCCAGAAGTACCGCCAGGAGTAAAATGCTCTCTGTATCGCACGGTACTGAGGCGGTAGTGGCTCGGTAGTACCGCTGCACTCGTTTCAATTTTGAGCAAAACCTTGCTCAACGGTAGTACCGCTACTGGCTGGCGGTAGTACCGCTCCCTACAGGAAGTGGTAGTACCGCCCTTAGTACCGGCCCTTCTACTGCTGGCTAGGATTTGCTCTCTGTATCGCACGGTACTAGAGTGGTAGTGACCTTTCGAAGTGGCTGGCGGTAGTACCGTGGTGCACTCGCGGTAGTACTGTTGCTGGAGTACCACGGTAGTTCAGCAGCAGTACCGCCTGCGCTCTGCGACTGGGCCTCCCTAGTACCGCGTGGTTACCCAGGTAGCGATAGTACCGCTGGGACCAGCGGTAGTACCGCCAGGCACGAAAAGGGTCAAAACGGCTAGTTTTGGGAGGGGGCTATAAATACCCCCTCCCCTTCTTCCCCAAGAGGTTGCTCACTCCAGCATTTAAGACAAGCATTTATTGAGCCTCCAAAAGTTAGATCTCTCCCAATCCCTCCACCCAAACTCATTGATTCCTGGAGGATTGGAGGAGAAGACCCGGATCTACATCGTCACCGACTCGTTCTTCATTTCCCCCTCTCTAGCTAGAGGGATCTAGCCTAGGGTTTCCTCTTATGGATAACCTAGGCATCTTGCTACTTGTTGGTGATTCAAGGATTGTTGGGAGCCCCCAATTTGGTTGTGGGGTTGTGCCCCAAGTTGTTTGTAAAGGACTCGATTCCCGCCTCAAAGGGGATCAATAGTGGAAGGTGAAATAGGCCTTTGTGGCGGGGTTCATCGGAGAATAGGGTGAGGCCTTTGTGGAGTTGAGTAGGCCTTCGTGGCGAGCTCACACCCCTCCAACGAGACGTACTCCCTTAACAAGGAGGAACTCGGGATTACATCGTGTCTCCGTGTGCTTCACTTTTTTTACCTCGTTCCCTTACTCCCTTTACTTACGTGCTTTGTGTTTATTGCATCCTTGTCATATAGTTAAATTCACCGTAGTTGCATTATCTAGAGAATTTACCTTTGTATCTAGCCTAATTGTTAAAGAAAAATTAAAATTGGTCGTAGCACCTATTCACCCCCCCCCCTCTAGGTGCCCATACTTTACTTTCAACAGGTGGCGAGAACACCGTCGGTGGTGTTTCGGTTCACATTGAAGCAATACTGGAAGAAATCCAGTCTTGGTTATATTCCTAAATAACGCTCGAAAAGAGCCTGGAATCCGACTACATAGAGGATGGAGTTTGGGGAAAGATTATGGGGTTGAACCCCATAATGACTAAGAACCTAGAGAAAAAACGCAGAAGGGGGGAAACCCATACCTCTAAGGATATGGGAGGCAAGGATAACCCTTTCTCCATTTTTCGGCAAAGGTTTCGAGTCTTCCTCATCAATCCGCCACTTGTCCTTGGCAATGAATCTGTCATTTTCCATGTTGTGCAGAAGAGACAGTGCAGTGTTGCACTGGCTCTAGTTGTCGGAATCCTCCACTTCTTCTTTGCCTCCGGTGACGGTGACGATCGCCGCGGTTTTGACGCCGCGGGCAGAAATTCCCCCCTCCCCAGATTCGGAGATGGAATGAGGAGGAAGGGGAGTGGAAGACGATGGCGGCATGGTTCCGACCGTGGAGCTCGAATCTCCGTCGGTCGATGCGTTCGCGTTGATCTCTGTTATGCTCGTGGAGGTGCTTGGAGGAGCCGGTGGAGCAGAAGTGGAAATCATCTCCATCGCCGGATCGAGGTCGACGGTGGCCTCAGATGCGCGTGCGGGGCTTCCGGTTGCCATATCTTGGCAGCGCAGTCACGGGACAGAACACCGGCTGCCGATGTTGGATTCCGGTGAAGTGCTGGGTCTCTCTCTCTCTCTCAAGTGTCTCGTGCGCTGTTGCTTTGGAGTGCTCGAGGGGAAGTGAAGAAGAAGAAGGAGAACCGGAGGGCTCGAGGCAGGCTATTTACAACCATTTTTTGCCAAGATTCGTCCTAACGGCTATTTTAGCCGTTGGATGATTGACGCGTGGTGCGCCGAGAAACCCGGGAAACAAGGAGATGGGGTGATAATAGCTATCTCCTCGCTTCTCGTGAAAAACCTGTCAGGAATACAGTTTCAGTCTTTTGACTGAAACTAAACATTTGTCATGTAAGCACGATTTCATCGCTCGCGTCACAGGTTCCTTCTCTACAAAGATTCATGGAAAGAATGCCGGATTTCGGAAAATCCGAATTTCGCATTAAAAAAAATTCGATGAAGGAAGAATCAAGACAAAATGCCGACTTTTATGAAAAGGGTACAAAGCAACGATGGAAAGACGAAGTCTTAATTCTCCTTGGGGGCTACTATCGGATGTATGCAAAATGGGGGTATGTACGGAATTAGCCAGAGGCCGAATTACCAGGGTGGCCCACAGGCAATGGAATGGAGTCCATTGGGCGGCCCAGTAAGCCGACGCGCGGGAAACCGGATTCTAGAAGGACCCGGATCATGGCCCACATGTGAAACGACTTGGAGAAGAACCCGGATGTCTTACTTTCCGAGATTAGATACTTTTCGTAGTCTTCTAGGTTTCTTTCCTGTAAGCCCTAGTCCGGCTATCTATATAAAGCCGGACAGAAGCGAGAGAACAACAAGACAGTAGCAAGAAGCCAACTCGCCAAGAAGTTCATCCTCACCGAGTTAGCGAAACTATACTCACAATTGTACTCTGTATACTTCAGGCGTCAGCCCTGATTTTAGTGAGATTGCAGGAGTAGGAACGCCGTCATAGTTGCGACGTACCGAACCTGGGTAAATTGTGTCCTCGCTTCTAGTTCTCCCACGTTCCCCCACGGTTCTACCAGTAGGCTTATGGCACCCCCATCCATGATCCTAACTACGAAATCTTGACAAACGATCATACTCCACGTGTTTCAACGCATTAGCCGACAATGTGACTTCTTGGCCATTTCTTCCTAAACAAATACCAACAATACCTAGACTAGAGGATAACTTGGAATTTGAAAAAAGAAAGAAAAGATCTATGCTCCGAAGACGTACCCAAAGGAGGAGGCGAAAACATCGCCGCCTTGCGACGCATGGCCTTGGACATGGCGTCTTCATCAGTGCTTGGCGCTCCATCCGCCGTGGTGAGATGACGTGCGCTACGCCTAGGCAACTCCTTTGGTTGAGCACGTTCCTCACTAGCCATAGACACCGTAGAGGGGGCGTTGGTGAAGTAGAAGCCTCCCGACGGTCGTATTTCTTGTCTCCAGGTCGTCCTCGAGAACTTGCACGGACCCACCCTTGGTCTGACCGGTCCTAGCCGGCGTGTTACCAGCAGCCTGGGCGGCTGACTACGTCGGCGCCGCTCGCCTGGGCAGGAGGTCGCTGCCAGGAGCTGCAACCACGGACGGCCCGCCATTTCTGTCCTCCCCCCGCGCAGAAGCGTGATGGTCTCCCTCCGACTGGGCACAGGCGAAAAGTAGCAGAGGCCGCCTTCGCCAACGGAGATGCCCCCGAGCGCTGGGCCTCGGCTTCCCATGCGCGAGCGACAGCGAGCCAGTCGCCACTCTGACCGACCGAGCGTAGAACCAGCCAAGTAGGCTGCACCACGACAGTGATATGCTACTGCGCGCCGCCTAGAACAGTAGCCACTCCACGACAAGCAGCATCCGACCCACCACCACAACTCCTCTCCTCCAACATTGCCGGTGACAACTCCTTCTCTGATGACCTTTGTTCCACCGGAAAAAGAAGGCCACCCAAAGAACTCAACAGTCGAACAATCTCCTTTCCTCTAGGTTTCTGAGGACTAGGATTTATCGGCGTTAGAGTGTAGCCCCTCAACAGCTCCAAAGCATCAGCCTGAACTGGCCTCGTACTGGTAGAAGGTGAAGGATCAACTGCCATACTCGCAAGCCCAGCCTCATCCTGCTCTGAAGCACCGGTGGCAAATTGGACATTATCCTCGTCCTCGACACCCCTCTATCTCGAGCCGCCCTGCACCTTGTGGTCCCAAACAAATGGGATGAAGTCCGGCTCGGGTATGTAGTCATCATCCTCAGATCGGAAACTAAATGCATACCCCTATAGCAACAAGACCCCATCTGTGGTGATATACAGACCCACTTCATCCACCTTTTTAAACACTTCATCATCAGCCAAGCCAAGACGAATCCGAATAATACCCCTACGTCGAAGAGCCAGAAGATCAACGTCCAAAGTAGTACCAATCAAAGACCCAACTGTCCATAGCCCCAAGAAGTGCCTCAACGGATGCGGAACTCCCTCTACATGCACCCACGTCTGATGCAGCTCCAACTTTGGCAATATCTTTTCCGGCTTCAATTTGATAGTCTAGTCGTCTGAAACAGAACGCCAAAGTCCATGCCATCAAACCTCTGCAACTCCTTCACATAAGGAAAAGCCATCGTGAAATAATTATCTCCATTAGGCAAAGCCCCCCATTTCCATATAGGCGTCGTACTCATGCGAGTCACCGTTGCCTCAACTTGTTTAGCAGTCGCAGCAGTCCTCTGTACCGTAACCAAAGTTTTAAATAGCCGGCTATAGCCCGGCTGTAGTCAGGCTATAGCCTTCTGAGAGGCTCGGGGCTACGGCTAGAGCCTTTAGAGGCTATATGGAGAATAGCCGCTAATAGCCCGGCTGTATGGATATAGCCCGGATATAGCCTCTTAGCCCGGCTATATCCTGCCAAGGGGACCAAAAAATTTAGTCCAATTTCGGAGCCTAAATCATTCACCGTTGGTTGTTGAATTGCTGTTGTGAGATGCGAGTGCGACACATAGCTATCTGGTTTCAAAACTGCTAAACTGTGTCATGAATAGTTGTTATTTAAACTCCTGATTGTTCGTTCATCTTATATATCTATGTTGTTACGTTATGCATTTGCGAATAATACTATATAAACGATTATATGTTGTCTAAATTTTATAGTTTATTCAATATTCTAGCAAAACGGCTATATGGTTATAGCCCGGCTATAGCCTTCCATAGCTTTTGAGATCGCCGGGGCTATATGCAATAGCCCGCTATTTTAAACTTTGACCGTAACCAAGGCAATTGGGCCCGCAGTCGGAGCCAACTGAGCCTTGAACACGCTATCTAGGAACTGAGAGAACATCGTATGCTTGTTGCCTAACCCTGATATGAACATTGATGGCTTTGGGAGCCTTAGAGTTGGACACTTCTTCATCGGATGCTTGTCATTATCACACACATAACAGTAGTGGTTGACAGGGCAATCTCTCGTCGCATGTGTGTCCACCTCACACTTCCAGCACCTAGTCTTGGCCTTCTTGGGGGCTAGGGGCTACGCGACGACAACATCAGTACCCCTGGGAACAGACATGGCTTGCCCATGCTACTCGACCGGTTGCACCTATAATGTCGCTGCCAACTCTCCCCCCTGATTCATCCCCTGAACAGCAGCTACCACCGCACCATCTGTTGCAGGCTTCTTCTTCTTTTTCCTCTTAGGAGCCACCGCTGCGCCGCCTTGCACCACAGCTCCAAAAGAGAAGCCCGGAACTGTCGCAGCCGTAGCAACAGCAGTCGTTGCCACCCCCGGTCCTGGAGCCACCGGAACCGCGGAAGGCGCCAGTGCTGGCGCAAACGTGGGAGGGCTGGGCGCGGGCGCGAACGTGGGAGGGTCGACGGATGCACCGAATCCGACCGCGGCACCCCTGCCCACCGCCGCACCACGCCCCTAGCCAGCCACCATAGGGACCGTCGGCCGCACTCCCAGGATACCGCCTGTCCGTTGCGGTGCCGCCATAGGCGGAGGAGACCACAAACGTCGGCGAAGGTTCGGTCCTATCGGAGGGAAGAGGTCGGCGAAGAGAGCGGAGCAGCGGATGGAAGTTGGAGCGAGGGTTTTGCCGATGATGCGCCGCGGACGGTCTAGGTATATTGTAACATCCCAAGTATGAAAAACTCCCAACTTAGAATGTTTGTTTCTTGTTTTTTGTTTCAAGTGCATCATGTCATCATAATGCATTCATGTGTTGAGTTTGAATTTCAAATCAAATTTCAAATCATTATGTTTCACACTTGGTCTGTTACAACTTTTTCAAATAAAACATTCAAATCAAACCATTTATTTGTTTCCAATAAACTTGAATTTCCAAATAATTAACTTGCTAAATTTTCACTATTTTCAATTATTGCAAAATTCACTCAAATTCAATTAAAATTCAAATATCCACAATATTTAAAAAAATTGAAAACAAAACATCATGCAACTGGGCATTTACAATGCTTAATCAATAGAAATTAATTTCATGAAATTTGAACCTCAAGAACTCGTTCAATTTCTTTCCTTTGCTTTCTCTACAAAAAAAACACAGGAAGAAAAGAAAAAATAAAAGGAAACCAGTGGGGGAGGCAGGCCAGCCCAAGTGGGCTGAGCCCACCTACCACCCCAACCAGCCCGCTTGGCCTCTTCTCCCACCTCCGTACAGGGAGTCGTCACCCCTGACGGAAGCAGGCACGACCGCAACCACCGATCCCCTCCTACCTGCTCCCCTTTCCCTGCCCTTATCTACCCCGAGGTAGCCCCAAACCCTAGCCCTCTTCTTCTCCTCCCCAGCCGCCGCTGCCACCCTACTCCCTCTCCCCTCAGATCCCCTCCGTTTATCTGAAGATTTTCCGACCGGAGCAACTCCGGCGAGCTCCCGCCGCCGTCCTCGACCTCCTCCTACCTCACCGAGCACACGGTCGGGCGCATGGTGAGCTCCTCTTTCCATTCCCGCCGTTTCCCCGATGGTTGGCGTGCCGTAGTAGATGCCTGCAGGCCGGTTCAGTTCGTCGCCGTCGGCACTGCCATGATAGTCGTTCAGTTACGTGCAGTCTGAATCTGTTTCGTTTTCGGTTCAGTTAACGCGCCAGATAAACACCTTAAACCTGCAGATCTGTTATTCATCACGAACACTCAGATAGCCCAATGGCACAGGCCCCCTCGCGCGCGATCAGGGGCGCGGGTTCGAATCCCCCTCGCGCGACTAAAAGCCCCCTTTTTATTCGTGAATTTGCAGCTGCGCTTAACTGAACCACAAAAGGGGCCGAAGCCCTGTTCTATCACAAGCCACACACTAGCCCATTGGCTAGAGCCTCTGCACCCCATGCTGGAAGCCCCGGGTTCGAGTCCCCCTGGAAGCAAAAGCCACCCCTTTTTCGGCCTTTTTCTTTTATTTCCCGAAATCCAGAAAAACAGATCTGAGGCTTTATTTGTAAAATCCATAACAAATTGAAAATTGCTCCATTTTCAATGGTTCAAGTTTCTGTGGATTCAGAATCTTGTGCTCTTTCTATTAGTCACAAAGTTGCAACATGTTTCTGTAATAAATTTTGCACTAAATAATTAAATACAGAAAATGCAATAAAAATTGGAAACTTTGGGAATTCATAACTTGAGTTTTGTTCACCCAAATTGAGCAAACTTGGGCTATAAAAAATTGTCTTAACAAACTCTACACAGTGGTATTTTATTTGGTCACAATTGAATTAAATTTGAACATGTTTCCTTCTGTTTACTAAAAAGGGCAGAATAAAAATGGTTATGGAAAAATGCATAATAAATTCAATAATGATCCAAAAAATTATGTTTAATAGCTCAAAATGTTCATTGAAACATTTTATACATGTTTTCAACCTTTTCAATACAATTTGTTCACTGCTTTTCCTAATTAAAATTGGAGTAATAATTCAATACTTTAATTACACCTTTTAAATTGCAAAATTCATAACTTGGGCATAGAATTTCCAAATACAACAAACCAAATATGTTTTCCATTCCATTTTTCATGAACTTTGCAAATATCAACTTTGTGTTCTGTTCTAAATAAATTAAATTGCTGAAAACAACTGTTTCTTAATTAATGCATTTAAAATTGTCAAATTAATAACTTGCTCATTTTAAATCCTTTTTCAACAAATGAAATATGTATTCCATCTAAAATTTTGTGTACTTTACAAATATGAATTTTGTTATCTATTTTGAACAATTAAAATGGGTGGAAACAATAAATGTTTGTGTAACTCATTTAAGAAGCCAAATTTCATAACTTAATAAATGAAATTCCAAACTTGGTAAACAACATATCAAATTGAAGCTATTGTTGTTTTCTTATTGTTTTCATCATCCATGCATCATTCTAATCAATTTTCACATGATGGTTATTTGTAGATCACTTAATTCAACTTTAATTCATGAGCTTTCTATATGCAACCCAAATTGCATATGGGCCCATTTAAATATGTTTATCATGTCAGCTAGCTTATCTTTGATGCATCAATTAAATTGCCATGCATCATCCCATGTTTGTGCATTATGCCATGTTATTGATTGTCCGTCTCTCTTCGTTGTTTGTTTGCTTCTTCTCGAATAGACGACGACGTTGAGACAGACAAGGTTTACGATACCACTTCAGAGGAGTTAGCCCAGTACCAGGCTACTGAGTTTGCAGGCAAGTATTCACTCACATGAACCATTGTGTCCTTTCCACACTTGATACCGATACTTTCCGTTGTCTAATCTGCTAGCCTTATGATTCGTTGCTTGTGTTCCGATCCTATCACCTGTCATCCTGCAGCCATGAATATAGCCTCACCCCCACACCTACAACCCTGTTGTTTGTTAGCCTGTGTCGTAGTATCATGCTTAGGTTTGTTGTGCTCGAGTCTTGTTGTCATTTATCTTATCACCTGTTTAGTTTGATAGATGGGCTTGTTATAATCCATATCATGTTAATGTTTGGGGTAATAATAATTTGATGATAAGGCACCGGAAGGAGGCCCGGGATAAGGTTTTGAAGCCTGCTAGTGTCGACCCTAATTAGGAAAAGGGTCTTGTCCTCTGCTCCATGATGAGCGTGCTCACCGCATCCGGGTGGTCGTATGGAACCCCCCCCCCCTCGACTTTGACCTGATCCGCAGTTTGTCCGAAGAGCCACACTTAGTTCGGGTGTTCCATTTGCGCATACGCATGAATGGGTCGCGCCCATGGTTGATGATTATGATGATGCATATAGGGCGAGGCCTGTGGTGCCGGGGGGTGTGGTTTTCACCCTTGCGCTTAGGTTAGGTCGGACTGGCCGGGATCTTATAGCTCCGTGGCTCCTAGGACAGGTTGTAGAGATGGTTCGAGTCGTGTTGAGTCCACCTGAGTTTTAGTTGGTGGCTCGAGTGTGTACGGGTACTGGAGCACACCCTGCAGGGATGAATCTTCTCGAGAAGCCGTGTTGTCCGCGGTTATGTGACGACTTGGTGAAAGTTCTGGCTAACAAGTACTCAGACAACTTACACCTAATTAATAATAATTTGACTAGTAATAGGCATATTGTCACAATAACCTGAACCTTCATTAATCCAACTGTGTGGGTTATCCTCGGATTGCTTCTTTGGATAAGGGGCGATATCCAGGATGGGTTTGTTTGGTGAGTAGTTGTAGTTGGTTCCAATACGCTATCTTATCCCTTTCTTTTAGCCGGAGGATGTAGCGTTTCTGTAGTTGGTTAGCGCAGCCCGCTGCCGCTTCTTTGTATCATCTATCTTCCGTTGAACCCAAAGCATCTGTACTTGGTGTTGTCGGGTACACCTTGGTATCTTGTGCGTCTTGCTTGCCAGTACTCGTCTGTACTGACCCCTTTGGGGCTGCGTGTTCTGCAGACTACGTTTCCGAGGATCCCCATGGTGGCTACTACGTGGAGTATGACGAAGCTGTTGACGAGTAGATAGCGGACCCGGGCAGGATCCGAGACTTCGTGGATGGGCTCCGTTCTTTTCGTTTCCGGCCTCTTAGGCCTATTTGGATCTTGTCTGTACTGAGACATTTTGGATGCTTCCGCTGTGATGTAATGATGACTTGTTGGGACATGTGTCCTCTGCATGACTGTATTTGCTATCTCTGCTCTAGTGAGAGCTTTTGCCACTTATTTCTATTTCTTTGTGTCTTAGAGATTTGGTGTGATATCACTGGTTCAAATGTCGTTGACGTACCATGTGTGTATGTTATGAAGTACGTCAATGGAAGTATTCGGATTTCTATTGGATGGTTTCACAGACGATGAATAGTAGAGGATGGTTGTCACACGTTTACGTGTTGGCCTACTCATATTGAGATGCGGGTGCAGGTAGGCCCCGTAAGCCATTTATCTACTGTTTAGATGGCTGTGAGTATCCTCTAAAAGTTCGGGTGCGACATATATGCAGTTTTTGTCGAGATAGACGTAGCTTATGTCAATGGATTAGGGAGTCGTAAGGAGGGATCCCATAGCCCTTCTAGACATCGGCCAAGGTGAGCCCATGGCTTTGGAAGGGCTTCCGCAGCATGCAGCCTGGGACCACCTGTCAGTGGGCCAGAAATTTGAAGCGCGGAATTCACGTCCGTGTCCACGCCGATCGGATCACAAGCAGGCCGCGCGTCGCCGTCTTTGCTTGCCGCCAGCGCCTTAGAGACATGCACCAGGAAGATGTCGCCCAAGCAAGGCAACGGCGTGACCCGCGGTCGAGGTACCGGATCACGCCAGCCCATCCTCACGGCGGGTTTCCGCAGCAGCCGCCCCACACCAATCTTGTCGCCTGAGACACTCGTCGGCGTTAACCCCGAACCAGCGTCCTCCGGCGAAGATTCCCCAGGCAACCTGCAAGGAGAAACACTCCATGTACCTGGATCCGCGGACTCATCGTTGCAACCCTTCTCCCAGAACTATGATTTCTTAGTCGGATAACCGCCATTTCTCCAGAAATCCGCCGCAATCTGGTCATCAGACAACGCCGGCCGCCGCACATCTGACCTCGATACGGTTCTTTCCTCGGACAGAACTTCCTTTGTCGCCCATCTAGCCGTCCCCTACGCCTCGACCTCTTCGTGACCTCCTTCCTCCGACAAAGCCGCACCCGGCACACCGAAGCGGGAGCCCTCAGAAGGGGCGCAGGACCCTGCCGCCGGCAACTCTCCAGGGGCAAGAGATAGACGTCGTTGCCCCATCCCCCTACCGGCAACTCCCCGGTTGGTTTAGTCATTTTTCTGTGCTAAATTGAGGGAGAATTTCACTTCCCGGCCTCTGCACCAACTAAGGATGCACACAGTTGAGAAATGAGTCTATGTCTGTTAGACTAGGGTTTCGCCTCTGCTCCGGCGATTGCGCGAATCCTTGATCCTCCTCGACTCCGTTTGGGGAGGCGCGCTTTCCCACATCGGTCCCCTCTGATTTTCTCCCACCTGCTTGGGTGCTTCTCTCCCCGTGTCAAATTCGGTGATTGTTTCTCCCACGATCTGTATCGAGTTCAGGGCGATCAAGGGGTAGACCTAGTTCTACTACCCGCCCTTGTCTAGGTGTGTTTCAACGATCCTCAGTCGGTGAGATGTCCGGGAAGGAAGGGCAGGAGATGGGATCCAACTCCGACGAGCCTAGCTGCGACCGAAACCTGGCGATCCCTCTCTCGGATCTTCCAAACAACGGAACTTCAGTGGAGACGCCTCGGAACGCTGACACCACGGGAGATGGTGTGGCGGACATGATGATACGACTCAAGCTCACAGCTCAGGAGGCTACGCGTTCGTCTGGGATGATGAGGCTGAAGATCTGGACTGCCCGGCATGGGCGCTCGTGGGTAAGATCTTGGCGCCAAACACACTTCATATTTCAACGATCAGATCGTCTCTCCGTCCTACTTGGGGTAATCCTAGGGGGCTCGAACTGCGCCCTATTGGTGCCAACATCTTCCTGGCTGAATTTGCAAAGGAGAGTCACAAGGTCAGAGTCCAGAATGGTTCCCCGTGGACGATCGGTAAGCACTGCATCATCCTCAATGAGTTTGATCCGAACGTGCGGACAGTGGACATTCGTTTTGTAAAGCTCGCCATCTGGGCAAGAATTCTGGATTTACCTTTTGGGCTGATGAACGACAAACGTGGAGAATCCTTTGCTAGTGGTCTTGGTCAAGTGGAGAAAATGGAAGTGGACGACAAGGGGCGCGCTTGGGGGGATTATCTCCGTGTGGGAGTTTTGATTGATGTTACCAAACCACTCCTCTGCTGCTTGTCCGTTTTCTCCCAGAGTAGTCAAGCTACAGATGTATACAAGGTGATGTATGAGAACTTGCGTACTTTCTGTTTCTCCTGCGGTGTGATCGGACACTCGTCAGTGGTCTGTGCTAACCCAGTAGAGAGGGATGAAGCGGGGCTGCTACCCTATCATGGCATGAAGATTTGTGTTTCTGATGACAGAAGGAAGAAATTCTCAGGAACAACTTCCAGCCATGAATCCTTTTCTAGTGGACAAGGGTCCTCGTCGGGGAATGGTTGCTCTAGCCAACAAGTACAGGCGCATGCGGCGCAAGGGAGTCACGGACGTGACAAAGATCCTCATGGTGAGGTCAATTCCCCATCGAAAGCGACTAGACAGAGGAGCAAGAAATCGAAAGGCGATGCCCCTGCTGCCAACAAGGGAACGATGACAAGGAAGGAAACTCCACGCATCAGTGGACAGAAAAGAAAGGAATACCGCCAAGGAGCTGTAACCGCAAAACCAAGTCCCACGAGCTGAAGCGCATCTCCTGGCTCTCCCGGGTCCTAGCCGAAATACTATTCCTTTAGTGCCTACTGCCAAGGAGGACGGGGGGGGGGGGCGGTTGTGAATGATCAGAACAAAAAACTGAAGAAGACTAATGAAGTGACTGATACCACTCGATCGGCGGATCAAGCGGAGGCTGCGGCGCAGCCCCGCCAGACGCAATGAGTATCCTCGGCCTAAACTGCCGAGGTCTGGGGTCGGACTCGGTGGTGGGTGAAATCCGCTGGCTTGTGCGGAAATATCGACCCTCCTTCCTCTTCTTATCTGAGACGAAGATGAAGGATATGAGAGCTCAGAACTTTATGTGGTCGTTGGGGTTTACCGGGAGCTTTGCAGTTAGTAGTGTGGGGCTTAGTGGAGGCCTTGTTCTTTTTTGGCTACCAGAATTCTCAGTAACTATGAAGGGCTACAATGCACACTGTATTGATGTTTCTATCTCATCGGATGGGGCTGAACCATGGAGAGCAACCTTTGTCTACGGTGAGGCTCGGCGTGAGCTGCGTCACGAGTTTTGGGACCTTCTACGCAGACTCCGGAGGGAGTGGAATGGCCCGTGGTTATGCTGTGGTGATTTTAATGAAGCACTTCACCAATATGAACATTGTAGTATAAGAGAGCGCTCTAACTCTCAAATGGCTTTGTTTCGTGACTGCCTCGATGATTCTGGGCTCACTGATTTGGGTTTCTCGGGACCTATGTTCACATGGAATAATCGACAGAGGGGAGATGATCACGTCAAAGTCCGTCTTGACCGTGCTGTGGCAAATGAAGCATTCCGACAGAGATTTGAGGATTGCTATGTGGAGAATGTCATTACCACTGTCTCGGATCACTTTGCCATATCCATCACTTTGGCTAATGCTCAGAGAACGAGCAACCGAGTTCCTGTACAACACGGATTTCTCTTTGAGGCAGCATGGCTTAGAGCACCGGGTTATAAAGAAAAGATGGAACGGGCTTGGACCGCAGGTACAGCCGGAGAGAACTCGCTCCACTCAACCTGGTCAACTTTGCATAGGGTAGCCGAGTCTCTAAAGAGTTGGGGGCGGAATACCTTTGGTGCAATTCGACAGAAAATCACCAAGCTAGAAATATCACTCAAATCTTTACGTCTCGGTACAAGGGAAGGCACAGAGGCTGAGGTACGCTTGGTTGAGAAAGAGCTATGCGAGTTGTTCGAACGGGAAGAAATAATGGCACGCCAACAGTCTCGCATTGACTGGCTTCGGGAGGGTGACCACAATACATCATTCTTCCATGCTCGTGCTTCAGCTCACAGACGTACAAATAAGATCAAAGCTCTTGTCAGGAAGAACGGCTCTCGGTGTGAGGATATTGAGGGGATTAAATATATGGTACACACTTTCTATGAACAAATCTTCTCCTCGGAACCCACTATCGCTATTGATGTTGTCCTTGATGCTATTCCTTGCAAAGTGACTGATGAGATGAATGCAGACCTTGCTAATGAATACACTGATGAGGAGATCAAGTCAGCCCTCTTCCAAATGGGTCCAACGAAAGCTCCCAGCCCGGATGGTTTCCCGACCTTATCCTATCAGACCCGGTGGGATTTCTTCAGTAGGGATATTTGCACAGCTGTGAGAAGCTTCTTGGAGGGCGGTGCCATTCCAGAGGGATTATGTGATTCCATTGTTGTTCTCATTCCGAAGGTGGCAAACCCTGTCCAACGAAAAAACTCTAGGCCCATCAGCTTGTGTAATGTCTTATACAAAATTGCCTCCAAAGTATTGGCAAACAGGTTGAAGACCATCTTGCCCTCGATTGTGTCGGAGAACCAAAGTGCCTTTGTGCCAGGACGGCTGATCGCGGACAATGCACTAATCTCCTTTGAGAGCCTTCACACAATTAGACACCAAAAATCGAAGAGGCCCTTTTTCGCCCTCAAAGTGGACATGATGAAGGCGTATGACCGAGTCGAATGGAACTACTTGAGGGCTGCCTTCTCAAACTGGGCTACAGCTCAGCCTGGACTCGCACGGTGATGAGGTGTGTCACATCCGTTCGATATGCAGTCTGAGTGAATGGGGAATTGACTCAGTCGGTGATTCCTACAAGGGGCATACGGCAAGGGGACTCTATAAGCCCCTACCTCTTTCTTCTCTGTACGGAAGGACTATCCTGTCTTCTGCAAAAAAGGGAGGCCCAAGGCGAACTACAAGGTATTTGAAATGGCAGACTTGGACCCCCTATCTCACATTTTCTTTTTGCGGATGATAGTATTTTCTTTGCCCGCGGAGATAGAAGAAGTGTTGTGGCACTACATGATACTCTACAAACCTACTGTGAAGGGTCTGGTCAGGAAATCAATAGAGACAAATCCTCTATCTTCTTTGGAGCTCATTGTTCGGGGTCTATTAAACATGAGGTAATGAATCAGTTAGACATACATTCAGAGGCACTGTGTGACACCTACCTGGGTATGCCCACCGAAATTGGCAGATCCCCTATTGCTACATTCAGATACATGTATGATCGTATGTGGAAACGCTTGAATGGGTGTTCGGATAGGCCGGTGTCTAGGGCTGGCAAGGAGGTTTTTCTTAAGTCTGACATCCAAGTCATACCAACATACGTTATGAGTTGTTTCCAAATTCCAGTGGTTACTTGTGAGGAGATGCGCAAAACAATTACCAACCACTGGTGGGGAATTGAGGAGGGGAAGAAAAAGATGCATTGGAAGTCTTGGCAGTGGCTTTCAACCCCGAAGAACTTGGGCGGTTTGGGTTTTAGAGACATGGCGCTTTTCAATCAGGCTATGTTGGCTCGACAGGGATGGAGACTCCTCCTGGACCCTACATCTCTATGTGCTCGTGTTTTGAAGGGGAGGTATTACCCAAGTTGTGAGTTCTGGGAGGCTCAAAAACCTCGCACTGCTTCTTTCACCTGGAAGAGCATCCTTCATGGACGTGAGCTGCTGAAAAAAGGAATCCGCTGGGGCATCGGAGATGGTTCCTCTACACGAATATTGACTGATAATTGGATTCCACGTTTTCAACCAGGGATGGTGAAGCCACTTGTCCTAATTCCTAGTGAACAAACTGTTGACTCTCTGATCTTGTTTGATCAACACGCCTGGGATGTGGACCTAGTACGTGGCCTTTTCCCAGAGGATATTGCCTCACAAATACTCCAAATTCCAATTTGTAGACATGGCGGTTCAGACTATGCATCATGGCCACATACAAGATTCGGCTACTATACTGTTCGCTCTCGGTATCGGTTGGCACTCTCGGCTACTTTCTCCAGGGAAACATGGCACATCGTGGCTCCTCCTCTGGAACGGAAAGGGAGTCGAGGTTGTGGAAGAAACTGTGGGCGATCAAATCCCCTGGCAAGATGAAGGTGACAACCTGGCGCTTTGCTCACGATTGCCTTCCGTCCGGGCATCAACTCCAGCACCGACAGATTTCGGCGTCGTCGTGCTGTGTGTTTTGTAGCCGTCATGAACGTGTTGAACACGCACTGTTGCTTTGCCAGTTTGCCCGCGAAGTCTGGGACACGATCCGAGCTGACCACACAATGAAACTTTAGCGCAAGCGTCTTACCTCAACAAGAATGTGGACCCTCGAGTTTCTGGAACGCTGCTCGGAGCTGGAGGCTACGGTACTGGCCGTTACACTGTGGCACATCTGGGACGCCCGTAACAAGGTCAGGGAAGGTGAACCTCTCACGCACCCACAGTCTATTGCCCAAAAGGTCCTGGCATATGTTCAGATGATTGCAGATCATCTCTTCAAACCAACTACCACTCACAGGCGCGAGGCTGCTCCATCGGTTCGAACTTGGCCTCCGCCGCCGAATGGTATGGTCATGATAAACGTGGATGCTGCAGTCTTCTCTTCATCCCAACGTGTGGGGGTGGGTGTGGTGATCCGCAACCATGTAGGCCACTGCCTGGCTGCGAGTTGTGAAACCCAGAACATTGTAGCGACACCTGAAGCGGCAGAAGCACTGGCCCTACGTCATGTTGTTTTCTTTGCCAAAGGTGAAGGTTTTTCGCGGGTGATATTCAGTTCTGACTGCCTTTCTGTGATCAACGGGGTGAATTCGCAACAACTGGACCGTACCCTGCTTGGTCAAGTGATTCAGGACATCAAGAGGGCAGCATCATCTTTCACTTCCTGTAGCTTTCGACATGTTAGTCGGAATCTGAATTTTGCTGCTCACTACTTAGCTCAATCTAGCATTACTTATGTTTGTTCAGTGTGGCGTGGGGTTGCTCCGGAGTGTATCCATGAGACAATTTGTAATGACATTATGATTATGTGATCAATAAAGTGTATGTTTACCTCAAAAAAAAAACTAAGGATGCACACAGTCATATATTTGAATGAGTATCAGGACATTTGTCTTAATGTGTAGTCTCACACGTATCAAGCCTGATCCTCAATTTTTTTCATGAGTAACAAGATTTTTATCTTAGTGGATGGTCTTGCGTATTATGCACCAAGCTTGGTCCTCAAGTAAATTAATGGAAAAAATCCCTATGCATCACCCGTCAATTCTAGGAATTGAACCAGAGTGGTTAGGCTGCACAACTGCATGCCTAACCACTGAGCCAAGACTCTATTTGCTAAAATTGAGGGAGAATTTCACTTCCCAGCCTCTTCACCAATTAAGAATGCACACAGCCATATATTTGAATGAGTATCAGGATATTTGTCTTGATGTGTAATCTCACACGTATCAAGCCTGATCCTTAAATTTTTTCATGAGTACCTAAATTTTTATCTTAGTGGATGGTCTTGCATATCATGTACCAAGCTTGGTCCTCAAGTAAATTAATGGAAAAAATCCCTACGCATCACCCGTCAATTCTAGGAATTGAACCAGTGTGGTTAGGCTGCACAACCGCATACCTAACCACTGAGCCAAGACTCTATTTGCTAAAACTGAGGGAGAATTTCACTTCCCGGCCTCTGCACCAACTAAGGATGCACACAGCCATATATTTGAATGAGTATGAGGATATTTGTCTTGATGTGTTATCAAGCCTGATCCTCGATTTTTTTCTTGAGTACCAAGATTTTAATCTTAGTGGATGGTCCTGTGTATCATGTACCAAGCTTGGTCCTCAAGTAATTAATGGGAAAAATCACTATGCATCACCCGTCAATTCTAGGAATTGAACAGGGTGGTTAGGCTGCACAACCGCATGCCTAACCACTGAGCCAATACTCGGACGTGATAATCAAGGGTATGACACGGTTACCTGTTGATGCTTAAACAACAGCGCCAAACGAAGTCACCTTGTGTTATTGTTTCCACTTACCGAGATACTTCTGCAATGCACCGTTTGCTAGGCACCACACAAACGATTTTCGTGTGGGCATGGACACGCAAACTAAATCGTGTTAATTAGCAGAGTGAGCTATGGAGCATCTTCTCCGAACCCTTCTACTGCAAAACCAAAACCGTACAAAATTATACTGCTATTACACATTTCAAATCCCAAAACAAGATGGTACCGTCAAAACTAAGAAGCACCACCAAGTCCAAATATACAATTTATACAACCGATGAAAATCCATGGTAGTACCTTACACAGGACTTCTTTTCTAAAGAAGATTACATAACTATACTAGTACTATAACAAGCACGGCCAAAACAATCAGACCGTGCACCGTAGCGACCAAATCGGGAAAAGACATGACAGCACTTCAAATCACGAGCAGGTTACTTGCAACTGCAACTTTATCGACAAAAAAGAAGGGAGAGACAGAAACCTGCAACCGTAAAGGGAGCTCTGCAGGACATGGGTCTCTTAGGTTCGAGTCAGGGCTAGAAGTAGACGACGGCGCGGCGGCGTGGCTGCGGTGAGGCGATCATGATCGCCACCACCACGACGGCGACCACGAGCAGCACCATGGCGCTGTTCTCGTCCAGCGAGAACAGGCACATCTTCTTCCCCATGCCGCCCGTGTGTCTGAGACCAACGGTTTCCTTTCTCCAGTGAATGAATTAATCCCAGATGGGTAATAATATTGGTATCGGAAGCGTGTTGCTACATAGACCGCGTCAAACAAAACAGTATGACGTTTGTAAAGTACTTTTTCTGAAATAAAAGAAAAAAAAATGTACCACTGGGAGACTCTGTCTCACTGGGTCAACTGCGATACCAGATCCTCGTCCACTCATTTAGATTTAAATTCAAAAGCGTGTGATTGTTTCGTTTTGCTTTTTCTGCTAACGACATCGGCCTTGTTCTTAATACCGTATACTTGCGTGTTTATCTTACAAAATACTCCTACTACGTGTAGAAGAAAGATCCGACAGAGGGAATGTGTAAGTAAATTCACAATATGAAAAGAAAAGGTGGGGAACACGTCCTACTTGCAAAGTTTCCCTCGTAGAGGGTTCTACACTTCTACTTCCTAAGTCGTCGTCTCTTCATCGAAGAAGCAAAAGAAGAGCCGTCGTCTGTGTCTGTCTCGTCCTCTTAGAAAAAAACACTCCCTGATATAGTTATGCAAGTTGGACAGTGGTTACTACGCAAGTTGCAACAAGTTGCATCGACACTTCCAGAAATCTAAGCGGATTAGAGGTTGTTCTGAAAGTGGCAGTTCCTGAAGAGAACATTGCAGGACAAACAATGCATCCACATCACATGGAAAACGCTCGAGGAGTCGAATGGTATGGTCAAAGTCATCGTCAGCTGCTGCTGCTCCACCAGCTCCACCACCACCACCAAACTCGGTTTACAGTCGATTTACAATCAGCTACGTAAGGATAACCACATAATTTTAAAATACTAATATAATAGGAAAAAGTAGTTAATTAATTGGATTTATCATAACTCACAACGATGCCGAACGGATTTAAAGTACACGAAATGACCAAACATGGAAAACGAAATTCGTGCCTGACCTCGCCTGTCATTTGCAAGCAAAGATAAATTTAATACTACAAGTACTATAATACAGGGAATTTCGGACAGGAGGTACCAACTTGGTACAAGCATGCCATCTTAACAATGGAATTTCCACCTGTTCCTTGGTAACAAAAAGAAGACAGTAGCGATGTATACAAGATTATGATGTGCTACTAGAGAATTACATGTAACTGAAAACTTACATGCCAACCAAATTTGGCAGGGCGGACACAGATTCGGCCGAAAATCACCATATACAGCAGCCCAGCATCGTCGCAGATAACCGATTACATAGCACAGTAACATCGTCCTAAGCACCGATGAGCTAAGGTACCAGGGAGCAATACTGAGGATGAGACCATTGCGCTGCTCATAACACTTGGTGCCAGAAATACCAAAGGCAAGGCCCTCCTATTAAGAGTACTTGTTTGAAGGCAGCCAACTTGCTGGCTCCTTGACCACATTTCAACTCAACCACAGCGAGGTAAGCGCTGCAGCTCGGCGGCCAGATACGAAGCACCATCAGCAAGACGGCTATCATGTGAGCTCTTGAAAACTGACACGAGAGCTTCTACTCGCATCAGAGCTGGTAATGATATAGAGAGGATCATTCCTTGAGCTAGATACTGCCTGCAAGAGAATGCTAGGCTGTATAGCAGGCGAGTCAGCTGCAGGGAGGTGCCATGCTTCAACGTGTCCAGAAGAGCACTCAGTTTAGGAAGGTTGGTCAGCAAGCCCATCGTGGCCTCTCGTGGTGCTGCCTTGAGAAGCAACACAATGCAATCTGAGGCCAAATCGCTTATCTGTGGATCTGAATTTGCGACTACCTCGAGGAATATACCCATACTGCCGCCAAGGTCACAAATATCCATGATGCAAGATTGCTGATCAACAGCAATGCTCATGCTGAAGGCGCTGTCAACAAGGAGGGCGGGTTCTTTTGTAAGGGCAATACTTCTGTTGCTGCCAATGCCACGGATAATGAAAGCTCGGCAAAGTTCCAAGGTTGGTTCAAGAAAATCATCCATATCTTTGGCAGTCACAAACTCAACTAGATTCCCTATTCTTCTGACAACTTGAAGCTGTGAAAGAATATTGGAGTCCATGTCGGGAGCAGACGCCAAAGCATAACAGAGCTTGACATTGCTTACGTTTGCATTTGAAAGATCTCCAAGCAAAAACTGAAAGCACTGGGATACTGTTGCTTCATTCAGGATATCTGAGACTTTGACACAATCATGTTCCATCAGCATTACTAGAAGTTTCTGTGCATATATAGGTATTGGATCTTCATCCTCTGCAAATGAAGGATACATTGGGAGAAAATATTTATGAGAGATTGTTCTCAGGTCAGCTATTGTTTGTTCCTCTGCAGTCAATGAAGAATCACTGAAGATCACGATCATCACATCTGATAGTATCTTCAAACACAGGAATCTGGCATCACAGTCTTTATTGCCCTTGTATAAGATGGATAAGCTTGGAAGGAATCGACTTGTGAATATTTTGTGTTCCTTAATTATAACAGAAGGCTCCTCCGTGGCTGCCTCAAGAACTCGCAGCAATGTCATTTGGAAATCATCCCGAGCCTGGAAGTACAATAAGATGTACACGAATGGTCAAAAAAAGGACAAGTCTAGCAAATACAATGTGTAATGAAAGACTGTTACGACAAGACTGCATCAACAGTAGGATAAGCTAATTTTAAACATTACAGTGCACTTATATAATGAATGTACTCCCTCAGTTCCAAATTAATTGAAGTTATTAGTACAAAGCTAGAACTTCAATTAGTGCGCAATGGAGGATATAGTATCTGATTCTCATAAGGTTGCCTCCAGATAGTCTACAGGCCATACCTGAAATGGAGTCTCCAAAATCTTCATAAGATTAGCCAATTGGAGCAACACATGACTTGTCACAACTCTGTGACTGAAGGATACACTACCAAGAAGATGAAGGATAACAGGGAACAAATGAATTGTGCTCTTTGGATGAGCACGTCCAGTTAAAGCAGTAATAGGTCCATGACGTTTCCCACCCATGACCTGCTGTATATCGCTGCACACAGTGTCAAGAATGCCTGGGACCAGTGAAGCAACTAACTGAACAAATGCTTCTGTACATTGATGAATGAAACCATCCTTCTCCTTTCCCAATCTATCAACTGCTGATAGTAGCTTCGCGTTGCAGAAGAAATGTGGAAGCCATCTTCGGCTGTTCTTGCAAAGAAGAGCAACAAATAAAAGGGCTTTCCCTCGCAGAACATCAGTTCCCTGTTCTATCAGGGAAATTAGTGAAGGGGCCAATTGTTTCTCCTCCGTTAACGACATAATATAACGGTTCATATTTGGTACGATATGACTGTTCACTAATGCCGAGTTCAGAAGATTCAGACTGATCTGTTGCTCACGAGTATTGCCCTTAATTATTGTGCATGCAATATCCTTGAATGATAACTTTTCCAGTATCAAATGAGTACACGATGAACTGAAGCGAGCTAAGCGGCTCAAACAAGATAATGCAATAAGCCTTGTATTCTCCTGTTTCCCAGTTGCTTTATAGATGTAGCAAAGATGACCAATTACATCTTGGGAAGCAAACCTTGATGTCCAATCTGTCCCTTGGCTACATATATTATCAATTGTTCGTAAAGCATAAAGCTGGGCTAGATCATCTTCACCTTTACGCAAGATAGATGACACAAGTGCAATTACAGCACTAGGAACCTGCACAATTTGCCAAGTTAAATCATGGGAAACAGTAGTTTGAATTTGTAACTGCAAATCAAAGGAAAGGGGTCACTTGTATGCATATCTAGTCTACATGACCACATTAAGACAAACCAAATTAACTGTCGAAGACAATCCTGCTGAACTAAGATATTTTATATCTTAAGTTCCAATAAATGCCCTTTATGTATTTGTAATAGCTGCAAAAGCTCAATGCACACATACATACTAAACTTGTATCAAGGCACATGGATAAAGAAAAGAACATGTACTCCCTCCGTCTCAAAATAATTGTCATTGAAATGGGTTGAAATGGACGTATCTAGTACTTGAATACATCTAGATACAGCCATCCCAATGACAATTATTTTGAGACGGAGGGAGTATTGGAACGTGAAGTCTGTATGTACTATCTAGGCATAGTTATGTATATGTGTGCACTGAATTTTTGCAATTACTCCCTCCAATACATACTAATTGTCATCGAATAGGATGTATCTAGACTTGTTTTAAGTATAGATACATCTGATTTGGCGACAATTAATATGGACCGGAGGGAGTAATATCTTTTCAACTACTACAAAATTTCTACTTCAGAACATTATGGTGGGCAGAGAAAATATGCTTCATAGAAGAATCAGTACCAACTATTAGATGCTGGAATCTACAGAAATTCCCAGTATCTTATCACGGCAACTTATCTTTCAACTACATGACACGGTACAAGGTAATACAGGGTAAGTCCAGGTATGTATTCATTTGGAGTTTCTAACCTGCCATGAAGCAGCAGATTTGTTGTCTTTCATAGGGGATTCTTGCGTGTTGCTTTCTTTGTTATCTTGATCAGTCTGAGTTGATATATAGAACAGTAATTCTCCTAGTGTTGCCATACAGAATCTCCTAAGTTTATCATGTCGGTCCCTTAAGCCATCTGATAAGGCATTAACAATTCCTGAACTGGCTAGCTCTGCATCAAGGATAGTGGAGTAGCGTATCAACAATCCCATAAGTGAAGCAACCTGGACACGCAAGACTGAAGTTTTCGACAGTCGAAGCATTTTTATAAGCAATGACATAAGTGGGCCATTAGTTATTATATTTGCAGCATCAGAGTTCATGCTTAACAACTCCAAGTATCTGATGATATTCTGCTTCTCCGAAACTTGAAAAGATCCACTCAAACTCTGAATTATCTGACTATTGAATGCATTCATCTGTTCCCGTGGTAACTTAATATAATCAGCAGCAGGAAGAGCTTCAAAAGGAAGCACAGGGATAGCCTCTGTAGCTTTATCTCCTTTCTTACTAGGCATAACTGGTTTAACTGCAAGATCTGTTGGATGCCAGAAGGCTTCAAAGATGTTAGATGGCTCAGAACCCGTTACAACACCAGAGGTAATCTTTGGACGTGCTTTCCTCATACAGAAACTAGGTGGAGTGGCCACCACATCAAGATTCTCTGGGCAGTTCTGCTCAGTTTTCAACATGGTATCAGTCTTAACAGAACACTCATCGGTGAGCATATCCACCTGATTTATCATGCAATTCTCTTCATTTCCATCAGTCCCCTGAGTCATATGCTTTTCATCGGCTGTTGATCGATCAGGATCTGATCCATCATTATCATCAGGTGCATCGCCTTCTGGATTTTCACCGAAATCAAGCTCCATGTCATTATTTTCAATCTTAACTTCAGTCTCATTTTCGTATGTTTCTGTGGGAGGGCGCCTGTAGTTCTCCTTGTCCTTCTCCCTCTGCAAGTTTTTCTTAGCTATGCGAGACATTCTGAGGACATTGACACCCTTCAGACCATCAGCCTTACAAGGTTTTGCATTATTTCTTTTACCGCTTAGCACATTCTTAACAGGAGTCGTGAAAACCTTAGCAGAATTTTCATCTTTCTTCCGTAGGTGTTCGCGAGTCTTGGTTGGCGTCAGCTGTCTGGAGGGTTTATCCCCATTTCTCTCAGCTAAATATGGTGTAGCAGGAAGTCCAACCATGTTGTCAAAAGCAGGTTGAGGAGGTAAAGGAATCACTGGCATACTGCTCCTCCAAAAGTTGTGCTCACACAGTTCAGACCACTGTAATCTTTCAGCTGGGTCTTTCATAAGTAGGCAGTTGATCAGATTCTGGAATGACCTTGACGGGTTATCAGGCAAAGGTGGCGTAGGCTCTGAGAGTATGGACTTAACTAACTGGGTAAATTCACTGCCCACAAAAGGAGGTCTTCCTGCATAGCATTCGTATAGCACACAACCGAGAGCCCAGAAATCAGAAGCATATGAGTGGACCCCTCCCTCTTGGAACAACTCAGGAGCCATATAACACGGCGTCCCCCTCATTGGTTGTGGCACCTGAAAACCAGGTATTCAAACCGGGGATATTGTTAAGTGCAGATGAAACAGACGAAGCGGAATGCAAGAAGAACACGAAACAGGGGCTCACATCTCCAGGATTGGTCTTCTCGATGTCCTTTAAACGTCTTGCCAATCCAAAATCACAGAGCTAGAACAATAAGGGGGAAATTACCGTTAGTTCAAATAAACTGTTTGTTACTGTATTAGTTCATTTGCAGCAGTCAAGTACTTACCTTCATGGATCCAAACTCATCAAGTAAAATGTTTGATGGCTTCAGATCACAATATATAATTCCTTGTGAATGCAAGAACCTGATACCCAGCATGTTTTCAGTAAATGAAAAGTCCACCCATACACAACAGATATAAGAAAACGAGGTTATCAAAGAAACTTTACATGAGGGCTTTGACAAGATCATAAGCCAGGTCATGCATGGCACTTTCAGGCAGCTTCTTATCCTGCATGAGAATACCTAGGGTGAGATGTGCAACAGTATACATAAACATAAGCAAACGAAAAAATGGGGTAGCATTTGTCTTCACCGATGTAAGATATAGTATCAAAGCATACAACGGGTCTCGAAACCACAAGAAGCACCACAAAGAATTATGTTTGTCACACTTATCAACTCGTGTTGTCTAGGGTGACATGCAAGAACTAAAGTACCAGTAACAGGCTTGCAAAAGCTTTGCACTGCACCAATATAGTACACTAGTACAACAAACAATAGAAATGGCATCATCAGGATAACAAGCAAATCAAGCATTTCTTTACAGAATCTGCAGAGTGCATTGAGTGTTTAGCACTCATGCCAATCATCTTTATGAGAATGAAGGGAGAGCAGCACTTATCAAAACCGAAATATGTTACTCCCTCCCATCCATATTAATTGTCACAGATTTAGATCCATATTAACTGTCGCAGATTTAGTATAAGGTTGTACTAAATCTGCGACAATTAATATGGATCGGAGGGAGTAGAAGAGAAGGTCAGAACTAAGATTATAAAAGCAGTTGGTTGAGGCTCATCATACTTCGTTGCAATGGCACATAATTTTCTCGAGCAAAAATGGTTTTCGTAGCACTCAAAACTGTAACTTGTCACTGTCAGATTGAAGTTTCTTCTACTGTCAAGGTTGAAGTTTCTTCCAAGGTACACAATTATAAATAGCATCAATAAAAAGATTGATCGAACATTTATTTCTCTTGGAAGAGAAATTAGCATCTATCCTATAAATTTTCATGTGGAATTTACCTAAAAGCTAATGAAAAAAGGAAGTTCATTTTCTTATAATTCTATTCAAAATACGTCAACACTACCATATCTTCCACACTCATATAGCTTTAGGTGCAAACTTTTCTCACTTCAAAATAGAGAAATGCATACACTACTTAAGAGGATAAGCAAGATACCTGCTCAAGCAAGCCCTTGAGGTCTCCACCAACGCAGTATTCCAATACTAGCCAAAAATGTGCAGAGGTTTCGTACCTGGGGAAAGAAGTACAACATAATTATAGTGTGAACTAGGATGATCAAATGTTAAGTGAACATCAAGGATAACCTCAACAATACTAGCAAAGAACTTTTCATTGTTACACTGTAAAATTAGCCAATACAAAGCAATAGGTCAATATGAGTTCCTACACACTTACCAAGAGTAAAATTTCAGGACATTTGCATGATCTAAAGAATGAAGCATCCGGACCTGCAAAGGTAAGTTCAAAAGCATCATTAGCACGACGGAGCAAGCCATAGCTACTGACTTAACAGATATAAGCATTGCTCAAACTTATGAAAAGAACATCTACGAATGCTCACCAAGCTCGAGATTCATTCTCTATTTGGTAACATGTTATCTAACTTATCGATCTTCACCCTTAAGCTGTTGCTCAAAGTGATAAAGACACATACAAAAAAAAACAGCTCCACAGAAGGAAAAAATAACAACTAAGTATGTTCCCGACCAAATAATAGCATTTCTCAGTAGTATGCAAGTCAAGCAGCATTCATCAGCGAGTGCAAGTTGTAAATTGTCTTCCTAGGAACGTCTCTTCTATAATTGGGGTATGAGAAACAAACCCTTCTAAAAATTATCAGGAATTTCAGGTTTTGTCCAGCACTTACAAAATAAGCATGCATGATGCTTTGTGGCAAGAGAAAAAACAGCACCGCATTTAGCACAGCAAGCTTATCATTATCTTTGTCACGGTTACATCTAGCGTGGTAATTGCCCCTTCATACTGCTTCCTTTTTCAAGCAAACGTTAACCAGAAATCAGAAATGCTTCAGCAAGCAACAGTAGTCGAAATCCAGGCATCTAAGCAGCCTAAACCCAAACAGGCAGCGGATTTATCAAGTAAATGACGGGAATCACAACATACACGCACTAGCACGCGGATGCCAGTTTCGAAATCAAAATAGCCGCTCCTAAACCTATACAGACACCGCAGAAGCTTCGATTCAAAATAGCCCCCCAAATCGACGCGGGGAGGGTCAAGCAGGTTCCAGTAGCAGCGGGAGGGGACTGGCTCACCTCATTGAGGACCTTGGAGCGCTGCGACTTGTCGACGCTCTTGACGGCGAAGTACTCGATGGTTTTCTTCTTCCGCCCCTTGTACACCGTCTTCCCCACCACAGCCGCACCCAGAGAAAAACACCAAAACAATCAGAAATCTCTCGCATTCGAGCCTGGGTCGGCCCGATACGGGCGGATCCGAAGCCGGAGTAGGGGGGCCGAAACCCACGGAAGTGGGGGGTGGGTGGGGGGCGGAGGGTTACCGAGTGCTTGCCGCGGCCGATGGCCTCGTAGACGTGGAAGTTGTTCATGGCGGAGCGGCAGCTGGCGGAGGAGGGGGGAGGGGCTCCTCCCCTAAGTCTCCGGCTAGGTTTAGGGCTTGTGATCTGAGGCGGAGAAGTGGACGAAATGGGGAGCGGAGCGGAGGGGAGAGGAAAGAGAGAAGAGACTGAGCGGGATTTCGATTTGAGATGGCCGCTCGGCCTCGGCTAGTTTGGACTTTTGCGGCTTTCAGTTTCGGAGGAGGCGTTCCTGCTGATTTTCGAAATTTGCGCTTCGTCTTCAGTTTGGCTGTGATTATTTCACATAGGCCCTTGATTTTCGTATTTATTAAGGTCCTTTGCTGCAACAGGGCACGGCCAAGCGGCAACGGCTATAAGACGTGAAATTTGACTGTCCTTTTGACCTGATTTGTACATATGTGAAGCACTTTAAGACATAATCTTCACAAAAGAATGGATAACAGCACAAAGGATTCTCCCTTCGGTCCTTTTATGTATGTATAAGATGTGGTACTGCCTAAAATCAAACTCCGGTCAATAATTTGTCGAAAAACATGTGAGTTGTTACGTCAGTTTGATACTACCTCTGATCATAAAAAGTATCGCTTACTTAGTACAAAGTGAGTGACACTTTTTATGGATTGGAGTTAGTATTTTATTAAGAGAACATGGCACAATACGTTAATAGACAAAAATTGTGACTATATAATCAAACTATCGACTGCATTTCGAGATAGGATAGTATATAGTTTGGATGCTACAAGAGGTTCTTATTAGATAATTTGAGTTTAGCAAAGACTTAGACTCCAGTCCAAAATTAGGAATTAATAAATGCTAGGCCTCAAGAGTGAATATACAAGCACCTCTCGATCATTTAAGTATAATTAAGCACCTATGCTAAGATGAATCACAATCTTATTTGATTTTACATGTCAAAAAAAGGTCTACTTTGATAAGCATCTCAAAATTCCGAGTTAATAGCATAATATCACCACTTTTATGGTCGAATTTTCCAAAATTTGCTACTTTTCGTTCTCGTAACCAAAATTCACCCCTTTTGAGCATAGTTTTTTCAAATCGCACTAGACCGAGTCTGACGAGCAATTGACACGGACTCAAGGCTAGGGAGGCCACCTATTAGGCTAACATGGCACATATCAAATTAAGAAAAAAAAATACTCAAAAAGACTTTTAAAAAGTCAAGTGGACTCGACCCCACTTGTCGGCCTAATAAAAAGTAAAAAAAAACCCCAAAAAATAAAAATAAAACACCACGGCAAGTTTTTCGCACCACATTGACCATCATCTTCTCCTCCATTGACTTGTGAGCCTCTCCGGCTGGACGAGTGCGACGACGAGCTGCCCCACCTTGCATGTTCATGCTCTTGCTACGCAACCCGAGGTGGTCGTTGTCCATGATGACGTAGCGCTGGAGGGTGTGATCGTGTGGGAGGCCAGGAGTGTTTGTGTCAAAGGTCGCCGCCCCACTACATACGTTGATCTGGAGGTCGCATAGTCTCTCTGGATCGCTCGCCGCGACCTCGCCCAAAATCATGCCCGCCTTTTGTCGCTGTTGCCAATACTCGTGGCCACCGTCCACCCTAGACGTTACCTTGTCTGCTAGCACCATCGCACCAAGCTGAACATCCTCACCAACAAAATCATGTCGGGAGCGCAACCACGAGGTGCATCGACCTTTTCCCCCGACTCTGACCATCATGATGCGTCGCGACAAATTATCCGTCATCTAGTAGCTCCCGTCCATATTGTCGTCTTCCTTGTCATAGTGGTGTCCTCGTGGAGCCTCTGGACAAGTGCCATCGAGTTTAGCTTCCCCCTACAGTCTCCCGACATGAACTTGCTCCCCGTCACTGCCGCCACCACCGAAGAAGTCGCCCTGCACCCCTGCCCCTTCTAAGCGAGACTTCCGCCGCTACCGCTGTTGTATCTGGTGGAGACCGTGGATCGTTTCAGGTCCATCGTTGAAGCCTTGTGGACACCGGGTACATGATGAAGTGGTGGCGCAACACATCCGCTTGGAGCGCCGCCCCTACCGGTTGGAGCAGCAGCAAACCCGCCGGTGAGGCGTTGGAGGTTGGGGTGTGCGGACTGTGCCACGTGATGATGCGGCGGAGGTTGGGGATAGGGCCATGTTGACTTTCTGATTTTTATTTTATTTTTAGTTTTTTTTAATTAGGCTGACATGAAAGACCTATCCATCCCAGGATTGACTAGGATTCTAGATTTTTTTTATTGAACCAGCGCCACGTCGCCCTGACGGGTGCCCCCTTGGCCTTAAACCGTGTCAATTCATCATGAGAGTCATTTTAGTACGATTTGAAAAATCTGTACACAAAAATGGTGGATTTTGGTTATCGGAACGAAAAGTGTCAGTGGATTTTGAGAAATTCAACCACAAAAGTGGTGGTTTTATTCTATTAACTCCACATCTCTAAGTACTACTTGCAATATTGCACATGCTCTTGTACATTGCACTAGCAATCCCACGTGTGGAATCCACGTTCAGCGCAATATACAACACACTAGTCAAATCAACCCTAGCAGAAGTTCTTCAAAAGTTTTTTTTATTATCATCTCTCTTATACATAGTGTAATTCTATTCTCCGGGAGGTCAATTCTCGAGGTGCGACTCTCAAATTTGTCCTTTGGTGTTGGATGTTTGTTGGTCACTATTGACATATACATGCATCTAAATGACATGTATTTAGATGAGGGTATAACTTTTGCAAATCAAAACTAATGTGTGTCGTTGAGGAGAAGGAGAAACAAATTATTCTCCCGAACTGACATCCATGCTATAGTATTTATGAATATATTCTGTTGCTCACAAATTTATGACATCATGTCAGAATTTAATTTCCAAACTATTTTGAGTATCAAGAGCCTTGTTTCTGAGTAACTGAGAGTATTTCACATGAACACGTGAACTCTAAGGACGCATTTCGTAGCCTGCGCCACGTCTCTAGATAGGCCTAGTGTAACATGTCTCACTGCAGATGGACCTGATGGTGATTTCATTCTAAAGTTTGGTTATATCCATTGCATAAGGCCCAAACAACCGAACCAGGACATTTTGGCTTGACCGAGGCAAAACACTCGTGTTAGGCTGCATGTCTCAGAGTGCTATGGACACTCTTTCTCTATTACGTGACCTTACCACCTTGTTTGATCATAAATGGTCAAATGAGATCATCAGTCTAACATAGCATCGCACTAATATAACATCGACTAAATATACACTAACATAGTAACATACATACAAAATAGGAGGAACGTTTGAAAAGTTCCTAGCACATTTTCTTGAAAATTGTTCATGTTTACATATGTTACAAAATTCTAAGAACGAGGGAAAAAATTATTGTGATTCACTTAGCCGATCACTAAATTGTCGGGCATGCCTGTTTCTAGCTATATGGCCAACCATAGGTAGTTCATGAAAAAATATTGACTAACCTATGGAAAGAAGACTCTAAAAACTTTATTATTTGGTACAAGCTAGGTATCCCAAACTTCCAAAATAATAATCTTGGCCCATGTGCGTAGTTTCTCCTTGAACTCAACAAAAGATTCCACCACTAACATATCACTAATTCTATAAGAGAAAACATAAACCCATCAATTAACAACAAAGGTACAACTCCAAAAAAAATGAACTAAAGTCTCCGCCTATTTTGCAATTAAAGTTGCACAACTATAATTTTAGGAAAAAAATTCTTTGGGGTAGATATCAAGTGTTCAACCTATCATCTAAAAGTAGCGAGAAAAGACTTTGTGTTTTGCCCGACAAAAACTTTACCACATCCATCTATGAGAAGTATTTGGATGATGCACAGTTAACCTTGTACGCTTTGACATAAGAGTTTTGTTGGTTACCCCATTTGTAAGTCCAATCATCAAAATAATTACATGCATGGTACTATGAACATAGTGATTCCAAAATCCATAACTATTGGCATAGCATCCCCGTCAGTCTGGAAAAAAAACATTATCAGTTATACTCTCATCAGCAAGCTAGTTGAAAAGTAATGAGATGATCATGGCATGATCACCGTCTCTATGGAGGTATCAACGTCACAGATCTTCACCTTGATCCAATATTAAAAAGAAATCTCATTGGCAAATCTCATCAATTTCTAATATTAGGAACGTGATTCATGTGTTTTCAACCTCTTGGATGTTGGAGGTATTCCCTAGAGACAATAATATTGAGTTGTTATTCTACTTCCAAGTTCAGAATTAAGTTTATGTCATCATGCTACGACCGCTATAGTACTTGAAAAGTTGGTTTTCAAAGGAAAATCTTTATGTGGGTGTGAAGACATAAACAAACAATAGTTCATAATCTTTTCTCTATGATTAGTTTATGGTGTGAGAGATGATCATATTTTTCTGGTCATGGACTTGGATGAAAGTCTAGCAAAACATAAAAGTTTATTGTTAGGGTAACAATAATACTGAACCGACTCAAGTGTATGTTGTTGCTAAAAGAGACTAAACCATCATAATGTATTTTAGCAAATACATATGAAGTTAATATTGACTATAATTCCTATGTTATGAGAATATCTAGTGACCGCATGATCTAAAATTGTACTTTGGATATCACCAACCGTTTTCCTATAACTGGGGATTATAACGGCCTAAAAAGTGTAGTGGGACTAAGATCGTTCAAGACTAGTAATTATCTCTTCTAGAAGATAGAGAAATACATCCTCTAGGACCTCTCAGTATCACCGATGACATATCCTCTGGCCATACACAGTGAGATTTATCACAGGGTCATCGGGGTGGGGATATGGATGAGAAAATAGAACAATATTGGTAAACGAGATTTATATGTTATGATCAAAGAGTTTGTTCAGACCAGATCACATAGTCTCACCTCGTGATATCGTTGGTATCGTGAAGTTAATAGAATAGGTTTAATGAGTAACTTATAAGGTTCACTCGTTTTTCAGGAACACAGGGGAGCCACCATGGACGTCCACAGTCTTGCTGTTGGTTATTGTTTAGTAAGTTCTTGAACATGTTTGTGTGTTATCGAGTCTTTACGGTCACACGCTTAAGTCGTGTCAACCTTTTATTGAGAGAAATAGTATGTTGTTATTGGTTTCATAAATGTTCGATGTTGTTACGATATTACAGAAACAAGTCCGGTGTCAATCGGAGTGGTTTCGGAGAAGTTACTATAAGAGAGAAATTATCCCGGTGTTAGGAAGAATTTATATGAGAGGTAACAGAGTACATGAGATGTCCCGGGGTGTTAGATATGTGTTTCTAACATTGTTAGGCTAGGGGAGGTGGTTTGGCCACCACATTGGTGTGGCCATCCTCCTCCTAGCTCAAATAGGAATCTCCCCTCCCTCTTTGGCAAGTCTCTCCTCCCTCTCACTATATAAAGAACCCCAAGGCTCATAGCAAAACACAATTGGCTCTCAAGCCTCTCTCTCTCTAGTAGGATTATAGGATCTAATTAGAGCTTCTAATTAGAGATCCTCTAATTGAATTAGAGCATCTTCTAATCAGGTTTTGAGTTATACTCTCCCGATTAGACCTTGATCTAATTAGCTCTTCTCCCTCGTGTGTTGATAACTTCCAGATTCATAATAGCTCTAATAATAGTTGATTAGAGAAACCAATTAGCAACACGAGAAGTTTGTCTCTCTTCGTCGGTGCCAAGTCCTGAATGGCGGAGCGCTAACGGGTTAACACGAGCGTACGCATGCACACCATAAGAGAGATTGCACGTGTGATCCTTGACGAGGGAAGATTTAGCGGCATCCTTGCAACTAGTCCTAGTTGTGAGGATCTACGATTGTTCAGAACTCTTCTATGACTACATCGAATCCGCAGCCCGGTGAGTCGTGATCCTGATCCTCACATGTACGAGCATGCCTCATTATCTGCATAGAGATCTTGGCGGACTACTGAAAGTTCTTGGTGCCCCATGTGTAGTTTTGGTAATTAGTGAAATTATTATGGACTAATGTTTGCATTGAGATATTCTTGTAGGTTTGTCCATAGGCATCACTTGAACTCCATGTGTTGGATTCACGGTTGGTTGCCATCAAGATCATTGCTTATATTGGATATATTTAATATGATCAAGAAGAAGATTGGTCATGATATCGTTGAAGCATATTGAAAGTATGTCTTGAAGAAGTATATTGCGTGAACATTCTATTTACCTTCAAGGCATAATTTTTATGAAGAAAAAGGAGAAGTCCCCTCTGTCTCGCGGTAGTACTGCTCGCATGGACGGTAGTATTGAATGGCCGGTATTACTGCCTTTCCGGTACTACTGTTGCAGAAGGCGGTAGTACTAGGGGCCCGGTAGTACTACATACACTACCGGGATTGGGTGGCCACGACGCAGATGGGTACTGGAATTGACCCGGTAGTGGTCCCGGTAGTGCTACCTTTCCGGTAGTACCGCTGCAACTTCCGATACTACTGGTGCCTCCGGTACTACTAGAGGCCCGGTAGTACCGCCTTCCCGATAGCATTGTTGCCTCTGCCGGTACTAATGGGATTCTAAGAAGAAACAGTCTCAGTCTGATTTCGACAGTTGACTCAAGTCCAGTCGGTAACCGGGTGGAGTCCCGGTAGTACCGCCCCCTTGGGATCATTTGATCTCATGGGAGCTTCCCATGAGCATGCATCAAAAGGCTTATTCCGTACCGCCCATGGAGGATGAGGTCAAGTGGGATCTTCATCAAGATAATGGTCAAGTGAAGATGGAGCTAAGAGAGGCTTTCCCATATTGGCTTATGGGGAGCAATCTACAAGTCTTCACCAAGCAAAGCGCAATCAAGAAAGATGGTTCTAATTGAGGTGATCAAGAACGTCATCATCTATCTCAAGTGGAATGTGCAAGGCAAAGGTATAACCTTGATAGGGTTTCTAGTTTACCGATCTCATGTTGTTAATTGAGAGGCCGGATTATAGGTTAGATAATCGTTCTATCAAGAGGGGCTCTCGATTGAGTTGCTTGATCGTATCGTTCGTAGAGAGCTCAAAACTTTGTATCCTTGGCATCATATTTCTTGGTTCTTATTTGGACTTTATCTATGTGAAGTTTTGGTGCTTGTCATGTTCTTCATGAAAACCTCAAGTTCATCAAAAAATGGATTTCATATGAGGAACTTGTTTGGTTTTTTATTTGAAGGTTTTATCGGGTTCTCTCTTATAAAGAGGTCCAACCTGTTCCCCATTTGGTTTTAGCTTCCCTTGTTGAACAATGATATTTCTATGCATGATCTTGTAGATCTCGTCATTGTGAATTAAACGAGCCAAGGATCATAAAAATGAATTCCGTATGCAAAAGATATGGTCGTTTTGGTACCGGGGTTTCTGTAGTTTCACAGGGGGATGTAGTACCGGCCCAAAGTCGGTAGTACCAGCCCGGCGCAAATCTGGGCACAACGGTTAGATTTACAGTGAATATATTTAAGGGGTCTTCTCTCTAATGGTTCCCTAACTCTTCTAGCAAGTTTGCACCTCCATTGTTGACCTTTCCAAGCTTGGTTTCTCTCTATCCCTCCAATGATTCTTGCTTCCCCTTGAGGAAAAGAGAGAGGAGATCTGGATCTACAACTCCACCAATCATTCTCTCCACTTTGTGAGGGGATCTTTTAGATCTAGATCTATGGATTGACCCGGTAGTGGTCCCGGTAGTGCTACCTTTCCGGTAGTACCGCTGCAACTTCCGATACTACTGGTGCCTCCGGTACTACTAGAGTCCCGGTAGTACCGCCTTCCCGATAGCATTGTTGCCTCTGCCGGTACTAATGGGATTCTAAGAAGAAACAGTCTCAGTCTGATTTCGACAGTTGACTCAAGTCCAGTCGGTAATACCGGGTGGAGTCCCGGTAGTACCGCCCCCTTGGGATCATTTGATCTCATGGGAGCTTCCCATGAGCATGCATCAAAAGGCTTATT
Organism: Alopecurus myosuroides; assembly: GCA_028641055.1. NCBI lineage: Eukaryota > Viridiplantae > Streptophyta > Magnoliopsida > Poales > Poaceae > Alopecurus > Alopecurus myosuroides. The sequence continues at coordinate 367,320,154 of CM054058.1, read as the reverse complement.
CCGTACCGCCCATGGAGGATGAGGTCAAGTGGGATCTTCATCAAGATAATGGTCAAGTGAAGATGGAGCTAAGAGAGGCTTTCCCATATTGGCTTATGGGGAGCAATCTACAAGTCTTCACCAAGCAAAGCGCAATCAAGAAAGATGGTTCTAATTGAGGTGATCAAGAACGTCATCATCTATCTCAAGTGGAATGTGCAAGGCAAAGGTATAACCTTGATAGGGTTTCTAGTTTACCGATCTCATGTTGTTAATTGAGAGGCCGGATTATAGGTTAGATAATCGTTCTATCAAGAGGGGCTCTCGATTGAGTTGCTTGATCGTATCGTTCATAGAGAGCTCAAAACTTTGTATCCTTGGCATCATATTTCTTGGTTCTTATTTGGACTTTATCTATGTGAAGTTTTGGTGCTTGTCATGTTCTTCATGAAAACCCCAAGTTCATCAAAAAATGGATTTCATATGAGGAACTTGTTTGGTTTTTTATTTGAAGGTTTTATCGGGTTCTCTCTTATAAAGAGGTCCAACCTGTTCCCCATTTGGTTTTAGCTTCCCTTGTTGAACAATGATATTTCTATGCATGATCTTGTAGAGCTCGTCATTGTGAATTAAACGAGCCAAGGATCATAAAAACGAATTCCGTATGCAAAAGATATGGTCGTTTTGGTACCGGGGTTTCTGTAGTTTCACAGGGGGATGTAGTACCGGCCCAAAGTCGGTAGTACCAGCCCGGCGCAAATCTGGGCACAACGGTTAGATTTACAGTGAATATATTTAAGGGGTCTTCTCTCTAATGGTTCCCTAACTCTTCTAGCAAGTTTGCACCTCCATTGTTGACCTTTCCAAGCTTGGTTTCTCTCTATCCCTCCAATGATTCTTGCTTCCCCTTGAGGAAAAGAGAGAGGAGATCTGGATCTACAACTCCACCAATCATTCTCTCCACTTTGTGAGGGGATCTTTTAGATCTAGATCTATGGATTGACCCGGTAGTGGTCCCGGTAGTGCTACCTTTCCGGTAGTACCGCTGCAACTTCCGATACTACTGGTGCCTCCGGTACTACTAGAGCCCCGGTAGTACCGCCTTCCCGATAGCATTGTTGCCTCTGCCGGTACTAATGGGATTCTAAGAAGAAACAGTCTCAGTCTGATTTCGACAGTTGACTCAAGTCCAGTCGGTAATACCGGGTGGAGTCCCGGTAGTACCGCCCCCTTGGGGTCATTTGATCTCATGGGAGCTTCCCATGAGCATGCATCAAAAGGCTTATTCCGTACCGCCCATGGAGGATGAGGTCAAGTGGGATCTTCATCAAGATAATGGTCAAGTGAAGATGGAGCTAAGAGAGGCTTTCCCATATTGGCTTATGGGGAGCAATCTACAAGTCTTCACCAAGCAAAGCGCAATCAAGAAAGATGGTTCTAATTGAGGTGATCAAGAACGTCATCATCTATCTCAAGTGGAATGTGCAAGGCAAAGGTATAACCTTGATAGGGTTTCTAGTTTACCGATCTCATGTTGTTAATTGAGAGGCCGGATTATAGGTTAGATAATCGTTCTATCAAGAGGGGCTCTCGATTGAGTTGCTTGATCGTATCGTTCGTAGAGAGCTCAAAACTTTGTATCCTTGGCATCATATTTCTTGGTTCTTATTTGGACTTTATCTATGTGAAGTTTTGGTGCTTGTCATGTTCTTCATGAAAACCCCAAGTTCATCAAAAAATGGATTTCATATGAGGAACTTGTTTGGTTTTTTATTTGAAGGTTTTATCGGGTTCTCTCTTATAAAGAGGTCCAACCTGTTCCCCATTTGGTTTTAGCTTCCCTTGTTGAACAATGATATTTCTATGCATGATCTTGTAGAGCTCATCATTGTGAATTAAACGAGCCAAGGATCATAAAAACGAATTCCGTATGCAAAAGATATGGTCGTTTTGGTACCGGGGTTTCTTTAGTTTCACAGGGGGATGTAGTACCGGCCCAAAGTCGGTAGTACCAGCCCGGCGCAAATCTGGGCACAACGGTTAGATTTACAGTGAATATATTTAAGGGGTCTTCTCTCTCTAATGGTTCCCTAACTCTTCTAGCAAGTTTGCACCTCCATTGTTGACCTTTACAAGCTTGGTTTCTCTCTATCCCTCCAATGATTCTTGCTTCCCCTTGAGGAAAAGAGAGAGGAGATCTGGATCTACAACTCCACCAATCATTCTCTCCACTTTGTGAGGGGATCTTTTAGATCTAGATCTATGGATTGATTTGTTGTTTTCCTTGTTCTTCCTTCTTACTCCCTCCATAGCATTAGTTTCTTTGGTGGGATTTGGGAGAGAAGGACTTGACCACTTTGTGTGTTCTTGCCATTGCATTAGGTGCATCAGTTTGAGTTTCCCACAATATTTGTTAAAGAGAAGTTCGTGAGCTTGTTACTCTTGGGTGCTTGGTCACCAGAGAGATTGTTCCTCCTAGGTGTATTGAGCGCCCTATACGGTTAGTTCTTGGAACTTCCACCTTGTTGAAAGAAGGTTTGTTGAGAGTCTCCAATTGAGTTGTGGAGATAGCCTCGACCTCGTGTAAGGTTTCGTCACCGCCTTCAAGACGACCTCATAGTGGAAACAAGCATCTCCCTCACCGGAGAAGCTCAAGGAGAATAGGGTGAGCACAATTGTGCATTGGAGTGCCTTGGCGGCTCCACGCCCTCCAATGAAGACGTACTTCCCTTGGGAAGAAACTTCGGAAATCACATTGTGTCTCCTTGTACTTCGATTATTTCTATCCCCTAGCTCATTACTTATGCATTTACCTTTGTGATAGTCATCGTGCTTGAAGTCATCTATCTTGCTATCACATAGTTGTATATCTTGATTAGCATAAGTTGTTGGTGCACATAGGTAAACCTATCTTGTTTAGGTTTTGTGCTTGATAAATTAAACGCTAGTCTTATGCCGCATTTATTCAAGCCTAAATCGTAACTATTTTAAAGCGCATATTCACCCCCTCTAGGCAGTATCCTTGTACTTTCAATTGGTATCAGAGCAAGGTCTCTCCATGTTAGGCTTCACCGTCTTGAGATTAATGGTTTCTCTTAGTGAATTAGTGCACGATCCCACTTTTAATTTCAATGGCACAAACTATGATGTTTGGAAAATTCACATGCTTATTTTTTCGGGTCATGGACCCACATATGGAGCACATTGTAGATATGAGTTTTTCTCCTCCAAAGGATCCTCGGAACCCAACTTTAGAGGAAGATAAAAACTTATCTCTCGATTCTCTTTCTATTGATGTGTTTTTCCTTCGTGTGAGTCTTGTAGTTATTAAGCTACTTTTTCCTCTCCGGAATGCTCATGATCTATAGACAAAGCTTCAAGATAAATATGATGTGTCCTAGTATTGAAGAGGATGATTGTTCTCCCTCCACTTCCGGTCGTGATGAGTTCTCAACTTCCTCTACTTCACCAAAATGTGGTAAGCCACAAACTAATGAGATGGTGAGAAGTGATAGGTTTTGCAATAATGATAGTGGGCTTATTATTGATGATACTTCACATGTATACTATTGCAATGCCTAATCTATGGACTTAAACACAACTAGCACAAAACATGATTTACATGCTTGTGTTGATAGTCCTTGTATATAATGTCGAGACTGCTTGTATAAATCTCATGATGATATGCTTGCTTTATCTTGTTCCCGTGATAAAAATAATTGTTTTTCCTCTAGTCTTTGTGTGGCTAACAATGTAAAGGAAACCCAAGTCTCTACAGAACAAGATGTGTACTTGAGTGGTGCCTCAAGTAATTAATCACCATCATCTACTACCTTTTGCCTTATGGCCAAAGATTCAAAGGTATCTTTTACTTTGAACCCCAATATATCCCATGATGATAGAGATGAGTGGATAGTTTTGTGGTTAGCAAGCCTTGACAGTGAGACCAAGGAAAATGTGAATTCTCTCCTAAAACAACTTGATGAGGCTAACTCTCTTGTATATGAAAATAAGGAGATCATCGTGATTTTGGAAAGTCAAAATGCTGGTCAGTCTATCAAGGACAAAGAGCTTGAAAAGACTTTTGAGAAAGAGCGCTCTCATAGATCTTCTCTTGAAGAGAAACTATCTAGTATAGAAGAAACTCATGCTATTTGCATTTCTAAGCTTAGAACGGACAATGAATTATCTCTTGCTATTGCTAATGACCTCAAAGCTAAAAATGATGATGCTGGTGGTACTAAGTCTATTTCTTGTGAAGCATCTATATTAAAGGATAATGTTGAGCTACGGGCTCAACTTGAGTTTCTAACTAGTAATTACGGGAAATTGGAAGAAGCTCGTGAAAATATCTCAAGCTCTCATAAGGATCTTCTAGTCTCCCATGAGAGGCTAAAGTTAGCTCATGAGGATATTTTTTCTAAGATAACATCTTGTGAGACTCATGTGGACAAAGACGCAACATCTAATCTAAATGCTATATTGCCTTGTGCTAGTCCTAGTAATTATTCCACTCATAATGTTTCCACATCTTGTGATGATTTGATTTCAATGTCTTGTTGCTCTAATAATGATGCTCCTACAAACCTCCGCGTTTCAAGGCCCAACATAGTCTACAAGACTAGTAACGTGTAGTAGACATCAGTCTACCAACACTCAAGAGACGTGTCTCTTCGGTAAGGACGACGTGGGTGGTTGTGGGCCGCTTATCCCATATCAACACAATAACTTTGCAAAACCTTCGCAAGGGTGTCCACATCCTCGGACTAAAAGAAAATATTTCCTTTGCCAAAGATCGTGTGTGTAGGGCTTGTGTTGAAGGAAAGATGTATGATTCTCACCATCCAAGCAAGACTACTATTTAATCAAAGAGGATTCTAGAACTTCTTCATGTGGATCTCTTTGGTTCCATGCCCGAGGCAAGTCTTGGTGGAAAGAAGTATTTCTTGGTGATTGTTGATGACTACTCAAGATACACATGAGTTTATTTCTTCAAGTTGAAGAGTGAGACCCAACAAGCCACCATCGACTTCTCCAATCAAGTCCAACGTCAACACAATGTTCCCATCGTGGCTATTAGGAGTGACAATGGCTCCAAGTTCATGAAGTACTCCCTAAATGAGTTTCTTAGTGAAGAGGGGATTCATCATCAATATTTTGCTTCATATACCCCTCAACAAATTGGTGTAGCCGAAAGAAAAAATCGGACCCTCTTGGATATGGCTAGGACCATGCTGGCGGAGTATAAATATCCCCAATATCCATGGGCCGAAGCCATCTCTACGGCTTGTCACTCATCTAACCGGCTCTACATTCACAAAGGCCTAATGAAGACTCCATATGAGATTCTCACCGGCAACAAACCAAATATCTCCTACTTCTGTGTCTTCGGTTGTAAGTGTTTATATTTATAAAAGGAGTTTGTTTGTCTAAATTCCAATCTAAAACTCTTGAGGGTACATTTTTTGGTTATGGTGCCAAATCACAAACTTATAGAGTCTTTGACAAGACCTCACGAGTTGTCATTGAATCTAGTATTGTGGTGTTCTAATAAAATGATGGCTCCCAAGTGGCGCAATTTCATGTTTCTGATGTAGACGTTGAAATGCCTCAAGATGCCATAGGAAGGCGTGGGATTTTTTCGCCCCATTGAGGGACACCTTGTGGCGGATCGAGAAGAACTATGCTCTACTCAAGTGGATCCCTCGTCTACATTAGAAGATCATGCCAATTGAGCAAGTGGTGCACCAACCTAAGAACAAGGTCAAGACCCTCCTCTTGTTAATCAAGTTGCTATGCAAGAACCAAGTTCTCATATTATTCAAGCTAGCCAATATCAAGGCCAAGATCAACCTTCTACTTCTCAAGTTGAAGCAATCCATAACGATGATCAAGGCCAACAATCCGGTCAAGATGGGGACCCAAATGACCAAGATGATAAAGTGACCCCTCCTCGCAACAATGAGGCGATCGAAGCCCGTCGTCAAGCAAGCATTACAAGAGCTTTGAGGAACATTGATTTTTTTGATGATAAAGTATTGGGTGATCTTAGAGGCAATAGAACCACAAGATCTCAATTGGCAAGCTTTAATGAGCATCAATCCCACATATTCATGGTGGAACCAAAGAAAGTGTGTGATGCTCTTGAGGATTCGTATTGGGTGGAAGCCATGCATGAAGAACTCAATAACTTTGAGCGCAAAAAAGTGTGGAAGCTAGTTGTGAAGAAAAAATATTGACGCAATGTTATTGGAACCAAATTTATATTCAAGAGCAAGTAAGATGAGCATGGTATTGTCATAAGAAACAAGGCAAGATTGGTGGGTCAAGGGTTCTCTCAAGTGGAAGGCATTGACTTTGATGAAACCTCTACTCCCGTGGCTTGCCTTGAGTCCATATGTATCCTTCTTGCATATGCATCTTTGCATAACTTTAAATTGCAACAAATGGATGTCAAAAGTTCTTTTCTAAATGGTACATTGAAAGAGTTGGTACATGTAAAGCAACAACCAGGGTTTGAGGACCTCAACTTCCCTACAAGATCGATAAGGCGCTCTATGGACTTAAACAAGCACCACATGTGTGGCATGAGCACCTTAGAGAGTTGTTGCAAGACCATGGGTTTGAATTTGGGAAAATTGATCCCACCCTTTTCACAAAGAGGGTTAAGGGGGAGATTTTTCATATGCCAATTATAAATGGACGGTATTATCTTTGGCTCAACTAATCAAGCTTCCAATGATGAATTTTCAAAGCTTATGACTGACAGGTTTGAGATGTCTATCATGGGAGAGCTCAAATTCTTCCTTGGCTTTGAGACAAAGCAATTGGTTTGTGGGACTTTCAATTCTGAAGCCAAGTATACCCAAGACATTCTCAAGAGGTTCAACTTCCAATATGCTAAAGGCAAGGTCTCTCCAATGCAAACCAAGTGTCATCTCAAGCGTAATCCGGATGGTAAAAATGTGGACCAAAAGTTGTATCAGTCTATGATTAGTTCTTTGATTTATATTTATGCTTCTAGACACGATATTGTGTTGAGTGTAGGGGTGTGTGCAAGGTATCAAGCAGCTCCAAAGAAAAGCCACTTGATGGCGGTCCATAGGATCTTTTGGTATTTTTTTCATACCTCAAGGTTTGAGTTGTGGTACCCAAAGGGGGCACATTTCTCTCTCAGTGGGTACACAGACTCGGATTGGGTTGGTGATCAAGATGATAGGAAATCGACTTCGGGGGCTTGCCAATTTTTTGTAGGTCTCTTTGGTGAGTTGGTCTTCTAAGAAGCAAAATTGCATATCTCTCTCCACCGCTGAAGACGAGTATGTGGAAGCTACTAGTGCTTGTACTCAATTGTTATGGATGAGTAAAACCCTCAAAGAGTATGATCTTCATTGTGACAAAGTGCCCCTCCTGTGTGACAATGAGAGTGCCGTCAAGATCGCCTACAACTCGATGCAACATACAATAACAAAGCATATTGAGATTCCTCATCACTTCATTAGGGATCATGTTGACCATGGAGATATTGCACTAGCATGTGTGCCCACCAAGGATCAACTTGCCGAAATATTCATGAAGCCCCTTAATGATTCAAGATTTATGTTCTTGAGTAATGATCTAAATATCATTGATTCAAGGAGCCCGACTTGAGGATCTTGCATACACACCTATAGTTGACTACGTGTTTGGTTTTAGGAGTAGGCATGGACATAGGGGGTGTTGTACTAACACATTGGTCTCTCCCTCCCCCATTATGCCCAAAGTAAAAATTCATTTATATCTCTCTTTTTCTAATGTTGAATTGTGAGCTAAAAAGTTGACTAGTGGTAGTGCATTCAAGATATATCTTCATAATGTCACGCCATAATAATCTTACACGGTGGTCTAGGACACCAACCTCTTCGTTGTGAAGAGTTGGAATCTTAGTGAGGATTTTCTTTGATTTCATCACATTTCTCTCGTTTTTCCTAGCTAAGTGTTTTGTGTGTAACTCTATCTAACTTGGCATCCCTTTGGTTGATTATTGCAAGAATGAGGTAGAAGTACAAATATCAGTTTGACTATCTAATCCTAAGCCTTCCTATCCGAAAGCCAAAATTCTATCTTTCACACAAGTCATTTGAAACCAGGAAGTTTGGGTTCTGGAGGCAGCCGGAATTTCCGGTTCAAGTTTGAACCGGAATTTCCGGTTGGGCAAATTTTCCCCATATACAGGAGGTTAGGGTGAGGGGAAGATTCACTGGTTCTCTTCCACCCCCAACCTCCCTCTCCTCCATAGCCTCCGCCTCTAGTCCCCACGCCCTCCCGACGACTTCCACCACCAGATTTCTTCGGTCTTGGCCGGATCTGGTGGTTCTCCTCCCCGGGAATAATACACTTCCATCCATGGATGCGGGTAACTCCTTCTATTTTTAATCTAGGGTGTTCTTCCTATTCCTACTTTGGAGTCTTGTTTTTTGTGAGATGTAGGTTTTTGGGGAAATGCTCGATACCCAATAGGGTTGGCGTTGATTTATATTTATACTGGGGTACATATACAGGATTACAGGTGTACACAAGCTACGTATAAATACAGTCTAACACCCTCTCTCAATCTTAACCGTGTCATCTGATATCCAACAGGTTAAGATTGTGCCTACAACCTTGAAACAATGGTAAGGACAACGTCTTCGTGAAGATGTCAGCAAGTTGATCTTTTGAAGAGATAAACTTGATCTGAAGTAGCTTCCGTGCAACACGTTCTCTTATAAAGTGATAGTCAACTTCGATGTGTTTTGTTAGAGCATGGAACATAGGATTGGATGACAAATATGTCGCGCCAATATTATCACACCAAAGAACAGGAGGCTGGGTTTGTAGAATACGCAACTCTCGTAGCAAGGACTACACCTAGATGAGCTTAGTTGTGGCATTAGCAACGGACTTGTACTCAGCTTTAGTACTACTCCGATACACTGTAGCTTGCTTACGAGGACTCCATGCGATCAGGTTTGGACCAAAGAATACTGCATATTTCCCCGTGGATCGCCTGTCATCAGGGTTTCTAGCCCAGTCAGCATCTAAGAATGCAGATAGTAAGCCAGAGGTGGCAGAGCATAGAAGAAGACCAAAGGACTCCGTATGCCGAATATAGCGCAAGATGCACTTCACCGCTAACCAGCGGGGCTCCTGGGGAGAATGAAGGTACTGACAGACCCGATTCACCGCATAAGAGATATCTTGTCTGGTAAGTGTCAAGTATTGCAAGCCTCCAACAATACTGCGATGCTCTATAGTATCCTTAGAGGATAGTAACATACCAGCCAGAACTGTAAGCTGATCCGGGGCAGACATAGGAGTAGTAGCGGGTTTGCACTTAAGCATACTAGCACACTGTATCAAGTCCTTAGAATACTTCTTCTGTGTAAGAGACATAATAGTATCATCACGAGTCACCTCTAGGCCAAGAAAGAAATGCAACCTGCCCAAATCCTTCACAACAAAGGTTGTACTGAGAGAAGACACCAAGCGGTCAGCAGCAGTAACAGATGAGCTAATAAGAATGATGTCATCCACATAAACCAGAAGATACATGGTAACTTCTGGACGTTGAAGCAGAAACAACGACGTATCTGTTGTAGAGGGAACAAAGCCATGGGCCCGAAGTGCAGAGCCAAGGCGTGCATGCCACGCATGAGGAGCCTGCTTGAGGCCATATAACGCCTTCACAAGGCGACATAAATGATCAGGATGTGCCGAATAAGTAAACCCAGGAGGATGACACATATAGACTTCCTCTTCGAGTACTCCATGCAGAAAGGCATTCTGCACATCCAATTGGCGAAGAGACCAGCCACGAGTGACCGCTAATGAGAGCAAAACATGGATGGTAGTTGGCTTGACAACGAGACTAAATGTATCTTCGTAGTCAAGTCCATAACGCTGTTTGAACCCTTTGGCGACCAAATGTGCCTTATACCGTTCGATGGAACCATCATCATGCTTTTTCACCTTAAAACCCCACTTGCAATCAATAATATTGACACCTGTTTTTGGAGGAACAAGTGTCCATGTCTCATTCTTCAGAAGAGCCTGGTACTCTTGCTCCAATGCACTGCGCTAGTGGGGAATCTGCATAGCGGCAACGTAGTGTCGAGGCTCACTAGTGGGATCAGCAGGAGCTTGAGCCATACACGCTGCAAGCCAAGCAATAGTACCATCCTTGCGGTCTAGTGGCTTGAAGATGCCACTCTTGTTGCGTGTGTGCGGTCAGTGAGTCACAGGCACACGTGCATGTGCAGTCGGTGGAACCACAGAAGGTTGGTGAGGGGGCGAAGAAGCAGCCGTCGGCGACGCAGCAGTTGGCGACACATCCGCGAACCCAGACCTGGGCGACGGAGCGACAGGCGACACCGGGGGCGATAGCTCAGCTGCTGGGTCGGGCGTTGTCGAGGTGGAAGGCCTAGCAGCGGGTGTAGGCTATGAAGGCGGCGATGACCCATCATCACGCGCAGGCGAGGGCCAGGATGGCGAGGGCGGCTGGAGCTGGCCGGTCCGGTGGACCACGGGCCCACGACTCGACACAATTAGGGGCGACGAAGGAGTCCCAACGCTTGACGCAGCTGGGGGCGATGAAGGAGGCGGGGTGATCGACGTCCCTGCATGCCCCATGCAGTGATCAACATGACCAACATCCGAAACTGGAGGATCCAACAGATCAAGACGGGCACCACGACCGATACCTGCACCATGGTTAGGCAACAAAATAGGAGAATATGCAACATCTTCAAATTGACTAGGCGAGGTAAAAGAAAGAGTAATGTAATATGTATGTATGTCAGGTGTAGGAAGAGAGGCAAAAGGAAACAAGCTCTCATCAAAAACGACATAACGTGAAATGTAAACACGGTTAGATGGGACGTGTAAACACTTGAATCCTTTATTCATGGAACTGTAGCCAAGAAACACACATTTTTTGGAACACAATTAAAGTTTACGGCTGTTATACGGACGGAGGTGTGGCCAACATGCACACCCAAACACCTTGAGGAAGGTGTAGTCGGGTGGCTCACAAAACAGAAGCTGAACATGTGTTTTCATATTAAGGAGGCGTGTGGGAAGTCTATTAATCAAGAAGCAGGAAGTGGTGAACGCATCACTCCAAAACCGAAAATGAACAGAGGCATTGAAAGATCATCGTCCGTTTTGGTAATTATATGACAACATAACTGTTGGATCTAATGTTTGTTCAAATGATGAAAATGCCCAGGTTATTAGGTTCACTATATCTATGGGGCTAATGCTTGAGATATTCGAAAAGTGCTAAGAGAAAGAAAGCCAGGGAACCAAAATGTGCAGGGGCGGAAGCTCCGGTGAACCCACCGGAGGCTCCGGTAAATCCACCGGAGGCTCCGGTGAATCCACCGGAGGCTCAGCCCTCAACCTGTGCGCAAATAAGTTCCGGTGCACATCCGGTGGTTCCTCCGCCGAAATACCCTTCTGTTGGAAAGTGGCGGAGGTTCCACCGGAGGCTCCGGTAGCCCCCTGGTCCAAGTGCAAATGGACTCCGGTGGAGGGTCCGGTGGTAGCTCCGCCAGCTACCCCTTCTGTTGGAAAGTGGCGGAGGTTCCACCGGAGCCTCCGGTGCGGGTCCGGTGGGCGGAACCTCCGCTCGATCCACCGGAGCCTCCGGCCTCCTCAGCAGCGCGCAAAGGATAAGGCACTGCGCAACTGCGCAGTGCAAAGAAGACCCACCGGAGCCTCCGGTGAAACCACCGGAGCCTCCGGTGCCCTGGACTGCAAACGGCCACTTCGTGGCCAAGAGTATAAATACCCCTTCACCTACCTCATAAATGCCAAGCTTTTCCCACTCTCTCTCCTAGCCATTAATGAAAGCTTCAACCTCTTAGATCTCCCACTCCGTCCACCCAATCACTCCCAAACTTGGTGGAGAGCTAGAGGAGACCTAGATCCACACTTCCACCAAAGGAATCTCAAATCCATCCACCACAACCTAGTAGATCTAGAATCCTACTTGAGGCCTAGAAACCTTAGTAGATCTCGTGCTTGTAGTTTCCACCTTGTTGCAAGAAGCTACGGATTGCTTGAGAGCCTCCATCCTTGTGGAGTGACCTCAAGCCCTTGTAAAGGTTTGGTCAACGCCTTCAAGTCGACCTCATAGTGGAAACGAGCATCTCCCTCACCGGAGAAGCTCAAGGAGAACAAGGTGTGCACAACCGTGCTATTGAGGAGCGCCTAGGTGGCTCCCCACCTCTCCAACGTAGACGTACTTCTCTTTGAGAAGGAACTACGGTGAAACATATCCTTGTCTCCTTGTTTACACTTGTTGTTTGCTTTACTACCTTACGCTTTACTTCCGTTGCGCATACTACTCTCTTCACATAGGTTGTTCACTTAGTTGCACATCTAGAGAATCGTATCTTATCTTACTAAGCCCATTAAAAGGAAAAGAAAAGAAAAATTGGTAGTCAACCTATTCACCCCCCCTCTAGTTGACCATAGTGCACTTTCAATTGGTATCAGAGCCTCGGCTCTTACTAAGGGCTTAACCGCCTAAGAGTACAATGGTCGATGAAAATACCCCCGGTAGTTCTAGTGCGGAAATCTCCAAGATGTCCGACAGTATATCTAACCTACAAGACTCGGTTGGAATCCTCCAAGCCGAAATGTCTAAGGTTAGCTCTACTGTCAGTACGGAGGTTTCTAGCATCAAGAAAATGATGGAGGTATTGATGGGGAGAACCAAGGAGTCCGAGGAAGCACCTCTCACTACCAACGATGTTAGCTCGGATGAAGAATCCATTCCGGACATTGATGAAATGGAAGCTAACATCGCTTTAGCTAAGGCGAAAGCCAAAGCAAAAGCCGATAAAAAGGCTAAGAGTAGTGGGAACTCCGAGGGCTCCAAGTCTCAATCGGCTAACGGTTCGGGGTCTAACTCTAAAGTTCCACCGCCTCCCAATTACGATTCTATCCACCCTATTGCTACAATACCACACATGGTTAATGTTGGAAATCCTCCCATGCTTAACACTAACGAATTCTCATCATGGAAGTTCGATATGGAGTCTCATATTTCAGGTTGTTGCACCGCTCTATGGAGAAGCGTTGTTCATGGATTCCACCCTCATGATCCAAACAACTTGACCCCAAGAGAGGACGTGGAGTTCCAACTCAACAAGACCGCTATTGTGACTATCCAAAAGGCTCTCCCAAGAGAACATATTGAGCACATTCGCGGCTTGAAAACCGCCAAGGAAGCATGGGATAAACTTGACTCCTTGTTCCAAGGAAATGCTAGCATTCAATCATCAAAATATGATGTTGCTCTCGACAAGTCCGAGAACTTCGTCATGCTTGAAGACGAGAGTCCCGAGGAGCTATACAGAAGAGTTGTCACTCTTGGCAATCAACTAAGAGATTTTGGGAAAGAGGAAATCTCGGATGAATGGATCAAGAGGAAGTTTGTCAAGGCCATAACTCCATTTGAGAAGAACCTCTCCACTAGCATTCGAACAAGATCCGACTACAACTCCCTTAACTCCATTGGAGTGCTAAGTGAGTTCATTGCCATATCCTTATCTCACAAAAGTGCGGATGATGCTCTTGCTCGCTCTAGAGGACATGGAAAGTCTCCCAACCTTGCCTTGAAGTCTAGAGCAATGGCCAAGATTGAAGAAGTTGATGATGATGATGATGATGATGATGATGATGAGGACTATGAGGATACATACAAGGGTGCCCATAAATGTATTGCTCTTGCCATGCAAGGGTATTGGAAGAGATGGGAGGCTCACAAAGCCGGTGCCCCAAGACCTTCAAGGAACAAGATCTTTAGGAAGAAAGGGGAACGGCCAAGGACATGTTATAATTGTGGAAGTGCAAACCACTTCGTCAAAGAGTGTCCCTTTGAGCCAAGAGAAGAGAATGAAGGGAAGCTTGTTCGCAAGGACAAGAACAAAGCTCCACAAAACAAGAACCTCGCTAGAAGGGTTCCAAGGGCTCTATATGTTCAAGAAGGCCCCACATTGGAGACATACTACTCCGGAGATGAAGGAGAAGATGAAGTCGTAGGTGTTGCCCACGTCGCCATAGCTACCACTTCCTCTTCATCGGTCTCTCTATTTGAATCTCCCAATGAGAAGACATCGATCCGACCTACATGTCTCATGGCAAAAGCCACCGCGGTAATAACTTCCACCTCCAAGTCTATTACCACTACCTCTCCCTCATTATTGGATTGTGTTGAAAACATTGGTGAAGATGAGGAGGCCAAGAACCTAGGGTATTGGTTGAGTAGTCTTGAAGGTGAAACTAAAGAAAAAGTAAAAGCTCTCCTAAGGCAACTTGATGATGCCAACTCTCTCATTGATGAGAAAGAGGAAATCATCATGACCTTGGAGAATCATGGTGGTACCAATGAGAATCATGATGGTGAACTAATTAAGGCTCTCGAAAAGGAAAGATCCATGAGAGCCTCTCTTGAAGAAAGACTATCTAGTTTACAAGACTCTTATGCTATTAGTGTTTCTAAGCTTAGGAAAGATAATGAAAAATCTCTTGCCAAACTTAAGAAAGAACATGCTAAATCTCTTGTTTTGCTTAAAGAATTTGAAGAGGAAGAGTTGAAGCTAGGAATAGCTCATCAAAAACTTGACGAGGAACATGGCAAACTAAAAGAAGAGTTTAAATCTCTTAAGGAAATTCATGACAAACTTGCCAAGTCTCGAATCAAGCTTCTAGCTCAACAATCAAATAAGCATGTTGCATCTTCATCAAATAGCATTGTTATTGCACCTACCTTTTCCTCTACGACTAACAATGTAGGGAAGGAAAGAATTCTCAACGATGCAATAAGCTCTCAAGGTGCCAAGAAAGGTAAAGAGGGACTTGGGTTTATTTCCAAGTCAAAGAAGACATCCAAGAATGTCACTACTCCCCCTCAAAATGTTGTTTTTGTAAAAGAGGGTGAGGTGACCAAAGAAAAGGAGACCAACGCCATTATGGGTGGTGATACCTCTAGGGGGAGCATCACTCATAATGATTTCGCCGGAAAATATAATCCATCTTATGTTCTTATGAAATCTAGGGATGGACATGTTTATGCTAAATACGTTGGTACTTCTTATGGTGATGATTATCATTGGACTATTTGGGTTCCCAAGACCCTTGTTACTAACAAAAGAGGACCCATTGAAGGATGGGTACCTAAATCAAGAAATTGATCTCTTGTAGGGAAATGCTTCCGGATCTAACAAATGGACAGTGGATAGTGGTGCATCCCAACATATGACCGGAAGCCTTGACGCAATAAGCAATCTTGAACCTCCTCTACCTCATCTCAATTGCGTCACTATTGGTGATAAGTCCGAGCTTAAGGTATTGGGACGAGGCAAGGTAGCAATCTCAAATGATTTATCAATTGAGAATGTTCTCCTTGTTGAGTCCCTTGGCTATAATTTGATGTCCGTTCTTCAACTTGCGAATTGTGGTTTCACCTCGTTCTTTAATAAAGAGAGTGTGATTGTCACTTGGGAGACATCTCTTAAAGTAGCCTTTGTTGGGTTTGTCGAGAACGGCATGTATGTAGTGGACTTCTCTAAAGAAGACACGTGTGCCGCGACATGCCTAATGGCTAAAGTTGATGTGGGATGGCTTTGGCATCGCCGACTAGCCCACACCAATATGAGAATGTTGCATGATCTCCAAAGTGGCAATCACGTTCTAGGACTAACCAAAGCTAAATTTGCTAAAGATCGTGTGTGTAGCTCTTGCACCTTTGGGAAGCAACATGGAGAACAACACCCAACCAAGACATCTATCTCCACTACAAGAATTCTCGAGCTCATTCACTTAGATCTCTTTGGTCCACTATCCTATGATAGTCTCGGAGGAAAGAAGTATTGTTTGGTAATTGTGGATGACTATTCAAGATATTGTTGGGTGTATTTCTTCAAGAGGAAAAGTGAAACTCAAAGTAGAGTCATCGAGTTCATCACTCTAGTTGAGCGCTAACACAATGCTACCATATTGGCTATCCGGAGTGATAATGGCTCGGAGTTCAAGAACTACACCATTGAGGGTTTTCTTAGTGAAGAGGGCATTGCTCATCAATACTCCACTCCTTATACCCCTCAACAAAATGGTGTTGCGGAGAGAAAGAACCGGACTTTGATGGATGCGGCTAGAACTATGATTGCGGAGTTCTCTTCTCCCTATAACTTTTGGGCCGAAGCCGTCTCCACCGCATGTCACGCCACCAACCGGTTATATCTTCGCAAGATCTTGAACAAGACCCCCTATGAGATTCTCACGGGTAAGAAACCGGATGTATCTTACTTCAAGGTCTTCGGTTGCAAGTGTTTCATTCGCAAGAAAGGTAAACGGTTGTCAAAAATTGAGACTAGATCTTATGAGGGCATTTTTGTTGGTTATGCCACAAACGCTCACGCCTATAGAGTCTACAACAAGTCCACCGGACAAGTTGAAGAAGCTATAGACGTGGTGTTTGATGAGGATAATGGATCCCAAGGGGGGCGTATAGATCATGGTGTTGTAGGAGATGCAATTCCTCCCATCGTCATAAGAAGAATGGGGATTGGTGAAATAATCCCCATTGAGGGACACCGGATGACGGAGGGAGAAGGACTATGCCCCACTCAAGTGGAGCCATTGTCTACACCCATTGATGATCAAGCAATCCAACAAGATGCACCAAGCCCTCAAGCTAACGATCAAGGCCAAGCTAATGAACAAGGCCAAGCAACACATCTAAATCATGATCAAGATTCTATTATTGTTGAGAATGCTCAACCTAGTGGTGATTCATCACCCATTATTGATCAAGGACAAAATGAAGATGGACATGTCTCCGATGAAGAAGGTGATTCTCAATCCATATCCAAGGAATCTTTGGAGGAGATATTGGCTCGAAGAGCAAAGAGAAGGCTAGAGAATCTTGAACGAGCGGGTCATACGGAGGACATGATTCTTGGTCAAGTTCGTGGAAGAGTGGTCACTAGAAGACAATTGGCGGATTTTAGCAAGGCTCATGCATTTGTCTCCTTCATTGAACCCAAGAAGGTATATGAAGCTCTCGAAGATCAAGATTGGCTTGAAGCCATGCATGATGAACTCAATAACTTCGAGCGCAACAAGGTGTGGAAATTAGTGCCAAGACCCAAGGATTGCAAAAATGTCATTGGTACCAAATGGGTGTTAAAGAATAAGCAAGACAAAGATGGTATTGTCATTCGCAACAAGGCAAGATTGGTGGCCCAAGGTTTTTCTCAAGTCGAAGGTATCGATTTCGGTGAAACCTTTGCCCCCGTAGCTCGCCTTGAATCCATTCGTATCTTACTTGCCTATGCATCTCATCATAACTTCAAATTACAACAAATGGATGTCAAAAGTGCTTTTCTTAATGGTCCCATTAATGAGTTAGTATATGTCAAGCAACCTCCGGGTTTCGAGGATCCCAACCACCCCGATCATGTCTATAAACTTGATAAGGCGCTCTATGGACTTAAACAAGCTCCACGTGCATGGTATGAGCACCTTAAAGAGTTTCTAGTAGATCGCGGGTTTAATGTTGGTTTAATCGATCCTACCCTCTTTACCAAGACGGTTGGAGGTGACTTGTTCATATGCCAACTCTATGTGGATGACATCATTTTTGGGTCTACTAACACTTTGTTCAATGAGGAGTTTTGCAAGCTTATGACCGATAGGTTTGAGATGTCTATGATGGGAGAGTTGGAGTTCTTTCTTGGCTTTGAAGTGAATCAATATTATGAAGGAACTTTCATCAAACAAGCCAAATATACTCAAGACATGCTCAAGAGATTCAATATGAATGATGCCAAACCTATGAAGACCCCTATGTCCACGACCACCGACTTGAAACCCGACCCTAATGGGAAAGAGGTAGATCAAAAGGTATACCGCTCCATGATTGGCTCTTTGCTCTACCTTTGTGCATCTAGACCCGATATCATGTATAGCGTAGGTAAATGTGCAAGGTTTCAAGCCTCTCCGAGGCAAAGTCATTTGGAAGCCGTGAAACGAATCTTTCGATATCTAGTTCATACCCCAAATTTCGGTCTTTGGTACCCCAAGGGTTCAAGCTTCCAACTCATTGGTTATTCGGATGCGGATTATGCGGGAGAGAAGACGGATAGGAAGTCCACATCCGGGGGTTGCCAATTCCTTGGCCGCTCCTTGGTTTGTTGGTCTTCCAAGAAGCAAAATTGCATTGCTCTCTCCACCACCGAGGCCGAGTATATCTCCGCGGCAAGTTGTTGTGCCCAATTGCTATGGATGAGGCAAACCTTGAAGGATTATGGTATTCACTTTGACAAGGTGCCTCTTCTTTGTGATAATGAGAGTGCTATCAAGATCGCCTACAACCCGGTTCTTCACTCCAAGACGAAGCATATTGAGATCCGTCATCACTTTATTCGGGATCATGTTGAGAAAGGTGATATTGATCTCTCATATGTCTCCACCACGGATCAACTTGCCGATATTTTCACGAAGGCCCTTGATGAACCAAGATTTCGAGCTTTGAGGAATGAACTAAATGTCATCGACTCTTCCAACTTCACTTGAAACCTTGCATATCTACCTTCATTATACTTGCTATCTAGTTTAGGTGTAGGCATGGAAATAGGGGGAGCGCTACTCAATTCATGAGTATGCACTCCTTTTATTATGCGAAAATCAATCGATCATTGCATATCTAGTCAATTTGTGACTCATTGTGCTTAATTGTGAGTAGTAATTTTGGACCCAAGATATATCTTCGCGGTGCCAAGTTACACACTCAAACATGGTGGCCTCGGCCACCGACATTTGATGTGTTTTTTGATCATTTTCTCACATTATATCCACATCTTGACAACTCGTACGGGTTCGGTTTTTTCACTTGTTTTATGGTTCTTGCGAACCCCGTCGAGCAATGTCTCTCGTATGACAGTAACGTTTTTCCAACCCAAGCCCCACTTGCCCAAACCGTTGCTCTTATAGTATTGCTCGAGTTTTTCCAATCTTGGCGCGCTGAAATTCATCTGGGCGGAACCTCCGGTGAAACCACCGGAGGCTCCGCCGGGCCTGTCCACCGGAACCTCACCGGAGGCTCCGCTGGGTCCCTGTGGCTCAGCGGGCCAAAACCTAAAGTTTTGGGACAGGGGCGGAGGCTCCGGTGATTCCACCGGAGGCTCCGCTGGCGGGAGCGGAGGCTCCGGTGAAACCACCGGAGGCTCCGCCGGCGGAAAAATTACTGCGGATAAGATTGGGGCGCGCGGGGGTAAGTGAGATCCAATCTCATTTTCCCCCACCCGCCCCCATCTTCTTCCTCTCAAACCGCCGCCGCCCCCAAGCTCACCTCCGCCGGATTCGGGTGCTCCACCGCGGGGAGACCTCCTCCTTGCCTAGGGACGCCCCGGGAACCTTCCCTCCTCCCTTCTCCACCATGGATGAAGCCGATGCTTCCGGTTCCAAGGGAAAAGGGCAACGGTACAAGTCCACGGGCCGCCGCAAGCCACAACCCGTGGATGAAATTCAAGAGGAACTTGACCGTACTCAAGGCAAGCGCAAGAGATTTCTGGCTCCCGAGAAGACTTTGCCAAGGAAGAACACCGCACCAACCGCATCCAAGATGTCCGATGCGACATTTGTGAAGGAAAGACGGGAAAATCCATATGTCATTCCCCGTGACCGCCAAATGCCCCAATTCCGGGGCAAGGATCCGCGTTTTCACACCGCCTTCCAAGGACAGATATTCAGGGAGATCTTGATGAGGAAGCCCAAGGAGAATGTTGTTCCCCAACATGCTATAAGTATTGGTCACATGGAACGCAATCACAAGTACTTTGGGGAGGCCCTCGAGCTCATTGAGAAGTTTGGTCTCGGTCCCATTATCACCCTTCAACAAGACTTTGATGAAGAGCTCGTCTGTCAGTTCCTTGCCACAGTTCATCTTGGCAATGAGACCAACCGCCACCTCATTTGGATGACCAAGGGAAAACAACTTGACATCACTTGGAAGGATGTTGGAACTATTCTTGGTGGCTACCCAGATTTTGGTCCTTTTGCCAACGGAGAAGAATTTGCTAATGGATGGTTTCGAGTTCACTCCGCTCAAGCTAGTTCGAAGGATGACCTCACTCCCCTCTATCATTGGAAGAAATATGCCGTGGGTTTTGTCAAGGGTCTCTTTCCCACTTATGACATCATGTTACGGATCTATAGAGAGACTATCAATCCAAAGGCGGGCAATGTGGATGAGATTCAAGGTTTCATGAAGAACTTGATGCTTCTTACTCATCAATACCGTATGGATGCCACTCCTCGCAAGCTTGATGTGCTTGACTACATTTGGAACGAGTTGTGGCATGTCATTGCCAACCGAAGGAATGCTTGTTTTGGGCCTTTCATCATGAAGATTATATTGAACGTGTGGAATGCTAAGTTTCCGGATGATCCTTTGGATGATTCACTTTGGATCTCTCATACGGAAAAGAGGCTTCTCATGAAGGATCACACCGAGCCCGTTGTGCATCCCACTCCAGCTGTCCGCAAGCACAAGGCTCGGCCTCGCATCATTGTGGATGAGGAAGAAGAAGCCGAGGGTCCATCTCAACCCCCTCCCTCTAGCAATGCCTTCAAATGGATGGCTCGGGCTCTCAAGAAAGTATTTTGCTTGAACAAGAAGATTGAGCAACATCAATGGGAGGCACATTATGATGCGGAACTCAAGGCACGTAAAAAGGCTCAAGCATCTCGTGAACGTCTCCGTGAAGAGGGTCTCTCCATTGAATCCCCGGTTCTTGATAGCATCACAGATTGGGATGCTTGGCAAGCTAAGGACTCCAAGGGCAAGCTCATTGAATGGTCCGAGGAAGAAGGAGACGAAGCCACTAGCTCTCACCACCATGTTCCCTCCCCGGCTCCGGAAGCATCTCCCTCATCCTCCGAATGATTTGGGGCGTTAGCACTTGGCTCTCCCTCTTTTGGTATCTTGATGCCAAAGGGGGAGAAAGATATATTAGGCAACGGGCATTTGCATGGTCCCTCAAGCTTTCTTTGAAGCTTTCTTTGATTTGCATCTCTCTTTTGCTTGAGGGAGTTTGATTTGATCTATTTGGAACTTCGTTTGTTTACCTTATTCGTATCTATCGTGAACCTCGCTATATTGTGATCATGTGTGAACCTCGTTTCATATTATCTATGTGTTATGTGTGCTATGTGTTATCATTGTCATATTATTAGTTTATATCATGTCTTAGTGATCTCAATATGAAAGGAGCATATCTTTAGGGGGAGCTCCGTTCATATTGAGTCCGTAATCATGCAAATAATTATGTTGTCATCAATTACCAAAAAGGGGGAGATTGAAAGATCATCGTCCGTTTTGGTAATTATATGACAACATAACTGTTGGATCTAATGTTTGTTCAAATGATGAAAATGCCCAGGTTATTAGGTTCACTATATCTATGGGGCTAATGCTTGAGATATTCGAAAAGTGCTAAGAGAAAGAAAGCCAGGGAACCAAAATGTGCAGGGGCGGAAGCTCCGGTAAACCCACCGGAGGCTCCGGTAAATCCACCGGAGGCTCCGGTGAATCCACCGGAGGCTCAGCCCTCAACCTGTGCGCAAATAAGTTCCGGTGCACATCCGGTGGTTCCTCCGCCGAAATACCCTTCTGTTGGAAAGTGGCGGAGGTTCCACCGGAGGCTCCGGTGGACATCCGGTGGCCCCCTGGTCCAAGTGCAAATGGACTCCGGTGGAGGGTCCGGTGGTAGCTCCGCCAGCTACCCCTTCTGTTGGAAAGTGGCGGAGGTTCCACCGGAGCCTCCGGTGCGGGTCCGGTGGGAGGAACCTCCGCTCGATCCACCGGAGCCTCCGGCCTCCTCAGCAGCGCGCAAAGGATAAGGCACTGCGCAACTGCGCAGTGCAAAGAAGACCCACCGGAGCCTCCGGTGAAACCACCGGAGCCTCCGGTGCCCTGGACTGCAAACGGCCACTTCGTGGCCAAGAGTATAAATACCCCTTCACCTACCTCATAAATGCCAAGCTTTTCCCACTCTCTCTCCTAGCCATTAATGAAATCTTCAACCTCTTAGATCTCCCACTCCGTCCACCCAATCACTCCCAAACTTGGTGGAGAGCTAGAGGAGACCTAGATCCACACTTCCACCAAAGGAATCTCAAATCCATCCACCACAACCTAGTAGATCTAGAATCCTACTTGAGGCCTAGAAACCTTAGTAGATCTCGTGCTTGTAGTTTCCACCTTGTTGCAAGAAGCTACGGATTGCTTGAGAGCCTCCATCCTTGTGGAGTGACCTCAAGCCCTTGTAAAGGTTTGGTCAACGCCTTCAAGTCGACCTCATAGTGGAAACGAGCATCTCCCTCACCGGAGAAGCTCAAGGAGAACAAGGTGTGCACAACCGTGCTATTGAGGAGCGCCTAGGTGGCTCCCCACCTCTCCAACGTAGACGTACTTCTCTTTGAGAAGGAACTACGGTGAAACATATCCTTGTCTCCTTGTTTACACTTGTTGTTTTCTTTACTACCTTACGCTTTACTTCCGTTGCGCATACTACTCTCTTCACATAGGTTGTTCACTTAGTTGCACATCTAGAGAATCGTATCTTATCTTACTAAGCTCATTAAAAGGAAAAGAAAAGAAAAATTGGTAGTCAACCTATTCACCCCCCCCCCTCTAGTTGACCATAGTGCACTTTCAGGCATGCGCTAGGAGAGTTAAACCAGTTTCAACTATATGACGGTGCTTGCGTTCAGTAGCACCGTTCTGCTGGTGTGTATGTGGACAAGCAACACGATGTGCAATCCCATGTTTCTGAAAGAAATAATTAAGATTACTGTATTCTCCCCCTCAATCGTACTGAACATAAACAATTTTCTCTTTGAGAAGACGCTCAACATGTGCTTGAAACTGGAGGAAAACATCAAAGGCATCGGATTTGCGTTTAAGCAAATAAAGCCATGTAAAACGACTATAGACATCAATGAAACTGACATAATAATTATGACCACTGACTAAAGTTTGGACATGTCCCCACACATCCGAATATATGAGTTCAAGAGGACTTTTGAATACATGATTGGACAGAGAAAACGGTAACTGATGACTCTTGCCTTGCTGACAGACATCACAAACTGTAACCTCCTTATTACTAGAAGCAAGAGGGAGATCATGACAACGAATAACATGACGAACTATGGGAGTGGCAGGATGACTGATACGTCCATAACGTATCTATAATTTTTGATTGTTTCATGCTAATATTATGCTTTTGACACTTGTTTTTATATAAAGTTTATGATTTATTTGGACTAACCTATTAATAGTTGCAAGAGTGCACAATGTTCTAGTTTTACTCTTTTATGTGTAGGAATTAAAAAGAAAACACAAAATGAGACTTGTTGGAAAAGGACTTTGACTTTCCTGAAATCTGTCCACCAACACTTTTTAGAGATCATAAGTTTTACCCCCAAAGACAATGTCAACTGAAGATCAAATTACCTACAAAGTTGTTGGCCATTTCTATACCTTTCATTTAAACCCAAGAACAGCCCAATCCGAGTTCGTATACGACCTGTGGACCCATTTTTCTGGAGGATATATATCTGATTACGGGATTACGGGAATCGATGACGGGATTGAGTCCAACTCTTACAATATTTGATGGATTCGGCCAAGCCACGACTTTGGGGCTGTGAGGGGTCCCTAGGAAGGATCTAGAGGTGCCCAAGAGCCTTTGGATCAAGGGGTCATCCATCGGAAGGCCGGGGAGCATTGTCCCATCACATATAAGGAGAGGAAAACCCTAATTCTGGGGCAACCACCAAAAGCCACGAATTTTGCCCCCCCCCATGGTCTCATATCCATGAGGGAGGGCTCATCTATAGCACCAAGAAGCCATGGAGTAAGGGGGTGTAACATCCCTGTTTTGCTACAATAGGGTGGTGGTGTGCTGTTGGCATCTCATACATGCATGAAAACAATGGTTTAAAATCTTGCATTTGAAATAACAAATGAAATGACCAAAAACCACTTAAAGTGGTCACCCAAAATTTGTTTTAAAAACATTTTCAAATTTGGAAAATAAAAACATGGTTCGGTTGGAAATTTTACAAGGTTTCCAGAAACTATTTTTGTCAATTTTTCTGTTTCCAAAAAGGCCCTCAAAACTTTGTGTTAGTTCTGTTTTTTTAACTAGAAAAGGACTTCTCTGCAGTTTTTAGTTTCCCCAGGGGATTTTCGTAAAAACAAATGTTTTAACTTCTTCTTCCTCCTGCAAGAAGGCGAGCAACTCGCCGACGCTGCCGTGCGCCACGTCCTGCTCCGATTCAAGGATAAGGAGGGTTAGAAGACGTCCCCGGCTCTCCTCCTGCTGAACCTCCCCACCTCCTCGCCTCTCAGCTCCTCTCATGCTCTGTATTTCTCTCTGTCCGTCTGAAACCCTAGTCACCGGCCGCCGGTGGTTGCCGCCGACTCCGGCCACCCCGGGCCAAACTGAAGCCACCCCGGGAACCACCGTGATCTCCTCTTGCTCCCCGAAGAGTCTCGTTTGGCGGGGTGACCCCAAGCGCACGAATCGGCCTTCCTTCCTCAATTCCGGCAGGCGGCCACCTTCGACGTTTTCGGCCAACCTCGACCGGGCCTGGCCTCACCGAGCCTCTTCCCACGCTCCTGGTGAGCTCATCCACCTTGTGGTGGTCTCCATTTTGTTTTTAGTCGTCATTTCCGAGCTTGCCGCCGTGCATCCCTCTCGGCCGCCGTCGGACCTCGTCGCCGGCGAGGATTCCGGTGACCATTTGGTCCACCGGCGCCACCCCTCAACTCCCCTTGACCTCCTCTTCCTTGTTGTGCAGTTTAATTTTCAAATTGCACACGAATTCGTCGAATTCGAGTTCAACTGTGACGATCCAGTAGCGGTGACGTCATCATCGCGTCACCATGATGTCATATTCCTATGTTTATATAATTCCAGAAAATGGTTAATTTTAATAATTTAATAACTGTTGATTTATAATTCAGAAAAATAAAAGTGAGGTACCAAAATGTTTGGAAAAATAAACTCTATCGGATTATATCATTTTCACCCATGTTTGACAAAGTTCAAAAATGACTTTTATTTAATGTTGGTTAAATCACTAAAAATGTAGAAAATAAGTTTATATTCAATAAAATTAGAAAATGAAAAGTTATATACCAAATTGCTCAAAATGACAAATGCAATCTAGTTATGATGTTTTTAAACCCATTTGAGAAATTAAAATGGTACACACTTTCATAGTTGTCCGAAGTGCCCCTCCGGGGTCTATTTCGGGCTCAATTCAGTAAAAATGCCTAACTGTCATATGAACCCTAGCAACCCAACAAACATGTTTAGGGATTTATTTCAGTGCATTAACTTGCTCATGCATACATATTGCGCATTGCATCGTTGCCATGTGTTGATTGTTGTTCTTCTTGTTTTGATGTTTGTTCCCCCTCGGTAGAACGTGACTCCGAAGAGAAGGCCAACAAATCCAGTGGCGAATACTTGATCCTAACCGACAAGTCAAGCACTTATTCCTGAAGACTTTCTCTGGTTTTCTTGAAGCAAGTCAAGCATAACCTCTTATCTGCCCATATATGATTTCGAAACACTTTTGACTCTCGTACAAATGCATTCGATTCCAATGTATCTTGTGTCAGTAGATAGAGTTATCCTATTTATTTGCATAACCCAGATATCATGATTCAATGCTCCTAGCAGACATAGGTTTTGTTTGTGTGTATCGCCAGAGCCTCAAATATGCCATGCTTAGTCATACATGTCTGTTGATCTCTGCTCCATCGGTTGTTGAATCAGAGCCGCGAATGAATCTAGTATGATAGGACGTTGTGGAAAGTTAAGAGAACTTCTTTAACATGATTTAAAGGTGTGGATGATGACACCATAGAGGGTCTGTGGTTTTTGCCTCGTTCATGCCCCTAGGAGCGAGTTCTCGTCTTCGAGCCAAGACTGAGCGTGCATCCACACGGGGATTGGATTCCCCTCGGTCTCAACTTGCCTAGTTTGTTCCATGAGTTGCCTAGTTCGGGCTTTCCATTTGGATTTGCGGGGATATCAAAACACTTTCAAAACTAGGATGTGGGGATGTATCGGCGCTCTGCGGGTAGGTAACCGTCGAGCATCGCGCACAACGATAGAGACCCGGCAGGAGATGGCCACTCCCTATTGGCGGTCCATCTCTACTCGGAGCGACTCATGGAATAGGCGAAGCAAGGGAAAGGTCGTGGTCAACCTCCATCTGCCGGCACTTCCCGGACTAGTTCTAATAATCTGGCATCAAGAGTTGGTTGGCACGTGTGGTTAAAGTTGTACACCGTTGCAGGGTTAAATCTTTTCGAAAAGCCGTGTCCGCGGTTAAGGACGACTTGGTGACGGATTCTGTGATCATAGACAACTTAAACGGAATGATTAAAACTTGCTGATAACGAATGAAGGATCCCTCCTCGGAGATGCCGAGAGGGGTTACCTTGTAGCATGAGTTACCGGAACAACTTGAGGTGGTGATCTTTGAAGCACGAGGTGCTGATATGATTTAGTGGATTAAAAGATGATGATTTTAGTAGTTGAGTAGTTTCCTCATCTGTTTTCAAAATACTCCATGAGACGTGCTATTCCTCCCTCAACTTGGAAAACAAAGATGGATTTACGCAAAACAACCTTCATAACTTTTTCTAAACGAAGAAGATATATAATAGGTTAACTAAGTCTTGTTGAGTACCTCCCGTACTCATGTTTGCTTCAACCTGGTTCAGGTGGAGTTCCTCAGTTCGGTGGTGTTTCAACGTGGACATCGACGAGTAGTTTGGGGTTCCCAGGTAGCAGTCTGGAATCTATTGGCTGGGACGTCGCCTTATGTTGCGGCCTCTTAGGCCTTTTTGGTTCTTGTTGATTAGCAACATAATTTGCTTTCCATTGTCTGATGTAATGTTGGGTCGTGTGACCTCTGCTTGTCAGCTATACTCTAGTAACATCTGTCTAATACAACTTTCATGTCTAGAGTGTTGCTTTGATCGGTTGTTGGTTTCGAGCCCGTTGTTATACAGTTTTGGCTATGCCTGCATAGTTGTCACAGTCGAGGGGTTGTGGAGCCGATGATCCATGTCCGAGCCCGCCTGCCGATGTGATTCGGCCTGGGGCGAGGTAACCCCAGTAACCCTCGATTGTTGTTGCACTTTCTGGACACATAGCAGCTCTGTATAACTTTGGTCCCATTCCTTCAGTTTCATCCGACTCGTGGACGCTTGGGTATGTGTCGAAGCTCTGGCTCCACAAATCCCTCGGGTGACCCTATCGGGTTTCGACTAGGAGACGTCATAGGCGCTGGTGAAATCGTCGGCTTGACAGGGGGGCGAGATTTACCCAGGTTCGGGGCCCTCGTAGAGGTAAAACCCTTACTCCTGCCTTCTGTCGATCTGTATTAGATGATTAGATCGGTTACAGGATGCTCGAATCGAGAGTAGGTCTCGAGTTTCAAGGCTTTTGTGGTCGTGCGGTATTACTTGGTCCTCTCCTTGGGGGCTCTCCTGGCTTTATATAGATAGCCAGGTCTCGAGTCCAACCCGGAGAGGATACAAACCCTAGCTTAGGTCGGTTACAATCCCTAACTTAACCCGCAAGTTGATGCGGGTGGGCTTCTCATGGGCCTTCTAGAGTAATCCAAGGGCGCTTCCTGTCGGGCCTTGACCAGAAGGCTTGAGAGGGGGTGTCCTTACTCGCAGGGTCCAGGATCCATGCCTTCGTCAGTAGCCCCCGAGCGTGTGCTCGACTGGGATTTTACTTTCAGTCGAGTAGACGGTCAGAACTTTTTTAATCCCCTCTCGGAAGTTCAGCTTGACAGTTGTTACTTTTGAAGGGTGTGTCCCCTGTATTGTAAGTTATAAAACTCGAGTATCGAGTAGTACTGGCGCCTGTTTTACGGCTTTTATTTGCAGAAGGATGTGGCGCAGTAGCTTGGCTCTCCCGAGAGATCAGGGCCAATTAATTGCGACTAGGGCAAAAACACTCCTGGCCTACACAGATTCGAGACCTCCGACTCGAACCCGATGAGGTGATCGTTGCGACTGGGCCGTTGTGGACTTATCGAGTCGAACTTAACCTATGAGGGTACCCGGCGCGTCCGCTAGGATTTTTCTTCGTGTTGTTGACACGGAACTATGCCGGAGGACGCAGCTTTCGAGTGCGATTCCAGGCCCAAAAGAAAGATCTTTCTGGGTCTTACCTTCGTACTCGAAGAATACGGTATCCAGATGTGCCTAGTCGGCTGAACAATCCAGGTTCTTATGATGTAGAATTATCACGTGTAGGAGAGGTAGGCTTTTCCCACCCGATGGATTCGTTTGAGCTCCATACGAAAGAAATTTCGCGTTGGAAAAAAACCAAGCCCGTATGAAAGAGTTTTCATGTTCGGGATGCTGTGCCCATACGAAAGAGTTTTTCGTGCATAGGGTATTTTCCTCTCTGTTCGAAGAGGTCTTGCTTTATGAACTGTTCATGGAAAAGTTGGTTTCATTCGAAGGAATCGATATTCGTACGAAGATAATTTCGCGTTTGAACTTCCATTCGAAAATATCTCAATTTTGAATGACGAACGTCATGACGTCATGGCGCACTCCTCTTCTCCCGATGGGACGTGACGGAGTGGTAGCAGATGGTGGCCCACCTTGTCGGCTTTTTGACCGGGAAATGAGACGTCGCTCCCGTTTTCTACGCGAAACGCGCAGTAAATGCGCACGATCTTTTGTTAAGATCGTGGCACGAAACAGCGCATGCCGCCGCTTCGTTTCATCCTCACGCGTGGCAGCCGCGATAGGTGCCACGTAGCGTATCGTACGGCTGAGATTGCTTTGCCCCGTGTATAAGTAGGGGTGTTAGCGCCGCAGTAAAATTTTCCCCGCTCTCTGTCTTCGTCTTCTTCCTTGCGCCCATCTTCATCTTCCTTGCGCTCAAGCTCTTGCTGCGAACAATGGCTGGCGGAAGGAAGCGTGGCGCTGGTACTCTGGCGTCTGGCGAGCCTTCTGCGCCACCCGCTCCTCGCGCCGGCGACTGGCGCTCCCCCAACACCACCGCAAAAAGCATCAAAGAGATGCAGCGGGAGGGATTGCTACCGGCGGAGGCGGAGAAGCGCGTCCGCCTCGGGAAAAGAGAAGAGGTACCCAACCCTCAGTCGAATGAGCGCGTGGTCTTCGTGGACCACGTGACTCGAGGTCTTTCTTTCCCCCTTCACCCTTTCTTCATCGGGCTGCTGTGTGCCTACGGCATACAGCTTCACGACCTTCCTCCGAACGCGATGCAGCACATTTCGTGCTTCATCGTGCTTTGCGAGTGCTACCTCGGCATTCGCCCGCATTGGGCGCTCTGGAAGGCGCTGTTCAAGATCCGGATCTTCCGCGAGAGGCCGCGGGTGGAGTCCGAGCCTGGCGAGCCACTTCGCACGGGTGGTTTCGGGATCCAGGCGCGCCAGGAGAACGCGTACTTCAACATGCACTTCATCGACTCCGCCCAAGGCTGGCGGAAGAAGTGGTTCTACGTCGTCGACAATAGCTCGGGTGGGCTTGTAGAGTTTCACCCATTCGCAGTTCTGTCGAGGCGCAAGTCTTGGAGCCACAAGATGTCAGCCGAGGAAATTCAGACGGTCACGCCCTTACTCGCAAGAGTAGCCGCTCTTCGAGACCAAACCTCGGGAGTAGTGCTCAACGGGCTCCATCTGGCGAGCCTCTTCTTGAAGCGCAGGATCCAGCCTCTGCAGCAAAGGCCTTCCACTATGTGGGAGTATCAAGGTGCAGAAGATCCCAGCCGAGTGAGTCGCGAAGAACTTTCGAATGTGGAATTCGAGAAGAAGATCGCGGCCATCACTCGACTGAAGGTAGGGGAGCAATTCCCCGATTGCTCAGTCGAAGCTTTTTCTGCTTCAAATCCTCCTCCTGCTGAGGTTAGTTTCTTGTCTTTGAGTTACTTTCATCTTCTGAATTTTTAGTCGATAAGATCTTTCTTGTTTTCTTGTCTTCATAGAGTCTAGCCATGGCGGACTGCCACCCGCCAACTACGGGGGGAGCTGCTTCGGAGCAAGTGTCTAGTCACCAGGACGGCGCGGTTGATACCAGTGTCGCCAATGCTTCCTCGAGCTCGGAGGATGATTCTTCGGACGACGTCGAAGACTCGAATGGCGGCCTCCCGAAACGTCGTCGGGTAGATGAAGACGAAGCTACTTCAAAGGACAAATCCTTGGAAGCATCGCCTAGTCAAGCTCCTATCCATGTCACTCCACTCCAATCTCTTCCTCCTTCGGCTTCGTTTCCAGTGATAGCAGCCGCTTGGAATGCGGATGCTCTGGACGATGATGAAGAAGATGATGAGTAAGTGTTTTCTTCCTTGTTCTTTTGTAATGCCAGTCGACCAAACTCTAAATTCCGATATTGATGTTTTTCTATCTTTCACTGCAGCCTGCAGGCGATCAGCCCGCGTAGGTTTGCTGCTAACGTTCCTCCCGAAAAGAGGAACAAAGCAAAGGACGCGGGTGAAACCCCCACTGCAGGCACCGTCCAGAACTCTCCCAGGGCAGCGCCTGATGCTGCGACTGTGGAGCGAGAACTCCCCAGCTCCGCCGCTAGGACTTCGGTCTCGAAGGAGGCGACGGACAGTTCTGCGGATCCTCTCTCCCGCGCTACCGGACAGGTAAACTTCTATCTCTTGGCCTTCAAGAATTTCTTTATCGGGTGCACGGCAGTGCTCCCGATGGGAGTAGCCCCCGAGGCTGTAGTCGATCGCGTGCGATCGGCTGCAGGCTCAAAGTTCTGTTCATCTTTTCTTCATGATTTTGCTTTTCTCGGGTGCACGGCAGTGCTCCCGATGGGAGTAGCCCCCGAGGCTGTAGTCGATTGTAAATAATCGGGTACAGGCTCAAATATGATCTTTTTAACTCTTCCGTCTTCGCGCTTTTGCAGTCACTCGTTGACTCTCTTGCGGCGATTGGTCGCCGCGTCGTTCTCGCTGAATCGGATTGCAAGTCTCTTCGAGCAGACCGCAACCGACTCCGGACTGAAAACGATCTTCTCAAGGGTGAGCTCTATCGTTCCCCTGTCTTCCACACTCCATTCATTCTAGAGTTTTTGACAAGCGTCTCTTTGCAGCTCGACTTGAATTTGCGGAATCCGAAAAGGTCAAATTTTCTGAGCAGGTAACTGCTCGAGAAGCTGACTTGACGGCCATTCGACAAGAGCTAGAGACTTCCCGCATGCAGTCGGAAGACTTCAGTCGACAGCTTGGGGACGCGCGGAAGTCCTTGAAGGAGTTAGAGAAAACCGGCAGTAAGGCCGACAGCGAGCTTGTCGGGTTCCTCCGTCCCCTTGCTGAGCGCTTCGCGGGTAAGCTTGATGGAATTTCGCGATTCTGATTCTTCACTTGGCTGTAGTTTGCTAAGTATTATTTTCTCCCTTCGCAGGTATTCTAGATGTTCCTCTAGAAATCCCTGGACTCCAGCGGGTGGATGTGGTAACCGATACGCTTGCCCAGCTTAAAAGGCACGCTGATGGAGTTTCTTCCATGGTCAGTGATGCTACCCAAGTGCTGGGGCAACTGTACGGTCGCCTCCTCGCCAAGGCCACTCCTGCACCTGCGCTCGATGATATGTTGAAGGTCTTCTCAGAAGGAAAGCTTCTGGATGCCTTTGCAGTCGCTCAATCGGAGGCTGGCGCGAAGACTGCGATTCAATTTGCTCTGGCGCACGGAGTCGAAGGGTTGGAGGAGGCTTACTCGTCCATTCCAGTCGATCCTTCCACGGGCAAAAAGGTACGGCTCTCTCGTTTTGTCGAGCAAGCCGCCATTCTTGCTCGGAAGCTTTGTGAGATTTTTGCTCGGAAGAAGGGAGGGTCGACTGCTGCTAGTGGGAGTACCAATGTATCCTCGTAGCTTTTTTATTTCTTTCCTTGAATGTAATGAACCTTGGGATGTATTCCCGTACTTTTGTTGGTCTTAATCGAAGCATTGTGCTTTTGGAGTTTAATCCTTTTGTTTGTACTCTGTCTCCCGATGGGAGTAGCCCCCAAGCGTTTAGTCAAATGTTCGACTAGAAACAACTCGAGTAGGGCATCTCACTCCTTTCCTTGTACTTCTTCCAGGCGACTGTGTGTGCCGCGGAGTCATCGGGTGGGCGTGGTAATCCAGTAAATCCACTTGTGGCTGCCGTGGGCACTTTCGCTGGCCTTCATGATAAGGTTCAGGAGGGTGAGCGTAGACTGAAAGCGCTGCGCGGGGTAGCTGATGTGGCGATATCCAAACAGAGATTGGCAGCTGAGCGCGAGCAATTTCTGATGGATGAACTGTCTTCGATTGCAAGGGAGTTACTATGTAAGTAGTGTAGCCCCCATTCTATTTTCCTCCCCTCTGCTTCTTATCTGACTAAGTGCGCTTGCTCTTTAGTTGTGAGGCCAGATGACAGAGAGGAGAAGCAGTGGGTGGAAAACCTCATTCATCAAGAAGTTAACAGCACAAAACCTCATGCGAGTAATTTCTGGTCTGATCGCAGTCGAGGTTTTGTGATGGCTACCTTGAAATTTCGAGTCCGCCAGGCGAGAATTCTCGTGAGTTCTTTCCACGAAGTCCTGGTTGCGGTGAATGCTGCTTTTTATCCACTCGAGAGGGGTCCCGAAGACTGGAGTTATCTTCTCAGGCTGTTTGGACGAGAAGGAGAGGTTCGCACGTGCGTACGCAAACAAATGATGTGCGGCGCGGTTGTGGCTCTCTCGTTTGTCCGAATATGGCATCCTGAGATAGATTTAAACTCCGTAGCTCGGCTCCCAGGTTATGCAATCGAAGACATCACACCGTTCTATGATGCTGTACGCCCTGCAGCCGAGAAGATTATCCAAATGACCTCTGAAGAGGTAGATAGGGTCTTAGCGACTGAGAATGCTCAGCGGTTTGACTGATTATCGGATGTGAATATCCTGTAAAACTGTTTATAGTTTGTAAAAACTGTTTGTAAGGTGTGTAACCTTGTTTTTGATGATATTTCTTTGTGATGCTTAGTTTTAGATGTAGCCCCCGTGTATCTAATGGGGTGTGTACCTGTAACTTTTAGCATGTAATCGACTGGAAATCTGTCGGGTAAATATGATGAGGAAATCATGTATTTCATTGCGATGACTGAGAAGTCATGTGTTCGAGCTACAAGATTGGCTAGCATAGCCTTATTGTTGCAAAACAAGTAAACCTAGGGGTAGAATTTGCGCAGTTGCGCGATGTTCCATGGATTGGAATAGATGCCTCCGGTCTCAGGATTCTTCAATCGATAGGCTCCTCCTGGGATCACTTCGTGTACGATGAAGGGTCCTTCCCAAGGTGGTTCGAGCTTGTGTCCTTCCTTTTGCTTCAGCCGCAACACCAAGTCGCCTACCACGAATGACCTGTGGCGTATGCGTCGACTGTGGTAATTGCGTAGTGATTGTTGATAGACCGCGGATCTTGCGAGTGCAATGTCCCGAATTTCGTCGAGTGCATCCATATCTTCTGCAAGTGCTTTGTTGGAGGTTTCTTCGCTGTAGGCTACAACTCGTGGGGCGCTGAATCGGACCTCCTCGGGAAGGACGGCTTCTGCCCCGTATACCATGAAAAATGGTGTGTATTGCGTTGATCGATTAGGAGTTGTGCGGAGGCTCCAAAGTACGGAGGGTAACTCCTCTGCCCAATGTCCCGCAGCGGGATGTAGACGATCTAGCAATCTCTTTTTGATGCCAGCCGAAACTAAGCCGTTGGATCTTTCGACTTGGCCGTTTGTTTGCGGATGGGCAACCGAAGCAAACTTGAAATTGATTCCTTTCTCCTCGCAGAACTGTTGTGTTTCCTTTGCGGTGAAGTTTGTACCATTGTCTGTAATGATGTCATGTGGTACACCGAATCTGCATACTATGGAGTCGAGGAACTTAATGGCGCATTGGGCGCTAGCCGAAGTCACTGGCATAGCTTCGATCCATTTGGTAAATTTGTCGACTGCGACCAGCAAATGTGTGTATCCTCCTGGTGTGGATTTGCGTAGTGGTCCAACCATGTCTAGCCCCCATTGCGCAAAGGGCCAGGCGATGGGTATCATATGCAGCTCTGTGGCGGGTGCGTGCGGCTTTGGTGAGAATCGCTGGCAGGCGTCGCATCTATCAACCAGGTTTTTTGCGTCGTTGGCTGCTGTTAGCCAGTAGAATCCTGCTCGAAAGGCTTTTCCCAGTATTGCTTTCCAGCTAGCATGATGTCCGCAATCACCCTGGTGTATGTCCCGGAGTAATTCCTTGCCGTCTTCGGGTGCGATGCAGCGCTGGAGTATGTCCGAGATGCTTTGTTTGTACAATTCTCCATTAACCACCCGAAAGGATTTGCTACGCCTGATTAGCTGTCGAGCCTCACGTGGATCGGCCGGGAGCTGTTTGTTGAGCAGGTAGTCGAGATATTTCTGCGTCCAGATTGGCTCGACCAGAAAAACCTGCCGTGACATGTTATGAGCTAGCTCGAGAAGCGCGATTTGCGGGCTGACCTCTGTTTCTTGTGCTGCGGGTGTCTCTACAGCTTTCTTCACTTTGACTGATCTCTTAATCATCCGCTCGAAATATATCCCTGGCGGTATGGGTGTATTCGTGGAACCCATGTTGGCCAGTCTATCCGCCTCTTCGTTACTGGATCTTGCAATATGCTTCAACTCGCATCCTTTGAAGCTTCCTTCGAGTAGATTATACATGTCGCGGTACGCGATCATGTTTTCAGCAATGGCATCGCATTCTTTCATTGTTTGTTGCACTATGAGATTGGAATCGCCATAAATCATCAATCGGGTAGCTCCACAAGCAATCGCCATCTTCATCCCATGCAGCAGTGCTTCATATTCTGCGTCGGTGTTCGATGCTGGATCATCTGGTGGAAAGTCTAGTCGCAGGACGTATTGCAGTTTGTCTCCACGAGGTGAGATAAGAACGATTCCAGCTCCTGCTCCTTCGTTTCTTTTGGACCCGTCAAAGTACATGATCCAATTGCTTGTATACTCGGGTGGCCCGGGTGTTTGTAGCTCTGTCCATTCGCTGATGAATTCCACGAGAACTTGGGATTTGACTGCATTGCGTCCTGCATAGGTGATATCCCAAGCGCCCAACTCGATGCTCCACTTCGCTATTCTTCCGGATGCCATAGGGTTGTTCATGATTGTCCCGAGTGACGCATCATTAACCACTGTAATGGCGTGTTCCTGGAAGTAATGTTTGAGTTTTCGGGCTGTGAGGACAACTCCATATGCAAGCTTCTGGTAATGAGGATATCGCTGCTTGCATGGCGAGAGCACTTCGCTGATGTAATATATTGGGCGCTGGACTCCGTATGCCTTGCCATCTTCAGGTCGTTCGACTACGATTGCAGTGCTGATGACCTGGTTTGTGGCGGCTAAATAGAGAAGAAGTGGCTCCCTTTCTTGTGGTGTTGCGAGAATGCGCCTGCTTTGCAGCGATCGTTTCAAGTCTGCGAATGCTTGTTTGGCTTCGGGTGTCCACTCGAATTTGTCCGTCTTCTTCAGTAGCTTGTAGAAGGGTAACGCCTGCTCTCCCAATCGTGCGATGAACCTGCTTAGGGCGGCCAATCGCCCTGCGAGCTGCTGGACTCCGCGTAGATTGGTAGGCTCCTTCATGGTGAGGATGTCTTGTATTTTCTCCGGATTGGCCTCAATGCCTCTGGCGGATACCAGGTATCCTAGGAGTTTTCCTGCGGGGACGCCGAAAACGCATTTTGTCGGGTTGAGCTTGATCCGATATGCATTAAGGGCGTCGAATGTTTCTTTAATGTCTTCGAGGAGTGTGTCCTCTACTCGAGTTTTGATGACGATGTCGTCGACGTATACTTGTACGTTCTTGCCAATGAGATTGGCAAGGCATCTCTGCATGCAACGTTGATATGTTGCGCCTGCGTTCTTCAGCCCGAAGGGCATTGTCGTGTAGCAGTATACACCGTGTGGTGTGATGAATGCCGTCTTCTCTTCGTCTTCCTTTTTCATTCGGATCTGGTTGTATCCCGAGTAGGCGTCCAGGAAGGAGAGACGTTGGCAACCTGCTGTGGAATCCACGATCTGGTCGATTCGTGGTAGAGGAAAGTTGTCCTTGGGGCAGTGCTTGTTTAGTGACGTGTAGTCGATGCACACCCGAAGGATATCCGTGTTCTTCTTGGGGACCAGCACCGGATTTGCCAACCAGGTGGATATCTTGATCTCTCTGATAAAGTTGGCGGCTAGCAGCCTATTTACTTCTTCTCCCAGCGCCTTTTGCTTGGGTTCTGAAAATCGTCGAGTCGTCTGTTTGATGGGCTTGGCGTTAGGAAAGACTTCGAGTGAGTGCTCGGCAAACTCCCTGGGTATACCTGGCATATCTGAGGGCTGCCAGGCGAAAATCTCCCAGTACTCACGGAGGAGTTTGACGAGCGCGCTTTCCTATGCTGGCGAGAGGGTTGTGGAAACCATCGCGGTTTTGGCGGAATCCGTCGGGTGCACTTGGTGCTTGCGAGTGTCGCTGTTGGCGCTGAATTCCAGTTCAGGCGCGTTTTTCTTCGTGAGGGGCATGACGGAGTGGTCCGTGGTTTTTGCCATCTCTTGTAGTTCTTCTTGCATCCCGAAAGATTTCGCGATCTCATTAAATTCTATGTCGCACTTATCCGATTTCTGGAAGTCTCCGTCAATGGTGATCACACCGTATTCGCCGGGTAGCTTGAGCTTCAAGTATGCGTAATGTGGTACGGCCATGAATCTGGCGAACGCTGTTCGACCAAGAATGGCGTGGTACTGTGAGGGCCAGTCGACGACTTCGAAGTCCAGGAATTCCCTTCTGTAGTTGTGTGGGGAGCCCAGTACAACTTCAAGGTTGATTGTTCCGAGTGGACGTATTGCCTTGCCCGGAACTATCCCGTGGAAGGATGTTTCTGATTCCGTTAGGCCGTCCAGGTTTTTGTTCATTCGACGGAGTGTATCCGCGTAGATGATGTTGATGCTGCTGCCACCGTCCATGAATACGCGGGCCAGGTCATAGTTGCCAATTTGAGCTTGAATGACAAGGGCGGCGTGTCCTGGTCGATAGACTCGTGGCGGGTGGTCTTCTTTCGAGAACGTGATCGGCTGCTCGGCCATCTTCAGGTACTCGGGCTTCGTTGGTGGCGTCTGCACTGCCATGCATATTTGTCTCGAGTTAGTTTTTTGAGCTCTGCGAGAGGGGCATACCTTCTGTATCATCCCGAGGAGTTGTCCGTGCGGAGTCGGGTATGTATTTGCTCCCGTGTTTTGTTGTTGTGGTGCTGGCAATGCGGCGAGTGCCATGTTTTGGTTGGCCGGTGGAGGTGGTGGCGGTGGTAGCTGGAATTGTTGTCCGCCTCCTGGTAGTGGTGGATAGTTTTGGGTGGAAGCGAATCTTTTCTTGGCGAGCGCGTCCGAGATTTCGATGAACTTTCGGCAATCCTTGAGAAGGTGTGTTGCCTTAGTCTTTCCCATGCGCTTGTCTGTGAACAGATGTAGCGAGCAGTACGCATCGAGGTCTTCCTCGGGTGATTTTTCTTCTGCCTTTGGTCTCCATTCGCGACTTCCACGACGACCGGAGTCGCGACTTCGCGTGAATTCTGCTGCCACTAGTTCTTCTCTATCCTCGTGGTCGTAATATTTTCTTCTCTTTCTGCGCCCATGACGGTCTTCGTCGTGCGTGGGCGATGATGTTCTTTCATTGCGTACTGCGTCTTCTCCATTGGCCCATTTTTCGGCTATGACCATGAGCTCCCCTATGGTTTTGGGCGCAGCTCTGCCGAGTTCTTCTCGAAACGCGGTTCTTCTTGCTCCTTTGGCGAAGGCCTCAATCGCCACTTCTTCAGAGATTGTCCCTGCGGTGTTCCTGAGCGTGTTCCACCGCTGGATGTATTATCGTGTGGATTCACCACTTTTCTGTTTGCAAGCTCGTAGTTCTTCGATTGTAGCTGGCCTTTTGTAGGTCGACTGGAAGTTTTTGCAGAAATCGCTATGCAGGTCGTCCCACGATGCGTAGCAAGATCGTGGTCTCCTCTCCAGCCAGCTGCGGGCCGCTCCGGCTAGGTGCAAATTGAGGTATTGCATGGCCGTGTTCTTGTTACCACGTTGGCATTTTACTGCCGTGAGGTAGTCGCTTAACCACTGGGAGGGCTCGAGTGAGCCATCGTATTTTGTCACCTCCGAGCTGAGCTTGAATCTCTTGGGTAGAGGTGCTTCACGAATACTGCGAGCAAAACAAAGTGCTCCGCAGGTTTCGTCGTCCGAAGACCCGGATGAGGAGCGTTCGCGATATCGTGAAGCCCTTGCTTTATCCACCTTCTTCTGGGCGAGATCGGATCGCGCGTCGTACCCGGACCGGTCACGGTCGCTATCTTTTCTTGGTTCCTTGCTTCGTTTTCTCGAGCGGCTGCTGTGGTGCCGCGAATCTTTGTCTCTCGGGCTGTCGTCGCTGCTGCTTCGACTATCGCCGCGGCGTCGAGCCTCTTTTCCTCGGCCGCGACGCGGCGATTTATCCTTTCTCGGAGAGGAGCTCCTGTGCCTGCGGGGCGTATCTTTGTCTTTGTCCTTCTCCTGTCGCGCCTTCTCCAGTTGTTCCTTGCGATCGTGGGAGGCGAGTTTCGCGGCTGCCAGCCCTAGACCCTTGCGGATATGCTTGTATTGTTCCACCCGAGGATCGCTGTCCGTCGGCTGGTTCATCTGCATGTAGGTTGCTGCGGCTAGAATCGCAGCGGCTGGAGTTTGCGGGTAGACGTTGCCATCGTCGTCAACCCTCATGAAAGAAGACGTGGTAGACCTGTTGGTCCCAGCCATAGATTCGTGGTCCCTCGTCGACGCTGCGGGTCCTTTTCCCCCGGGTCGGGTACCGACCGAAGGTGCAAGGGATAGCTCGGCTCGACGTAGGCTTGATTCATCCGCCGCTCTCCTGCGGCGGGCTAGATCTGCTCGGGCATCCTTGATGTTTGAGGCCGCTCTCACTAGGTGATAGTGGTAGGCGGTTAGGTCTTCCTGTGTGGCACCTGCTGCGGGTGGCTGACTCTTTCGCATGGATTCCTTGGCTCTTTTCCAGGCTTCCCGCGAGACGCCGATTAGATCGCGCTCGGTTGCGCTATATTCAGTTTCCGAGGGCTGTTCCGACCCTGCCATGCAGACTTGGGCCAATCGTGGCCCGTGTGTCCTAGGCGCAGATCGGGAAGCTCTTCGCACCCGAGAGGGTTCCTCTGTCGAGAGTGCGTGGTAGTCGATCGTGTTGAAGAGGATGGACTCGCCGCTTTTCTCCATAGGGAAGCGTGAGTTGACGGCTCCAGATTCGGGTTCAGATTCATCCGAGAAGTGGAGGATTCCGTCTCTGTTCGCCATGAAGTTGAAACTTCCGAACGTCAGGGTGACGCTCTTCTCCAGATCCTCGAATACCGGGCGTGATTCCGGCGAGTGAGGTGTGACTATGACGGATCCGATCCGTACAGGATTGTTCGGAGCCGTAGTCGATGGTTTCCAACGGGAGTTGGATGTCGATGAAGCTGAAGATGCCGGTGATCCAGCGCCCGCGATCCCCACGGTCGACGCCAATTGTCGAAGCTCTGGCTCCACAAATCCCTCGGGTGACCCTATCGGGTTTCGACTAGGAGACGTCATAGGCGCTGGTGAAATCGTCGGCTTGACAGGGGGGCGAGATTTACCCAGGTTCGGGGCCCTCGTAGAGGTAAAACCCTTACTCCTGCCTTCTGTCGATCTGTATTAGATGATTAGATCGGTTACAGGATGCTCGAATCGAGAGTAGGTCTCGAGTTTCAAGGCTTTTGTGGTCGTGCGGTATTACTTGGTCCTCTCCTTGGGGGCTCTCCTGGCTTTATATAGATAGCCAGGTCTCGAGTCCAACCCGGAGAGGATACAAACCCTAGCTTAGGTCGGTTACAATCCCTAACTTAACCCGCAAGTTGATGCGGGTGGGCTTCTCATGGGCCTTCTAGAGTAATCCAAGGGCGCTTCCTGTCGGGCCTTGACCAGAAGGCTTGAGAGGGGGTGTCCTTACTCGCAGGGTCCAGGATCCATGCCTTCGTCAGTATGCATAATTGGTTATGACTAGCATGGATACAAGGAGTAGTAGACCGGGGATCCGGACTACGTGCCGATGAATCCGGCCTGCCTGCCGTTGTTTGTTGCGGCCGGGGCTGGTAGCCCTGAAGCCCTTGTGAGTCCATGTCTAGGAACACATAACAGTATGTATATCTCTGGGTCCGGGGTCTAACAGGGGGCTAAGGGGCGGTGCTCCCCCGTGATGGCCGGCCAGCGCAGGAGGAGCCCCCTGCGCCGCCAACGCCGCCCTGCACCTCACGTGCTGCCCCTTCTCCATCCTCTCCGCCATGATGTCACCTTAACCAACACCTCCACAATCATCTCCTCCTTGTATTCAGTGGTTCATACTCCCACAAACCTCTGTATCGTCCTATGTAAACATGGTGTTTGATGCTATAATATTTATCCTATGATCTATGTCATGTTTGTGTAGTTTATTTATCTTTTGATTGCTTGGTTGAATGTCTTTGGTTCATTAGAGTTGTATGTTGATATGGTATTGTCCTTTGGTGTCCATTATGTTTGTGCACGCTTGGATCAACACCATAGGGTTAGTAGTATGAGCAAAGGAAGGGGCATAGTTCTGTCGGAGTGACAGAAACCTAAGGACTCAAACTGGTTAGTTGCACGTATGGGAGTAAGAGGACCATTAACTTAAGGCTATGGTTGGGTATTTTTACCTTAATATATCTTCTAATAGTTACGGATGTTTGCTAGAGTTCCAATTATAAGTACTTGCAATCATTGGATAGTGAGATCTTGTTAGCTTTGCCTCTCCCACATAGAAAACTTCATCAAAGACAATGAACCCGATATCTTCACTAATTAATTTTGGACAAAGCCACCACAATTACGACCACTTTTCCACACTCATGGTACTGTTAGTTTATGGTTACTTAGTACATTTCATTGTTGCAGCACTAACATTTACTTTCTTGTATTTATTTTCTTGCAAAACTATCTCTCATATTATTGCTCTAGTTTTATTTCCTAAATAATGCAAACGTTTAGTGTGTGTAGAGTTGTATCAGTGGTTGATTGAACTTGAGAGAATATTTATCCTACCTTTAGCTCCTCGTTGGGTTCGACACTCTTACTTATCAAAAAGGCTACACACGAACCCCTATACTTGTGGAATATCAAGACCTTTTTTGGCTCCGTTGCCGGGGAGCAATAGCGTGGGGTGAATATTCTTGTGTGCACTTGTTTGCTTTGTCTCTAAGTAATTTTGCTTTCAGTTATAAGTAGTTTTATTTTTCAGTTTTAAGTTGTTTGCTATATTTAGTTATGGATAGGGAATACTAATTACAAAAAAAATAGTTGTACTTAGTATCTATTTTTTTTTTCAAAAAGGAAAGTGATTGGAAAGATGAGTAATGGTTAAGTGGGGGTCGACCTTGAACACTTGTGGTCATACCTATGAAACCAAACCAATTCTTTCCATGGAAGATTTTCAGTTAAAAACTTGTATATATTGTGTATATATTGTACATATTATTTTGTACCATAAAATAAAATGTATAGATAACTTCTAGTTTCTTTATGATGCAATTTTGCCACTTTGCTGCGTAGAAACAGATTTCTGGGCTCCACCGTAGAAAATTTTAAAAATCAATAGAAAGTGATATTGATCTGAAATTTCTTGAGTGCAAAGTAATGATTATTATCTTTATTTCATTAGAAGTACTTTTTCAGATTTGAGGTACGTAGATAGGTCTAATAATTCGATCTTTACTGACTGATTCTGTTAAGACAGATTTCCGGTGCTTCACTTAAAAAATCGTGATAAATCTCAGAATATTATTTTTACTTGAAAAAATTTGTGCATAAACTTGAGATCATTATCTGTCTTTCATTAGTTTTGAGTTTCTTCATTTGAGCTACGTAGATATCTCGATAACTGTCATCTTTAGTTTTGGCAGATTGTCCTGCTTATTTTGTATTGTGCTTATACTCAATGTTTATAATATTTATTTGATCGATAAATGTTATAAATTGGTTAGTATACAGTAGGTAATAATAATTTAAACTTGTAAAAACTTTAACATTAGTGGATTTTATTTAATGAGTACTGGCCCTACTAATGAGTTTTTGTCAAGTTTTATGTGAATGTAGTATTTAAGATCCAATAGAGATGGTGATACGAGATAAATGAGAAGAGAAAACGCTCAATCTTGGGAACTCCCGAGTGCACCGCAATTAAATATTCAAGAATATTCAATCATCAAAGCTTGGGGATGCCCAAGGCATCCCTCTTTTTTCCATGCCTAGCTAAAAGACGTTAAAGAAAAGCACTTCTTGGGAGATAACCCATGTTTTATTCCGTTTTCGTGTTGTTTTCTTTTAGTTTATTTTGTTTTCTTTGAGTCTTGGAAGTTGTTACCTATGTAGCAACCTATTATTATCCTTTTTATTTTGTTTTTGTGCCAAGAATAGACTCTAATAGTGAGGAATTAAGATTTGGGAAAGTTGTTGTCCTAAAACAGATTATGTGCCGCCATAAAAAAAATATATTTCTCTCAGCCAGAACATCGAATAGCTAAAACTTTTTGTGCATATGACCCAGGTTGTTATACAACTTTCATTACTTTTGCACCTTTTTATTTGATGAACATAATGTTTTCGAAAAAAATCGATATTTACCTGTTGTTCTGTTTTGACAGATTTCTGCCTTTTTCTTTTGGTGTTCTTTTGAGGGGAAGAGCTTTAAAAGAAGTTGTGACAGTAGCTAATATTTTAATGGGTGTTAGACTTGTGTTGAAACTGAACCAACGTGGATTTACTATTTTGGTTACACTAACGTTGCTAATGAAGATTGTGTGAAGTTTTGTATGGAGTGAGTTTTCAAGTGTAGGGAGAAAAGAATGATACGAGAAGATGAAGAATGGACAAAAGCTCAAGCTTGGGGATGCCCATGTCACCCCAGGATATATCCAAAAAGTACAAGCGTCAAATCTTGGGGATTCCCATGGCATCCCCGTCTTCATCAACAAAAATATCAGGTCCTCTTTCGAGACACTATATTTTTATTGCTTCATATATTATGTGTTATTCTTGGAGCGTCATTTATTTTTGCTTTCAGCTTTGTTTTGTTTCCCTTGATGTAGCTAGACTGTTTAGATCTTGTTTAGCCTCTGTTCTCTTAGTTTATCAAAAATAAAGTATCAAGTTTTACCCATTTGGCTTAGTTGATACATATGTAAAAAAATAGCTTTTCTGTTTTCGGCATGTACTGCCCACTACGCGATTTTTCATATTTTACCGGAAACTCAAAAAGTCACGAAATTTTTATATATTATGTATCACCTAATCCTATGTATGCACA
This sequence comes from Alopecurus myosuroides, assembly GCA_028641055.1. Lineage (NCBI taxonomy): Eukaryota > Viridiplantae > Streptophyta > Magnoliopsida > Poales > Poaceae > Alopecurus > Alopecurus myosuroides. The sequence continues at coordinate 367,276,668 of CM054058.1, read as the reverse complement.
AAAATTGGCAAAAATTTATGACATTTTTAAGTGCACCTAAAAATTACGTTTTCCAGCTGTTGTTTTTCTGAACAGATTCTAACTTTTGTTGCAAGAGTGGCCTATTTTACGTTCTCATCTGAGTCCTTTTGGGTCTTACCTTTTATTTAGAAGTTGGACACTTAAGCAACCTTTTTGTAACTCTAAAACAAAATTTGATTTGTTTTAATAGCAGCACTTTGGAAATATTATATATTGCACTAATGTCTAACCGCAGAAAAGAAGGGGAAAGTTTTTGTGTTGAAGTTTTTTCACAGAGAATGAAGGAACACCAAACAGAGAAATATTGAAGAATTGCCAAAGTCATAAGCTTGGGGATGTCTCCGCATACCTCTTCATCAACAACTCCTCGGTTTGTAAACCTTTAAACTTTGTTTTTCGAGCAACATAGAAACTTGAATAAACTTGGAGCGTCTGTATCTTACTATTTATTTGTCTTAGCATCAAACACCAGCTATATTAATAAATTGATCATCATATCTTTTATTTATCTCCTGTTTAGAGAGGTGGTTCAAAGTTTAGTAAACTTAAAAATGATGTGCAAATGATATTGTTTAGTAGTTTATGTTTTTTAATGGTTAGTTTCAACTTGCTAATAGTGTATATTATGTCATTTTGCTCTTAACATGCATTGTCCTATTCATAGTAGGGTATGGCATTGTGGTATCCTCCTCTGTTTGTTTCACCTGAATAGACTTGGCACATGCTCACGCATGCTAAGACTGAAAACAAAAAGTCAATAAGCCTCGATGATTTATTTTGCCTCAGAGTTCTAGTATCAATTCTATACCTCAGTTAATTTTACTTTGTCACAAACATGATTATGGTAATTATTGCTCTCTTTATTGTCGCTTCCCAGTCTATTGCTAACCTTCACTTGCACTAACTATGAGCTCTACTCGTGCCTCCAAATCACTGAAAACCAAGTTATTCCACAGAGTCCACTATAAACTCCCATGTGGTATTTAACTGCCACTCCAAAGTAAATTGATCATGTGCTAACTTTAAAACTTTCAAAATTACTCCTGTTTTATGTTCTTGTTTTTTGCTCATGAGGACGTAAATAGAGAATATTTATCTCACTTTTTGATTGGATTTCACACCCTGTACTAGTGGCTTCATCCGCTTATCCAATTGATAGAAGAGCTGGCAGCGGGGTGCCCAGCCCCAAATTAATGCAAACAAATTCTCTTCACTATTTTTGCCCCTGATTTATCAGTCATAGCATAATTGTGTAAACAAAAGAGAAAGAGGGATGACCTTCTACCCAGATGCGTCCTTCATATGGGAGCCGCTCTTGTGAAATCTAGTTGGCCTGTGACGTACTGTATTTTCTGTTTACCATTCATTGACACTAGCATACACCTCTCTTAAAATATAGACACTACTCCATGGTATGTGATTGTTGGCAGGCACCCGGGGATTCGGTTAGCCATGGTTTGTGTAAGATGGATGGGATGAGTGTCAAACTTTTAATACATCTTTTTAACAAAATAAAAGCTCTAGCACATGAGTGATCCCTGCTTCCCTCCGCGAAGGGCCTTTCTTTTACTTTTATGTTGATTCTCCACCATATTCTTTGAGCACCTTCTTGAGAGCATAATTGTCATTCTTAGTGTGATGTGTTTGTCCCAAAGCACGGTTGATTGTGGTATAACTTTTATGCTTGTATCTTTGATATATTTACTTCTAGTCTTCCCTTGAACTTCAGAGGTGCCCTGACATTTATGTTTTGCTCCACAATTAAGGGCAAGCGAGATACCACTCTACCATGCTTTATTATGATCATTACAATCTTGTTGATGTTTATAAATTTCATGTTATGAGCTCTTAGTTCATTGATTCTTTTCATTAGGTAACATGATTGCTAAGTTTTACTATCCATACATCATGCAATTGTTAAGGACCTGATCATAGAATTTACAATCAAAAACAACTTTATTATCATTTACCTACTCGAGGACGAGAAGGAATTAAGCTTGGGGATGTTGATACGTCCATAACGTATCTATAATTTTTGATTGTTTCATGCTAATATTATGCTTTTGACACTTGTTTTTATATAAAGTTTATGATTTATTTGGACTAACCTATTAATAGTTGCAAGAGTGCACAATGTTCTTGTTTTACTCTTTGATGTGTAGGAATTAACAAGAAAACACAAAAGTAGACTTGTTGGAAAAGGACTCTGACTTTCCTCAAATTTGTCCACCAACAGTTTTTAGAGATCATAAGTTTTACCCCCAAAGACAATGTCAACTGACGATCAAATTGCCTACAGAGTTGTTGGACATTTCCATACCTTTCATTTAAACCCAAGAACAGCCCAATCCGAGTTTGTATGCGACCTGCGGACCCATTTTACTGGAGGATATATATCTGATTACGGGATTACGGGAATCGGTGACGGGATTGAGTCTAACTCTTACCATATTTGATGGATTTGGCCAAGCCACGACTTAGGGGCTGTGAGGGGTCCTTAGGAAGGATCTAGAGGTGCCCAAGAGCCTTTGGATCAAGGAGCCATCCATTGGAGGGCCGGGGAGCATTGTCCCATCACATGTAAGGAGAGGAAAACCCTAATTCTGGGGCAGCCACCAAAAGACACGAATTTTGCCTCCCCCATGGTCTCATATCAAATGGGGAGGGCTCATATACAGCACCAAGAAGCCATGGAGTAAGGGGGCTAAGGGGCGGTACTCCCCCATGATGGTCGGCCGGCGCAGGAGGAGCCCCCTGCGCCGCCCTGCACCTCACGTGCTGCCCCTTCTCCATCCTCTCCGCCATGATGCCGCCTTCACCAACACCTCCATCATCATCTCCTCCTTGTATTCAGTGGTTCATCCTCCCACAAACCTTTGTACCGTCCTATGTAAACATGGTGTTTGATGCTATAATATTTATCCTATGATCTATGTCATGTCTGTGTAGTTTATTTGTCTTTTGATTGCTTGGTTGAATGCCTTTGATTCATTAGAGTTGTATGTTGATATGGTACTGTCCTTTGGTGTCCATAATATTTGTGCACGCTTGGATCAACACCATAGGGTTAGTAGTATGAGCAAAGGAAGGGGCGTAGTTCTGGCGGAGTGACAGAAACCTAAGGACTCAAACTGGTTAGTTGCACGTATGGGAGTAAGAGGACCATTAACTTAAGGCTATGGTTGGGTATTTTTACCTTAATGTATCTTATAATAGTTACGGATGTTTGCTATAGTTCCAATTATAAGTACTTGCAATCATTGGATAGTGAGAGCTTGTTAGCTTTGCCTCTCCCACATAGAAAACTGCATCGAAGACAATGAACCCGATATCTTCACTAATTAATCTTGGACAAAGCCAGCACAATTACGACCACTTTTCCACACTCATGGTACTGTTAGTTTATGGTTACTTAGTACATCTCATTGTTGCAGCACTAACATTTACTTTCTTGTATTTATTATCTTGCAAAACTATCTCTCATACACGTATTATTGCTCTAGTTTTATTTCCTAGATAATGCAAACGTTTAGTGTTTGTCGAGTTGTATCAGTGGTTGATTGAACTTGAGAGAATATTTATCCTATCTTTAGCTCCTCGTTGGGTTCGACACTCTTACTTATCGAAAAGGCTACACACGAACCCCTATACTTGTGGAATATTAAGACCTTTTTTGGCGCCGTTGCCGGGGAGCAATAGTGTGGGGTGAATGTTCTTGTGTGCACTTGTTTGCTTTGTCTCTAAGTAATTTTGCTTTCAGTTATAAGTAGTTTTATTTTTTCAGTTTTAAGTTGTTTGCTATCTTTAGATATGTATAGGGAACACGAATAACAGAAAAAATAGTTGTACTTAGTATCTAATTTTTTTTTCAAAAAGGAAAGTGATTGGAAAGATGAGTAGTGGTTAAATGGGGGTCGACCTTGAACACTTGTGTTCATGCCTATGAAACCAAAACAATTCTTTCCATGGAAGATTTTCAGCTGAAAACTTGTATATATTGTGTATATATTGTACATATTCTTTTGTACCATAAAATAAAATGTATAGATAACTTCTAGTTTCTTTATGATGCAATTTTGCCACTTTGCTGCGTAGAAACAGATTTCTGGGATCCACCGTAGAAAATTTTAAAAATCACTAGAAAGTGATATTGATCTGAAATTTCTTGAGTGAAAAGTAATGATTATTATCTTTATTTCATTAGAAGTACTTTTTCAGATTTGAGGTACGTAGATAGGTCTAATAATTTGATCTTTACTGACTGATTCTGTTTAGACAGATTTCCGGTGTTTCACTTAAAAAATCGTGATAAATCTCAGAATATTATTTTTACTTGAAAAAATTTGTTCATAAACTTGAGATCATTATCTGTCTTTCATTAGTTTTGAGTTTCTTTATTTGAGCTACGTAGATATCTCGTTAACTGTCATCTTTAGTTTTGGCACATTGTCCTGCTTATTTTGTATTGTGCTTATACTCAATGTTTATAATCTTTATTTGATCGATAAATGTTATAAATTTGTTAGTATACAGTAGGTAATATTAATTTAAAATTGTCAAAACTTTAACATGAGTGGATTTTATATAATGAGTACTAACCCTACTAATGAGTTTTTGTCAAGTTTTATGTGAATGTAGTATTTGAGATCCAATAGAGATGGTGATAGGAGATAAATGAGAAGAGAAAAAGCTCAATCTTGGGAATTCCCGAGTGCAACTCAATTAAATATTCAAGAATATTCAATCATCAAATATTGGGGATGCCCAAGGCATCCCTCTTCTTTCCATGCCTAGCTAAAAGACGTTAAAGAAAAGCACTTCTTAGGAGATAACCCATGTTTTATTCCGTTTTCGTGTCGTTTTCTTTCAGTTTATTTTGTTTTCTTTGAGTCGTGGAAGTTGTTTCCTATGTAGCAACCTCTTAGTATCCTTTTTATTTTGTTTTTGTGCCAGTAATAGACTCTAATAGGGAGGAAGTAAGATTTGGGGAAGTTGCTGTCCTAAAACAGATTATGTGCTGCCACAAAAAAACATTATTTCTCTCAGCCAGAACATAAAATTGAGCTGAAACTTGTTGTGCATATGACCCAGGTTGTTATAAAACTTTCATTAATTTTGCACTTTTTTATTTGATGAACATAAAAATTTCTAAAAAATCGATATTTACCTGTTGTTCTGTTTTGACAGATTTCTGCCAATATTTGCATTTGCCTCTTAATCTTTTCCTTTTGGTGTTCTTTTGAGGGAAATAGCTTTAAAAGAAGTTGTGACAGTAGCTAATGTTTTAATGGGTGTTAGACTTGTGTTGAAACTGAACCAAAGTGGATTTACTATTTTGGTTACACTAACGTTGCTAATGAAGATTGTGTGAAGTTTTGTATGGAGTGAGTTTTCAAGTGTAGGGAGAGAAGAATGATACGAGAAGATGACCAATGGACAAAAGATCAAGCTTGGGGATGCCCATGTCACCCCAGGATATATACAAAAAGTACAAGCGTCAAATCTTGGGGATGCCCACGGCATCCCCTTCTTCATCAACAAAAATATCAGGTCCTCATTCGAGACACTATATTTTTATTGCTTCATATATTATGTGTTATTCTTGGAGCGTCATTTATTTTTGCTTTCAGATTTGTTTTGTCTCCCTTGATGTAGCTAGACTGTTTAGATCTTGTTTAGCCTCTGGTCTCTTAGTTTATCAAAAATAAAGTATCAAGTTTTACCCATTTGGCTTAGTTGATACATATGTAAAAAAATAGCTTTTCTATTTTCAGCATGTACTGCCCACTACGCGATTTTTCATATTTGACCGGAAACTCAAAAAGTCACGAAATTTTTACATATTATGTATCACCTAATCCTATGTATGCAAAACAATTGGCAAAAATTTGTGGCATTTTTAAGTGCACCTAAAAGTTACGTTTTCCAGTTGTTGTTTTTCTGAACAGATTCTGACTTTTGTTGCAAGAGTGGCCTATTTTACGTTCTCATTTGAGTCCTTTTGGGTCTTACCTTTTATTTAGAAGTTGGACACTTAAGCAACCTTTCTGTAACTCTAAAACAAAATTTGATTTGTTTTAATAGCAGCACTTTGGAAATATTATCTATTGCACTAATATCTAACCGCGGAAAAGAAGGGGAAAGTTTTTGTGTTGAAGTTTTTTACAGAGAATGAAGGAACACCAAACATAGAAATATTGAAGAATGGCCAAAGTCATAAGCTTGGGGATGTCTCCGCATCCCTCTTCATCAACAACCCCTCGGTTTACAAACCTTTATACTTTGTTTTCCGAGCAACATAGAAACTTGAATAAACTTGGAGCGTCTGTATCTTACTATTTATTTGTCTTAGCATCAAACACCAGCTATATTAATAAATTGATCGTCATATCTTTTATTTATATCCTGTTTAGAGAGGTGGTTCAAAGTTTAGTAAACTTAAAAATGACGTGCAAATGATATTGTTTTGTAGTTTATGTTTTTTTATGGTTAGTTTCAACTTGCTAATAGTGTATATTATGTTATTTTGATCTTAACATGCATTGTCCTATTCATAGTAGGGTATGGCATTGTGGTATCCTCCTCTGTTTGTTTCATTTGAATCGACTTGGCACATGCTCACGCATGCTAAGGCTAAAAACAAAAAGTCAATAAGCCTCGATGATTTATTTTGCCTTAGAGTTATAGTATCAATTCTATGCCTCGTTTAATTTTACTTTGTCACAAACATGATTATGGTAATTATTGCTCTCTTGATTGTCGGTTCCCAGTCTATTGCTAACCTTCACTTGCACCGAGTATGAGCTCTACTCGTGCCTCCAAATCACTGAAAACCAAGTTATTCCACAGAGTCCACTATAAACTCCCATGTGGTATTTAACTGCCACTCCAAAGTAAATTGCTCATGTGCTACCTTTAAAATTTTCAAAATTACTCCTGTTTTATGTTCTTGTTTTTGCTCATGAGGGCGTAAATAGAGAATATTTATCTCACTTGTTGATTGGATTTCACACCCTGTACTAGTGGCTTCATCCGCTTATCCAATTGATAGAAGACCTGGCAGCGGGGTGCCCAGCCCCAAATTATTGCAAACAAGTTCTCTTCACTGTTTTTGCCCCTGATTTATCAGTCAAAGCATAATTGTGTAAACAAAAGAGAAAGAGGGGTGACCTTCTACCCAGATGCGTCCTTCATATGGGAGCCGCTCTTGTGAAATCTAGTTGGCTTGTGACCTACTGTATTTTCTGTTTACCATTCATTGACACTAGCATACACCTCTCTTAAAATATAGACACTACTCCATGGTATGTGATTGTTGGCAGGCACCCGGGGATTCGGTTAGCCATGGTTTGTGTAAGATGGATGGGAGGAGTGCCAAACTTTTAATACCTCTGTTTAATAAAATAAAAGCTCCAGCACATGAGTGATCCCTGCTTCCCTCCGCGAAGGGCATTTCTTTTACTTTTATGTTGAGTCTCCACCATATTCTTTGAGCACCTTCTTGAGAGCATAATTGTCATTCTTAGTGTGATGTGTTTGTCCCAAAGCATGGTTGATTGTGGTGTAACTTTGATGCTTGTATCTTTGATATATTTACTTCTAGTCTTCCCTTCAACTTCGGAGGTGCCCTGACATTTATGTTTTGCTCCACAATTAAGGGCGAGCGAGATACCACTCTACCATGCTTTATTATGCTCATTACAGTCTTGTTGATGTTTATAAATTTCATGTTATGAGCTCTTAGTTCATTGATACTTTTAATTAGGTAACATGATTGCTAAGTTTTACTATCTATACATCATGCAATTGTTAAGGACCTGATCATAGCATTTACAAAAAAAAAACTTTATTATCATTTACCTACTCAAGGACGAGCAGGAATTAAGCTTGGGGATGTTGATACATCCATAACGTATCTATAATTTTTTATTGTTTCATGCTAATATTATGCTTTTGACACTTGTTTTTATATAAAGTTTATGATTTATTTGTACTAACCTATTAATAGTTGCAAGAGTGCACAATGTTCTTGTTTTACTCTTTTATGTGTAGGAATTAACAAGAAAACACAAAAGTAGACTTGTTGGAAAAGGACTCTGACTTTCCTAAAATTTGTCCACCAACAGTTTTTAGAGATAATCAGATTTACCTCCAAAGATAACGTCAACTGAAGATCAAATTGTCTACAAAGTTGTTGGCCATTTCCATACCTTTCATTTAAGCCCAAGAACAGCCCAATCCGAGTTCGTATGCGACCTCTGGATCCTTTTTACTGGAGGATATATATATCTGATTACGGGATTACAGGATTCGGTGACGGGATTGAGTCCAACTCTTACCATATTTGATGGATTCGGCCAAGCCATGACTTTGGGGCTGTGAGGGGTCCCTAGGAAGGATCTAGAGTTTCCCAAGAGCCTTTGGATCAAGGGGCCATCCATCGGAGGGCCGGGGAGCATTGTCCCATCATATATAAGGAGAGGAAAACCCTAATTTTGGGGCAGCCACCAAAAGCCACGAATTTTGCCTCCCCCATGGTCTCATATCCATGGGGAGGGCTCATCTACAAAACGGAGAAGCCATGGAGTAAGGAGTCTAAGGGGCGGTGCTCCCCCATGATGGCCGGCCGGCGCAGGAGGCTCCTGCGCCGCCGACGGCCGCCGGCGCCGCCCTGCACCTCACGTGCTGCCCTTTCTCCATCTTCTTCGCCATGATGCCGCCTTCACCAACACCTCCATGATAGGGATATGCCTGAGGATTATGTTATCACAAGAATGGATGGAGAGTTGATGGAAGACAACATGACCATGGTGAAAACAATGATGCAAGATGGTGAAAACAAAGAATAACAATTGTTATTTCATCATGAAAATGGGAGGGCGCCTCCAACAACTGAAATGCGCCATATAGAAATCCTATTATTAATAGGTATGGTTTGTATACCATAATTGGCCGAATCCCTTAATGGTGGATCGGTTTGTATCTTCTCTTTGAGTCCAAGTTGGACTCCTAGTCCTAGTAGGAGTCCTAGTCCTAGTAGGAGGTGGAGGCTTGCACAAGGAGGCCCTTGTGGCCGCACCCACCACCTATATATTCTTCCCACCTGCGTGTGGAAAAGGGAGAACAAGTTAAACCAAAAGAAACCCTAGCCTTGAGATTGTATTGCTGCTAAGCATTCATCTTGAAGTATTACCAAGTCAAAGTTGCGTGATATCTTGTTATTCCATTTGGGAATAGGGGATACAGGACCACTTGTAATATTTGATTACTTGTGCAAGAGTGTGTACTTGAGAATATCCAAAGGGCTTGATTGTTGTTGCATCTGGCAACAGGTTTCATCCAAGTGAGAGGTCTCAGTGTAGCACTAGTTATCACAAAATCCAGAAAATCCACAAAAATAGAGAGAAGCTCATTGAGAAGATTGGGCCACCCCATATCATCTTGGTATCAGATTCTCCAGGTTTACTCGGTGAGCAAAGTTATCCCTAGTTTTAGTTGTTTTTTATTCCTATCCAGAAAAAGCCATACAAAAATAGTTGTTTAGTTCATTGCCAGAGCCTAGATCAACACCAATTTGCATCTACTAAGTTGATGCTTTTTGTTGATTTGCGTTCCTGTTTTTCTATTTTTAGTTTTCATCTTTTAGGGTTCATCTAGTTTCTTTTGTTTATATACCAAAAATCCGCACAAAAAATAAGTGTGCTTTGATCTTGTTATTCTCAGGAATTTTTAGACCTACAGCTTGTTTACGAGTTGATCTAGTTCCTTGAGTTTATCGTGTTGCATTGGTGCTGTTTTGAACTCGGTTGCATCTGTTCTTAATCATATCCGAGCCCTAGCTCCTATCGAGTTCCTGCCGTGGCACACAAAATATCCCAAACCGCTGCCGTACCCTGTACTGCTCGGATTCCCACCGTATCGCTGCGCCCTTACCAAACCGCCCACGGGTAAGCAATTTCCTTACCGTGCGCGCAGTCCACTTCCCACCCGCACTCGGATTCCGCCCTACCGCGGCACAAAAACACGCCAAAAGTGCTGCCGCCGCTACCGCACCTAGCCGCACTCGGATTCCCCTTGCGCGCGCTTACAAAACCCACCCGCGCGCCCATAACGCAGCACACCACTGCAACCCACCCGCGCCTGCCGTGAGTTCCACCGCGCGCTGCCGTAAGCCTGCCGCGGGCCAATTTCTCTGCCGTGGCCTGAAATTCCTGTCGTGGATCGTTTCTTCACCAATTTTCTTAGTTTTTCTTTTGTTTTTCCTCATATTATCTCTAGGTTTCTGTTCTGATCTTTGATAAGCCATAGCTACAGCCTTTCTACAGCAAATATTAGGTATCATAACCCAAAGACTAGCTGTTTAATTGCTCTATAGGCTGCTCAATTGGATCAAATTTCTGTCCACTTTTCTGTTTTCCATTATTTCTTGCTCCTAGTTGATACATAGGCCACTGAAAAAATCAAAAAAATAGAGAAAAAGGAAAAAGTATAAAAAAATAGAAGGAAAAAAAAATCAAAAGAGGCCGTGCTACTTATCACTAGTGGAAGCTATTTCATATTGGATATTTTGTGGACAAATTGAGCAATCTTGTGCCTGTTTCATTGAGTATTTGCTAGTGTCTTTCTAGTGCTTGCAAAATCTCTACCATATATTTGCTAAGCCACAATTGTCTCCAAGTGTGAGTGTGTTTTCCTTAGTAATTTTTATCACATTAAGCAGTGCATTGGAGTTGTTATTTTGGTGTTGTTAGGAATCCCAACCAAGCCCCACCAAATACCCTGTTTTGCATTGTAACACTTGAGAGCCTGGGTATTCTCTTCTCACACTTGACACAATTTTCATTGGTACTTGTTGGTAAGTTGATCCTATTCACTTTGGAACAGTAAGTGAAGCACTTCTTTGCTGGTTTGAGTGAGTTGTGAGAGGCACCACAACCCATTGATTATTTTGTTTCACTAACATATTAATCATGAGTTTTGCTAGTGAATCTTTTGTGCAGGATAACAAGGAGGAAGCTGATTTAATGCCTAAGACCAAGACTGGTGATGATATATGTACATGGGCAGATTTTAATACCTTTCGAGGAGGAGTTGCTAATCGGATTGAGCAAAGAATTGAGAAGAAAATTGAGCAATATGATGATGTCCTCAGAAAGGATTTGACAGTGATAATAGAGGCACAAAAGGAGGCTGCTAATTCAGTGCGTGTTCTTCAAGAAGGTATGACTAATCTCACAAGGGAAGTTACCAACATCTCAACACAATTACAAAGAGCTAATCTAGCTGCTGATAATGAGGTTGGCCGAGCCATAGCATATGGAGGCCGTGGGAATTTTCCACCTAGAAGGGTGCCATTGGTTGACAACAATAGAGAAGAGGATGGCCTTGGGAAACCAAAATTATTTGTGCCTACTCTCACATGTGATAATGATGATGTTGAGGAGTACTTGATGTGGGAATTGAAGATAGAAAAGCTATGGAGATTGCATAACTACACCGATGAGAGGAAAATCAAGCTAGCATCTTCTGGATTTGATGGTTATGCTCTCTTGTGGTGGGATGACATCATAAGGTTGAGGGAAACACAAAATCAACCAGAAATTACTACTTGGTCTGAGATGAAACGACTTATGACAGAAAGGTTTGTTCCAACCAATTATATGAGGACTCTCTATGATAAATTCCAAAATTTGAAACAAGGAACAAATTCAGTGGATCAATATTACAAGGAGATGGAATTAGTGCTACAAAGAGCTCGGGTTGTTAAGGCAAAGGAGCAAACAATGCAAAGATTTCTTTCAGGATTGTCTTTTCAAATTAGATGCATTGTGAGGCACGTTTAATATAGCAATATGACAGAATTGTTGCATCAATCAAGGGAGGCAGAAAAGAGATTGGCCGAGGAGGTTGCTATGGCTCCAAGGAGAATTTTTCCATCAAGGTCTTCTTCCTTTTCACCTCCAACACCTCCAATTTCACAAATTCGAGATAGTACACCACCCAAACCCGAGACAAGCATCAATAATACAAAGAAAATAGCCCAACCAGCAGCTAGTGGAAGTGGTTCTACTCAATCAACAACAAGACATAGAGATATGACATGCCATACTTGTGGATAAAGAGGGCACTTTAAGAGAGAATGTCCTAACAAGAAAGTTATGGTCATCAATGCTAATGATGAGTATGAGAGTGGAGATGATGCTGATCCTAATGGAGAGGATACATATGATGATGATGATGGTCCACTTAATGCTTATGCTACAAATTATCCATCCATTGTTTGCACCAAGGCTTTGAGTGTTATTCCTAGCAATGATGAGAGCCAAAGATGCAATTTATTTCAAACCAAGGCAATTGTTGGTCCTAACATGGCTTGCAAGGTGATCATTGATGGAGGGAGTTGCAGAAATCTAGCAAGCAAGGAGTTATGTGCAAAGATAAGATTGCATTACAATCCACATCCATATTATATTCAATGGTTAAATGACAAGTAAGAAATCAAGGTATGTCATATGGTGAGAGTGGATTTCCAGATTGGACCATACAAAGATACAATTGAGTGTGATGTGGTTCCCATGACAGTTTCTCACCTATTATTTGGAAGACCTTGGCAATTCGACAAGAAGGTTACACACAATGGGAGAGCAAACACATACCACTTGAATTGGAATAATAAGGATATTATTTTAAGGCCTATGACACCACAACAGATTGTGAATGAATCAAGACAGAAAATAGAGGTGAATCTAGAGAAGGAGAGTGAAAACACCAAATCTGTGAATGAAGACAAGTCTAGGCCGAGTGAAAAACATAAAGGAGTGAGACTTTTAACTAATGAAATATTTTCTCTTCCTAGTGTTGTTTCTTGTGTAAAGGTTCCTTTTGAAGAAAGGGAGCACAAGGAAACATCACCATCACCACACATATTGGAGGAATATGCTATGGGTCCTAGTGCTATTACTTGTGACATGCAGGTTATTTTTGAAGAAAAGGAGCTACATCAAGCACAACCTGCAAAATCACAAGATATTGATGAATTGGTACCTACTACAAATGAGGAGGATGCTATTGACAAAGGTACTGATTTCGGGTTACAAAACTCAAGTATTGAATTATGTGATAGTTTACAACCATATCATAATATGATGAATTCAAAAATTAACAATATGGTTTTGATTACACATAAGGAAGTACTTGCTAAGATACCATCTAGTGATATTGTCTATTATCTCATGTTAAATGAACCAATTGATGTGCAATGTGCTATGAATAACATTGCTCAAATTAATCATGTTAATTCTAGCACATATGATACTTGTTTCAATTTTAATTTGATTGGTGATTATGACTTGAGTGAAATTTTTATGGTGGATCACATATGTATAACTTATGATAAAGTGGCCGAATTAAACATTATGTTACCTTGGGTAGATGAATTACAAATTCCTACATATGAGCATGATTTTACACATATGTTTGATTTACCACAAAATTTGTTGGATACATGTGATATTAAAATTTACTTCACTTATATTTGCAATTGTGATTGCTATTTCATGAAGTGCTATGACTTTTATGTGTTGTTTTCATGCAAAATTCGTGATCATATGTTATATGCACAAGTTTATGATTTACTAACAACTAATGAATCCCATTATAGATGCATATATTGTGCATACATGTTGTTCTTTTTGTTTCTTCCACTTTCAGGTTATCACAAGCCGTGGACGTCTTGTCTTGAAGAAAGGGAGGATGATAGGGATATGCCTGAGGATTATGTTATCACAAGCATGGATGGAGAGTTGATGGAAGACAATATGACCATGGTGAAAATAATGATGCAAGATGGTGAAAACAAAGAATAACAATTGTTATTTCATCATGACAAGGGGAGGGCGCCTCCAACAAGTGAAATGTGCCATATAGAAATCCTATTATTAATAGGTATGGTTTGTATACCATAATTGGCCGAATCCCTTAATGGTGGATCGGTTTGTATCTTCTCTTTGAGTCCAAGTTGGACTCCTAGTCCTAGTAGGAGTCCTAGTCATAGTAGGAGGTGGAGGCTTGCGCAAGGAGGCCCTTGTGTCCGCACCCACCACCTATATATTCTTCCCACCTGCGTGTGGAAAAGGGAGAACAAGTTAAACCAAAAGAAACCCTAGCCTTGAGATTGTATTGCTGCTAAGCATTCATCTTGAAGTATTACCAAGTCAAAGTTGCGTGATATATTGTTATTCCATTGGGAAAAGGGGATACAGGACCACTTGTAATCTTTAATTACTCGTGCAAGAGTGTGTAGTTGAGAATATCCAAAGGGCTTGATTGTTGTTGCATCTGGCAACAGGGGTCATCCAAGTGAGAGGTCTCAGTGTAGCACTAGTTATCACAAAATCCAGAAAATCCACAAAAATAGAGAGAAGCTCATTGAGAAGATTGGGCCACCCCATATCACTCCATCATCATCTCCTTCTTGTATTCAGTGGATCAACCTCCCACAAACCTCTGTACCGTCCTATGTAAACATGGTGTTTGATGCTATAATGTTTATTCTATGATCTATGTCATGTTTGTGTAGTTTATTTGTCTTTTGATTGCTTGGTTGAATGTCTTTGGTTCATTAGAGTTGTATGTTTATATGGTATTGTCCTTTGGTGTCCATTATATTTGTGCGCACTTGCATCAACACCATAGGGTTAGTAGTATGTGCAAAGGAAGGGGCGTAGTTCTGCCGGAGTGACAGAAACCTAAGGACTCAAACTGGTTAGTTGCACGTATGAGAGTAAGAGGACCATTAACTTAAGGCTATGGTTGGCTATTTTTACCTTAATGTATCTTCTAGTAGTTACGGATGTTTAATAGAGTTCCAATAATAGGTACTTACAATCATTGGATAGTGAGAGCTTGTTAGTTTTGCCTCTCCCATATAGAAAACTGCATCGAAGACAATGAACCTGATATCTTCACTAATTAATCTTGGACAAAGCCACCACAATTACGACCACTTTTCCACACTCATGGTACTGTTAGTTTATGGTTACTTAGTATATTTCATTGCTCAGCACTAACATTTACTTTCTTGTATTTATTATGTTGCAAAGCTATCTCTCATACCCGTATTATTGCTTTGGTTTTATTTCTAGATAATGCAAACGTTTAGTGTGTGTAGAGTTGTATCAGTGGTTGATTGAACTTGAGAGAATATTTATCCTACCTTTAGCTCCTCGTTGGGTTCGACACTCTTACTTATCGAAAAGGCTACACACGACCCCCTATACTTGTGGGATGTCAATGACCCAATCGAGAGTGCCGCTGAGACGGGGAGACACGCACACCGCTGAAAACCCGAGGGCGGCCGGAACATCAAGGGAGTATAGACCATGGAGACTCCGACCTCTAAGAAGAACGTCTCGCGTTGTTCGATCCTTAACAAAAAAAATGAAACATGTGAAACTCAACCAACACATCATTGTCAAGAGTGAGCTTCTTAACAGAGAGTAAATTGCGAGTGACCAATGGAACATGAAGAACATTAACTAAATGAATGGGTTTAGAGGCGTGTGTAAGGAGTGATGCCCGGTGAACGTGAGAGATGTGCATACCTGACCCATCGGCTGTGCGAACATGGTCTTGACTGGTGTAGGACTCCCGTGGGTTGAGCTTGGAGAGCTCATGTGTCATATGATCCATGGCCCGTATCCATGTACCACGTCGGATCAACAGGGTACGAGGAAGTAGACCCCTGTGTCGCCAACACTGCTTGCTTCTCATTGCCACGCCCGTTATTTCTAATGCCCAGAAAATCTTGCTTGAACAGACGGTGACAACGAGAGGCAAGGTGCCCATCAATGCCGCAGAGCTTACATGGAGCCTTGGCTCCACATGCAGGACAGAGCCACGCCCACCCGTGGAGTTGTTGGGGCGCGACCAGGAAGGTTGCCGAGACTTCTGCTGGTGTGGCGTACCACCCGGCGGACGCGGCGTCGACGGAGGACGGCCATCGGTAGTACGATGGGCCGCATTGACGGAGGCGTCAATGGAGAACCCTTCAGGGCGACGAGCACCAAGGCGCTGCTCCATGTTGAGCATCGGGGTGTCCCGACCGTTGATATTCCCACGAGGGAGTCAGACTCTTCATCAAGGCCCTTGAGGATGAATCCAGTGAAATCTTCATCACGGAGTGGCTGTCCAACGACCGAAAGAATATCAGCCAACTCCTTGATTTGGTTGTAGAAGACCGTGACAGAGTTGTCTAATTTCTTTATTTCGCTAATTTTGATATGGACGGCCATGGAGCGTGCCAGGGATTGCGAGGACAAGCTGGAGTCAGGGTGGGCCAAGCTTCCTGGGATGTGGCGGCAAAAACCACCATGCCCGCCACGGCGGGAGTGAGCGATGACTAGATGGCGACGAGGATAGCTTGGTCCTGGGCTACCCACGGGCGATACGCAGGATTAGCGATGGTCATCGGTGCGCCATCGGTCGTGGGCACTTGAACCATCGCTGGGGGACACAGCAGGGTACCGTCGATGAATCCGTCAAGACAGTGGTTGCGGAGGAGAGGCAGCAGCTAGGCACGCCACATGAGGTAATTGTCGGGGTTCAACTTCACCGTCGGTAGATGGACAAAGTGGACAGGTGCACAATCACGGCCCGAGCCAGCATCGAAGGCGGACGGGGATAGTGCAGCAGGGGGCATTGCAGATGGCGCGACCGAGGGCGGCGGTGGCGAGTGAGCACCGTACGCCATCGGTGGTGCGCTGTAAAACAGCGGATGGCCATACGGCCCAACGTCATAGGACGGAAAGGGAGCGCCGTACGGTATGAAAGAGGAGGACGACGCATAGTAGGGCGCGACAGCAGTAGAGGCCCCGAGCGAGACACGCGACAGCGACATCGCGGGAACGTAGACGAGCCGGCGCCGATAGCGTAGGGCCACAAGGGTGTGTCCGGGGTAGTCGAACCGAAGGCCGAGAGTAGCGCGCCTGCACTCATCGTGGAGATCGGCGGAGGCACAAGTGGTGGCGGCGGGTGCTGCCCCGCCAGGAGTGCTCCAAGAAAGGGCGACACGAGGGGGGGGGGTCCATTGACGAGGTGGTCGAGGCGCCAGCGACCGATGCAGACACAAAGGAGGTTGCGGCAGCGACGACCGATGCAGAGGCGGCGGAAGACATTGTAGGTCGGTTTTAGTTTGGTACCATGTGAGACGCATCATTTTGGGGAAACGCTCGACACCCAATAGGGTTGGCGTTTGTTTATATTTATAGTGGGGTACATGTACATGATTACAGGTATACACAAGCTACGTATAAATACAGTCTAACATTTTTCTTGTGTTTTCTTGGTGGTAGAGGTTCCCAGGATGATATATTGCATGCTAGAAACAACAGGATAGCATCCCCGTTGATCGATCTAGTTTTAGACCTAGATTCAAATCACTTTAGTTCTTAAATCGTGCAACCGGATATACCGGTCCAGTACTGAACCAAAAATTCCAGTTGAGTTCTGTCAAAATTTCATATTCCAGAATTTTTGTGATTTGGTTAGGACTATTTGTTGATCGCTTTGTGGCTGCTTTTCTATTGTTCCTAGTATCATTCCTATCTTGTAACTTGTGTGTACTTACCTATGCTATCCATCTATCAATCTATTTTCGCAGGTGGCTCCAATGTTGGTCCTTAGTTGGGCTCTCACAAGCGCCCCAACTACCGTGAGCCGAGTGATGAGGAGCCTGGTGATTCTATCCCCCCCTTCCCCAAGGAAATCTGGTAGCAAGCAGAAGACCAATGTTGTGAAGAAGCCAGCTTCCAAGAAAAAGTCCAAGGCAAAGAAGCAGAACTACAAGACAGACCTTAGCACTGTTGAGTACATGGTGATTCGTCAGAAGGATTAGTACTTTCATGAGGGAGATGAGGATCTTGAGGATTGCAAATTTTGGTGCATGGATCAATCCTATATCTACACAGACATTTATCTTGATTACAAGTTTCCTATCCGTCCTATGAACCAAACGGAGCTCGAATATCTCAAAGACAAGCAATCCTTTACTCAAACTGCTCGTGTGATGGAAAGTTTTCTACCTGATGATCTCATGGAAACTCAATGCCCCTACAATGTTCCCTTAGTGTTGCAGTTCATGTCCACCTTGGTGATTGGTAATGACATGCACCGATCCTTTAAGTGGATGTCTGGAACAACATTTTATGAAGTGCCCTTCTGGAAGCTTGCTCGTGTGCTTGGGTACAAGTTTCAAGAGCACCCTCCTATTGGCCACCGTATGCATGATCTTGAATGGTCCAACCGTGAGGAATTCATGATTGATATGCATACCCCGGGTGGTGTCATTGGGAAGGTGGAAGGCCTTCTCCCCTTTTATGGTCAGCTTGTTCACATCTTCCGGTCTTTCATTGCACCAAGTGGAGGTAACAATGATACACTCACTAGTACGCTGGTCAACTTGTTGGTTCTGGCTAAGCAGTGTATTGAGGATTGTGACACTGAGAAGGACTATCCCGTGGATGATATGGACTTCATTTTTAATGATTTGCACAATGCTATGTTGTGTAATGTCCCAGCGTTTAGGAACTTACGGGGGGGGGGGGGAGTAGAATATTAATTTGTGCATCTGCATGCATGTATTTGCGAAACCTGAATAAATTTTTCGCAAAATTAAAACCCTGGAGTGAAGGAGGTTCTATCAATTAACTGATTCTGAGATAGAGGTAGACACTAGAAGTTGATGGAATTTCGAAATGACCTCTGGGTTATATTTTGAATTTGGGAGTTAATGCTTTGAATTATTTAAATTTAGGAATGTTAGAATTTAAATTTGAATTCAAATTGAATAAACATGATGATATCCTAAATATAAATCAATAACACAAATAATGAATATCTCTAATATCAACAAGAATAGAAAAAGAATAACAATTAAACTTTATTAATAATCACACAAGTTACAAAGTTTTTACAATGCATTCCATAAGGGAAGTATTACAACTATATTATAAATGTGCTATTACAAGAATGTGATCCTAGAACTAAAACCTATCTAATCCATAGGATATGATATCTTCTACACCTGCAAAACAAACACAAAACAAAAACAGAATGGTTAGGGGGGAATTAGTACCCTCAGATTTTCAGTGAGTTGCACTGATGAACTCATCACAGGGATTAATACAAAATGTGTAGTATCTGTTATGTTAAATATTGCCTCAGACCAACATCACAGGCAAAGACTAGGAATTACAACTGGCATCACAAGAAAAATAGCAGGCAAGGATAAGATCAGCCGCAATGCCTGGAGAAAATATCTCCTCACTAGCATACAGGCACACATCACACTCAAGTACATGCTTTTGTGTTGTCAAAACCACCACTGTGGTATAAATACCACAACGGCCGCAAGAGAGGGGGCCACCACAAGGATGCTACCCACAAAAATACCACATTATAGTGCATCAGATAGATAATTCCTAGGAGTATAACAATCCACTAAAGCATTCATATCTCCAATCCATCACATAGCACAACAATTTCTCCATAGCCTCTGTATCAAGAAACCGATGGGAAAATTCCCAAAACCTAACCAATCCATTCACAATCTCACAAAGGTTTCACAGGGGGGCATGGCATGAGCACTAGCACGACGGCCAGGCTCCAAAGCAAGGGGGGAATGGAGGCAGAGAGAGAGAGAGAGAGAGAGAGTAGAGAGGGGACAGAGAGAAGGGGTGAGGAAGAACTCACAGGCGGTCACCATCGTGGTGACCACAACCAGTCGAGGAAGCGCTGAACGGAGACGATCCTCGATTGCTCTCCAGGAGGCCGTCCCGGCGGCATCTCGTCCGCGCAACCAGCAGCAGGCACCAAGAAGAAGCAGCAGAGCTTGAGCCACCCGGGAGCGCCCTGGATCACCTCGAGGAGCAGGAACCACCAGAGAGGGGTGGAGCATCCCGAGCCCGAACCCTAGGGTTAGGGTTTGCTCGTGCTCGAGGGGCGCAGCGAGCAGCTAACAGATCGAAGTGGAGGATAGGGTGGAGAGTGTGGCGGCGCATCTTTTGCGCTCATCCACGGCGGCGGATTCGGCCGGAGGGCGCCGGAGTAATTCGCCGGAGGCGGCAACGACGTTGTCGCCCAAGAATCGCCCGAGAGCGAGGAGGAGGCGAAGGGAGAGGAGAGCGCGCAGGTGCGCGTGTGTGGTCTGGTCTAGCTCGACCAGACCAGTGGGTTGGGTTCAACCCTAAAGGGGTTGACCCACCTGTCAGCCCTAGGGGCAAAATGGTTATTTGACCAGATTCTTTAATAAAAGAATTATAAAAATTATAGAAAAATAATAAATAAGATTCTACAAATTTGAAACAATTAGAATATAAATAATTATTAATCCAGTAAAGTTTTTGTGTATAAAAAATTAAGAATAATAATACAATAATACTTATAGTCTTAAAATTATAATTTTAAAATAATGAATTCATAATAAAAACTTGATTTAGAATACTTCAACCAAATAAAATTATATCTTCTCAAAACTTAATTTAATACTTAATCATTTCAAAACACTCCAAAATATACGTTTTCTGAGAAAACAATAAGTATTTGATGAATTAAATTAATAAAATAAAATAAAAAATCATTAACTCTGAAAAATAATAAATTCACAAACAAAGCAATTATTACAAAAAGCTTAGTACACCAAATGATCATTGAGTTAAAAAATGCATACATTCCATCATTATGCATAATAGCATCGTTTGCTTCTTTAAACATTGTCTTTACCACATAATGATGGTGTTTTGTAGAACAAGGAAGTCGGGATCTGCTCCAAGCATCAGACTTCATTACCTGTCTGTATCAAGGAAAGTTCATCACTTGCTCATGTTCTTTGAACTATCTCATAACAACTAATTTCAAAACCCTATCGTAATACCATCTCTGCTCAAAAGAATGCATGATCCTACTTTTATAATAATATGACTAATTGAATGACTACCCGAGTGGTAGTGTTCTGTTTGGTGGGCGGATGGAACCATGGTAAGATGAATAGGTCTAAGGAAGGTTTCATCTGCATGGGAAAGTATTATCTAGGAGTTAACAACCAATGCCGTCAAAACTCGGTGCGTCGTAGATATCGCGTTGACCATGGGTCTTCTATGGGGGGAGTAAGTCAGTTGTGATCTTTTCTTGTTCGCATGTTAACGGGCTGCCAGAGACGTACGTTGTAGGTCTTGTGAGACTACATGCACATGGGTGGGATCCTGTCGGATATATACCAAATAGGGGTATAGAAGATGGTAGACAAAGTGCCGGATTACCAGGGTGGCCTAAGTGGTAGTGGGCTTAGGTCCATTAGGCGGCCCAGTAATCCGACGCACAGAAGCCGGATTCTAGAAGAACCCGGATCACGGCTCATGTGATCTGGCTTGGAGGAGAAGATGGATTCCTTGCTTTCCAAGTTACAAGTTACCGTAGTCTTCTAGGTTTCCTATTCTGTAAGCCCTAATCCGGCTATTATATAAAGCCGGACAGGAGATAGATAAAAGAAGAGAACGAATAACAGAGAAGCTCTACGCCAACTCGCCGAGAAGCTCATCCTCGTCGAGTAGCTTAGATCTAAACCCTCACATTGTATTCCTGTTTACGGGCTTTAGTCCCGATTAGTGAGAAGTGCAGGAGTAGGCACGTCGTACTGTCGCGACGTACCGAACCTGGGTAAATCCTGTGTTCTGTGTTTACTACGCGATCCCGTTACCCCACGTCTCTACCGTAGTCTCATGGCACCCCCGTCTATGAAAACTACTACGATGTCTCGACAGTTGGCGCCCACCGTGGGGCAAACGACGTCAGGCGTAAAATTCCGATCTGGGATACTTGGCGGAATCGGAAGATCAATCACTGTCGGAAGCTTGGAGTTCGACAACGACGTCGGGCGCTTCCTCGACAACGGATCCTACATACCGGCGCAAAACCACCTGGTAAGTGCCTGCGTGTTACCGATAGGATCTGCTAACATCTTTATCGGACTAACTGCAGAAGCAATGGGGTTTTGCGGTGGAAGCAAATTTATCCCACCCGCCCTATACCCAGTCGAAGATGACTATGATGCCGGATTCTGCTCAGATCGCCGACAAAAAAGTGATACACACTTTATCGGCATGGTGCAATCCGAAATCGCCGAAAACACGGATGACGGAAATCCCGTGCAAGAGGCAGACAACAACGCACCCGTCATGGAGACGGAAGATCAAACACCCGTCACAGAGGCGGAAGATCCGACATCCGTCAACAAGACGATGAACTCGAAAGCAGAATCCGTGCTTGCCGCCATTGAGGCGAGGTTGGAGTCGGAAACCGGATCGGATAACTTCGACTCCGAAGACGAAGATGAGGACGCCTTCGTAAGAAAGGTTAAGTCCTTTCAAGAGGGATTCCATGAAGTTCTAATGGCGAAACCGGCTGATACCACGGACGCCGGCAGCCAGTAAAGCCCTAAAACCCTTCCGCCAGAGGAAGAGAGAGAAGACGGAGAAACTTCTCCGGTATTCCCCAATGTCAAGGAGATGACAGAAGATGAACCTGTCAAAAAACCTCCCTCTTCCAAGAAAAAGCACCGTGCTGCTAAAAAACTCCAATACAAAATCCGGAAGAAAAAATCAGCTGATCTCGCTGATGAAAACCTGGAAGTAGGAGATGTTAGCGGAACAAAGCCTGCGGAGAAGAAATCCAAAGAAATCACTGCTCCGCCAATGACGGAACAGGAAGAGCATGAGCTATTGCAAACACCAGTGGGACCAGATGAACCCCCCGAGATGCTGGAAGCCAGGAGACAAGCTTTCCAACGGCAACAGCAACATCTACTCAGATCTCGGCAACATCTCCAACAAACCCATAATGACATCAAGGTCATGAAGGAAGAAATAGAGGAGTACGAGAGAAAGAATAGATCCGCGTTAAAACCTACTAGGTTACCCGGAATCGCAAGACCAGAAGAACTGCCGCCAAAAGAAAGGTTCCATAACCCATCTTGGCAAAAGCAGGTAAACGGCAAAGATGCCAAGGGCGAACCAATATACAAGACCGCAACAGAAAACGCGGAAGCAGCGTTCGCGATTCTTAACAACGATCTGTAATGCCACCTCCGAGAAACCCAGCTGAGAAAGCTGGAAGATACGATATACCTCACAGGCGTGAGAGATCTCGGACGCCTCCTAAGGACAAAGAAAGGCACAGGAGTAGAACTCCGCCTAATCCAAAAGGGCGTGACCACGGAAGAGATAGAAACAATCCCGGAAAAGCGCGTTCGCGCAACAATGGAAGAGAAAGGAGCAGATCCCCTTCCGTCCATTCAGCCGGAAGATATTCTGCACACATTGACAGAGCAGAAAAGGATGATCTATACTTTGGTCCTAAGTGTTTTACTGACAGGATCCGAAGAATAACGCTGCATTCTGGCTTTGCCAAGGTCGGTCCAACGTACCAGAAATACACCGGCAGCACAAACCCGGATACCTGGCTCTCAGATTACTATACAGCCGTCCAGATCAACAATGGGACAGACTTGGAAGCTGTCAAATTTCTTCCCCTAATGTTGCTGGACGGAGCCAGAGATTGGATCAATGGATTACCATCAAGAACAGTCGACGGCTGGGATGATATGGCTAAAGTATTCACTCAGCATTTCCGGGGAACGTACAAACGCCCGAACAACATCAACCAGCTAAACCGTTGCACGCAATTCGAAGATGAACCATACGTGGATTTCATCTCCAGATGGACAGCAATGAAGAATAGTTGCTCTGGAGTAACTGACGTACAAGCAATGCATGCTTTCGTCAATGGCCTAAAACCCGGACTCGTACCGTTCATGGTTGGTTCCAAAAAGCACAAAGATCTTGGATATATGCTTACAACCGCCAATGAGCACGCTGCAGCCGAAGACGACATCAGAGCAAGAGGAGGCAATATCGAATCACTGATACTTGCCAAGAAAACCCCTAGTTCTGACAAAAAAGGAACTCCATAAACAACGACGAAACCCAAAGAGGTCAACATAGCCTTTGGAGGAGAAAAGGGAAACAAGTGGAAAGGACCCAACCCAGATCCAATCAACTACACTCCAGAGGAGTGGGAAAGGATTAAGTCGGAACCTTGTGTTCACCACTCGCAATTTGGGAAACCCACCCATACAAACGCGTAATGCCGGCTAAATAAGCACATGAAAGGCAGTGCAGGAGCCGGAAGTAAGGGGAAGGGTTCCAAAAGGAAACCCGCCAAACAAAAGCCAGAAGCTGACAAAGAAGACAGCGAATCGGACACTGACGAAAAAATCCAGGAACAACAGCGTAAAGGCGAACCCAAGTTTCCAAGAGTTGATGGAGAAGCAATGCTAACTTTCTTAGCAACCCCGTCAGCAAAGGTGGCCAAAAGAACACTTCGAGAAATAAACGCGGTTGTTCCGGCAACCCCGAAATTCTTGAAGTACTCCAACACACCGATAATCTGGGATCAGTCTGATCATCCCGGAAATATCCCTGAACCCGGCACACAAGCTCTTGTTGTAAGCCCTATTGTTCAAAACACTAGGCTAAGAAGAGTGCTGATGGATGGAGGATCCAGCATTAATATAATGTACCTGGATACACTGAAGCATCTGAAGATTTCCGAGTCTCAACTCAACTACAGCAACATACGTTTCCATGGCATTGTCCCTGGCAGGCAAGCACGATCCCTAGGAGAAATTTCCCTAGATGTCACCTTCGGAGATAAAGATCACTTCCGGCAGGAAAAAGTATCCTTCGAAGTAGTGCCGTTCGAAAGCGTGTATTACGCAATACTCGGACGTCCAGCTTTCGCCAAATTCATGGCAAGATCTTGTTATATCTATAACAAGCTGAAGATGCCAGGACCCAAGGGAGGAGTAATCACTATAGCCGGTGATTTCAAGCTGGCAAACGAGTTGGAGAAAGAAAACGCCCTTTGCGCTCAGAGAGTCATATCAAAGGAAGAACTGAAGGAATTAGCCAAGGAGGTATCACCGTCAGAAATGCCGGCAGGAAAAGAAACCCGGAAGCCAACAGACAGCTTCAAGGCGTCCGAAAATACAAGACAGGTAATCCTAGATCCCAAAGATCCGACAAAATTTGTCGTCGTAGGGACTGGGATGACTGACAAATAGGAAGGCGAGCTCATCAAGTTCCTCCGTGAGAACTGGGATATTTTTGCCTGGTGTCCAGCTGACATGCCAGGTGTACCCAGGGAGCTTGCTGAGCACCAACTCAAGGTTATTCCTGGATCAAAACCCGTCAAACAAGGTCTCCGTCGATTTGACGGAAGAAGACGGAAGGCTATTGGCAAGGAAATTATCCGGCTTTTAGCAGCGGATTTCATCAAGGAAGTAATCCATACTGACTGGTCCGCAAATCCGGTATTAGTACCGAAGAAAGACACTACTGCTCTTAGAATGTGTATAGATTACACAGGCTTGAACAAATTGTGTCCGAAAGATAGGTTTGCATTACCGCGAATCGATCAAATAATAGATGCCACCGCAGGCTCTGAGCTTTTGTGCTTTTTGGATGCATACTCCGGGTACCACCAAATACGCATGAAAAAGGAAGATCAAATTAAGACTTCTTTCATAACCCCATACGGGACGTATTACTACGTAACCATGCCGTTTGGCCTGAAGAACGCAGGTGCAACCTACCAGCGTTGCATGCAACGTTGTTTGCATAGTCAGATTGGAAAAAATGTCCATGTTTATGTGGACGATATTGCTGTCGTAACCAAGGAAAAAGATACACTCCTTCAGGATTTGCGAGAAACTTTCGAAAACTTACGCACCTACAAGATGAAGTTGAATCCATCTAAATGCGTATTCGGGGTTCCCTCAGGAAAACTTCTGGGTTTCATCGTTTCTCACAGAGGAATAGAAGTTAACCAGGAAAAGATCAAGGCAATCTTGAACATCACAAAACCTACCTGCGTCAAAGATGTCCAAAGATTGACGGGTTCTGCTGCAGCCGTCAGCAGATTTATTAGTCGGTTAGGGGATAAAGCCTTACCACTCTACAAGCTGCTGAAAAAATCCGACAAGTTCGAATGGACAGAAGAGGCCGATGCGGCGCCGACCCAGTTGAAGGAAACCTTGATGAAAGCTCCGATTTTGGCATCGCCAAAAGACGAAGAACCCATGTTATTATACCTTACGGCTACAAATCGGGTTATTAGTGTGGTAATCGTTGTGGAACGGATAAAGGAAGAACAAAGCATACCAGATCAACATCCGGTATATCACATAAGCGAAGTTTTTTCCGAGTCAAAACAAAGGTACCCACATTACCAGAAACTGGCGTATGGTGTATTTTTCGCATCTAGAAAATTGCGCCATTACTTCCAAGGGCATTCCATAACAGTGGTTAGTAAAGCACCACTAGGATACATTATAAACAATGCGGAGGCAACCGGCCGAGTAGCCAAATGGGGCATTGAGCTGGCAGCCTTCGACATTAAGTACCAGCCAAGGACGGCCATAAAATCCCAAGTTTTGGCAGATTTTGTTGCCGACTGGACGGAAGCAATGGAAAAAAACACCAATGCCGGAGTCCGAGTACTGGGTCATGCACTTTGACGGATCCAAGATGAAGGAAGGAGCTGGGGCTGGCGTAGTCTTAAAATCTCCTAAGGGAGACACGATGGAGTACGTGTTGCAAATACACTTCAACGCCAGTAATAACGTGGCAGAATACGAAGCTCTGCTTCATGGCTTGCATATTGCAAAAGAAATAGGAGTAAAGCGCATCTTGTGCTATGGCGACTCGGATTTGGTGCAGCATCAACTCAACCAAACCTGGGACGCAAAAAGCCCTATAATGGCCGAATATCGGAGAACGGTAGACGAGTTCGCCACCTGTTTCTTTGGATTCGAGGTCCTTCACATCAAAAGGGAGGAAAATTGGAACGCGGATGCGCTAGCCCGCATGGGATCAGAAAGGGTAAAAACCTTACCACCAGGAGTATTCGTTCAGCACTTACATGAGCCATCCATAAAAGGTGGAGACGTTGATTACCCTCTGGCATCTGAATCAATCGAAGTCATGATCGTTAAGCCGGACTGGACAATTCCGTACTTAAACTTCTTAGTCAATCAGAAGTACCCGGAAGGAGCAGACGAAGTCTTGCAAAGACAAATACAGCGTCGATGCAAAGGATACGCGGTAATTGACGGCTGCTTATATAAACGCAGTACTTCTGGAATTTTTCAGCGATGCATCTCACTAGAAGAAGGAAGAGAAATACTGGAAGAAATCCATGCCGGCGATTGCGGACATCATGCTCAATCAAAAAGCATAGTCAAAAAAGCATTCCGCGCGGGGTTTTTCTGGCTAACAGCCAAGACAGATGTCGAGCATATAGTTAACACGTGTGCAGGGTGTCAATATTATGCTAAGCAGACCAATTTGCCGGCCCAAGCACTTAAAACTATCCCCATTACGTGGCCGTTTGCGGTCTGGGGGCTAGATATGATGGGACCGTTCAAAACTGCAAGAGGTGGACTTACTCATTTGCTAGTAGCAGTGGATAAGTACACCAAATGGGTGGAGGCCAAACCCATCAAAAAGCTGGATGGTGCAACTGCTAGAAATTTCATCATTGACTTGGTGATGAGATACGGTGTGCCACACAGCATAATAACCGACAACGGGACAAATTTCTCCATCGGAGAGTTGGCAAGATATTGCCGACAAACGGGAATTCGCCTAGATCTAGCATCTGTGGCACACCCGCAATCCAATGGACAGGTTGAGCGAATGAATAGCTCAATCCTGCAAGGAATACGCCCAAGACTCGAAACTCCTCTTCACAGAGCGGCCGGAGCATGGGTAGAAGAGCTACCTTCCGTGATTTGGAGTATAAGAACGACGCCAAATAGGTCGACTGGGCAAACCCCGTTTTTCCTAGTTTATGGCGCGGAAGCTATTCTCCCAACAGATATGATCCATGATAGTCCAAGAGTGCAAGATTTCGACGAATTAGATGCCGAAGAAGCACGACAGGATGCCGTTGATCTCCTAGAAGAGGAACGAGAGCTTGTGCTTCAAAGATCCGCCATTTACCAGCAGGGTTTGCGATGTTACCATAGTCGGAAAATCAGGCATCGCTCTTTTAAAGAAGGTGACCTAGTGCTGAGGTTGGTGCAGCAAAGGAAGCACAAATTAGCCCCAGTATGGGAAGGGCCATTTGTCATAAGTAAATCCATGAAAAATGGATCGTACTATCTTGTTGACATTCGAGATACGGAAGACGATCCCGAGAAACCGATCGCAAAAGAAAGAGAAAGATAGATGATGAGCTAGGAGAGACAAAAAGGCCTTGGAGCATCCAGCAGAGACGTCCCTTCTATACTTAGTTCAATATCTATGTAAACATCTTTTGAGATCATGAAATAAAGTCATTGGAATTCTTATATCCATGTTTTCACAAGTTCACTATAGTACAAAGCATGATTCCACTTTATCTATTTCCCAATGATCTTACAAAAACTCAATGTTAAACCCGAATTGTGCCTGCGTGCTCGGCGTTAAAAACTGAATGATTTCAGCCTGCTAATGGCTAAAGGAAACTCGGATTGTGCCTGCGTGCCCAAGTTTCAAGAAAGTTCCTTACAAATCTCTAAGCATTATCTGATCGAATGTATGTTGGGTCACTGGAACTAGTTAGTAAAAATGCCTTTAGTATGATCCATGTTTCCGAGTTTTAACTGATTGGTTATACCCAGTTACTCGCCATGACGATTCATAATGCTATCGAGCCATTTCAAACACTAAAGACAGTCAAAACACATATGCCAGAGAACTTAGAAGATAAAGGAATAATTCAACCCGACAATCTTGCAAGGAATTTCATAATTCAAAGCTGCAAAAGGCGGAGTTCTTGTTTCGACAAATGAAATAGAAGCGTTACAGTATGAATTACAGTGTAAAAATAGCGCTCCTATTATACAAATCCACCATCCAGGTTAAATGCAGTCCTTCAAGCATCCGAGTCTTCCTCGCTGCTTTCATCTTCGGGGACTGCGGGAACCTCTTCTTCTGGATAAGTGATAGAAATGTTAACCATGGAAGCAATCTTGGTGGCGTGGCCTTTGACTTCATCAAAGATGGTGGTTCGCTGATTTTCTGTATACCCTTGAGGGACACTAGAGGCCACGCGCCAAGATTTCGCATCAGGATAATGTAGACGCATAAGGCCTAGGGCCATGGGCGCACCACCTCGTGCAGCGGAGCGTAGGATGGACTCCTTTGATCCCGCAACTTCCATGATGGCACCCGGAAGTTTGTAAACTTCCGAGAATTCTATAGTACTTGCGGGAAGGAATTTGTTAATCAATTGCATTCCTGCATTTCTGATTGCATTCCATACCTCCCCAAAAGCTCGGATTTTCTCAATCCGAGAAATTCCTGGAATATTCCCTGTTTTGATGACAGAAACAACAACAAAAAAAAAGTTTAGGCCACAAAATAAGGAAAGTAAGACATGGAGAAATTGGTAAAAAGAACTAACTTACCAAGAACCTTATCAATTTCGGTGCCTTCTTTCATGCGCGGGAATAGCATACTTTCCAAATCATGGATAATAGATTTATCTTCCGCCGCTTGCAAAGAAGCCTTGGATTGAGCAATCCCAAGGGCCAGATTACTGGCTTCCAGGTCTTTTTGAACTTTCATAAGTTCCTTGCGAAGGCTCGAGTTTTCTGCACGGAGCCGAGATGCATTGCTAGCGTCCTTCGCTACTTTTTTGGCTTTAGCTAAAGCAGCTAGAGGACACAAAAACATTTCGAGTTTATGAAAATTCGGGAAAAATGTTATCCGGATAAAAACTGCAGAGAGTAAATACCTGTTGTTTCAGATAATTGTAGCTGAGATGACGCCAGCTCGTTGCTTTTCAACTCAATAATAGATTGAAGGGTTTTTACTTCTCTACTCTTGAGATTAAGCTTCTTAAAAACTTCCAAGTTTATGGCATCTGCGGAATGCTGAATACGGAAATGAAAGCCAAATGCTTAAGTATGAACAAGCATATGAAGAAACATTAAGAAGAATTCAGGTTTTCAACTTAATGCTTGGGGGCTAGAGGTGTCACCTGGCTCATTTCTCGCAAGTCGGCCAAGGTCTCGTTGAACTCTTTGGCATATTCAGCGAAAAGAATCCCAACGTGATGAAGGCCATCTTGTATGACCTGGCGAGGGGAAAATATAATATCATTGCGAACAACTAATCCGCCCTGTGGCCAAGGAAGAATTAGAGGGGCAGGAGCGAAGAATTTTTTAGCCTCCGGACGAATATATCCAAGATCGTCGAACGGTTCTTCTTTTATACGGATGTTACTGTCCAAATTGGAGATGGGTTCGTTTCCAGCAGAGGACCGGAGATTTCCACCCGTCTGTGCTTCCGTTCTACCCCTCGGGCCCATGGCTGCAGAAGAAGATTCTTCTTTGATAGCAGTCTTATGTTTCTTCAGCTTCTTTGTTCTCAGAGGAGTTGGGGCAAGACTGAAAGAAGAATATCCGAGAGTTAAAAATCTCGAAGAATTGAAGGAGGATGATAACTAGGAAAACTCCAGTAAAATACCTGGACGTGGCGATAGGAATTCCGTCGACAGTTACCATTTTCTCGAAAGTTACCTGCCTTTTGCGCTTCCGGTCGCTGTAAAACCTAGCATGTAATTCGCTGAGTTCGGCATCGGAAGCAAGATCATTTCCTCCGAGTTCGTTGAACTAGGAAAGAATTAACAACATATTAAAAGGTGGAGATACAAGTTAATCTGAGAAAAACTCGGAAACAAGGAAAGTATAAATACCTTAGGAACCCGATTTTCCACGTGATAAATGGCTAGGTTTTCTTCAATTTGAGCGCTGGTGGAGACCAGTTGATGAAGCCGCTTTATAAAATCTTTCTTGGTATAGGCTTTATCTGTTCCCCTCATGCTATCTTCTGGCCCTTTGTATTCGCAAAGAAGCCGGGAACAAAATGAAAGGGGCTGAATACGACGTCCGAACCAGCATAAAACAGTGTCCTTCCTAGTTAAAGAAGGTTTGGAAGAAGTAAGCTTGGCAATATGGCGCTTTATCTTCATTAGATTTTCCGGCAATGTCTCAACTGCTTCAACTGTCCAACTCTCTTGAGGAATGGCAGCGGAATTAACAAATCAAGGAACCCCGATTTCCTTGCCAGGGAACGGGATGTCCTGATGATAAAAGAAAGAACCCAGCCAGGATTTGGTGGGTTCTGGCATTTGTATTCTCGGGAACCAATCCTCTCTATTTTTCCGAAGAATGAAAGATATAGTTCCACAGATAGGGGAAATGCCTTCTGTGATGTTATGTTTTACTTCAAAACAATATTGCCAAAAATCTAGACTAGGAGCTATTCCGAGATATCATTCAAAAAGAGCTTGGAAACTAGCTAGATAGAGGATGGAGTTTGGAGAGAGGTTATGCGGTTGGACGCCGTAATAGTTAAGGATGTCTGTGAAGAAGGCAGAAGGAGGTAAACCCATACCTCACGTAATGTGAGAGGCAAGGAGGACACATTCTCCGTCTTTTGGTCTGGGCTCGAGCTCACCGTTTGAGTTTCGCCATTTCCCTTTAACTATTAATCCCTCCTTTGACATTTGTCGAAGGAGGACGAGGGAAGAGTTACTCGGATTCCAGTCGCCGACAAATTCTGCTTCTTCGGTCGCAGCGTGTTCGTGGACTTGAAGCAGGATCTTCTCCTCCGCCGTTTTAGGAGCAAACGGCGGGGAAGCGGCGGAGCTCGCGCCCGCAACGTCCGCGGCGGCGGAAAGGTTTTCTCCGCCCGCCGCGGAGGCCGCGGTTTTCTCCGGCTCGTCGTCGGCGTGCTTGGGTGACCCGAGTTGTGGATCTAGGTCGCCGATGAGGTCGTCGATGGCGGCGCGAGTAGGCGAGGACGGTGAGGTTGCCATTTCCTGGCGGCGCGATTCGTTTCCGGTGTGCTTAGAGGCGAGGTGCGCTCGGGGCAGTGCTTTGCTTGAGAGCTCGTGCGCGTCAATGGCGAGTGCGGTGAGAGTGCGGAAGGTTTTCGTTGAGGACGAGGATGGCTATTTATAGCTAAAAATCCGTCAAGATACGTGCCAACGGCTATTTTGACCGTTGGATGTTTGCCGCGTGTCACTCGCCGGAAAATCCGGGAAATGAAACGACAGGGTAATGATGGTTATCTCCTCGTTTCCCGCGAGAATCTGTCAGAGATATGTTTCTGGGTTTTCCGAGTAAAACCCAAACGTCACTTATGTCAGCATGGTTAAGTGCGCTGACGTAAGAAGTTCCTTCTCCGCGAAGGATCGTGAGAGAAAAGCCGGATTTTCAGGATTCCGAGTTTCATGTTACGATCTTTTTCAAAAGAAGAATAAGAAGAATCAAGACTGCTGAATCAATATTTCTCGGACAAAGTATATTTGGCGAAAGACGGAGAATCAGAGTTTCGATCCTTCTTGGGGGCTACTGTCGGATATATACCAAATAGGGGTATAGAAGATGGTAGACAAAGTGCCGGATTACCAGGGTGGCCTAAGTGGTAGTGGGCTTAGGTCCATTAGGCGGCCCAGTAATCCGACGCACAGAAGCCGGATTCTAGAAGAACCCGGATCACGGCCCATGTGATCTGGCTTGGAGGAGAAGATGGATTCCTTGCTTTCCAAGTTACAAGTTACCGTAGTCTTCTAGGTTTCCTATTCTGTAAGCCCTAATCCGGCTATTATATAAAGCCGGACGGGAGATAGATAAAAGAAGAGAACGAATAACAGAGAAGCTCTACGCCAACTCGCCGAGAAGCTCATCCTCGTCGAGTAGCTTAGATCTAAACCCTCACACTGTATTCCTGTTTACGGGCTTTAGTCCCGATTAGTGAGAAGTGCAGGAGTAGGCACGTCGTACTGTCGCGACGTACCGAACCTGGGTAAATCCTGTGTTCTGTGTTTACTACGCGATCCCGTTACCCCACGTCTCTACCGTAGTCTCATGGCACCCCCGTCTATGAAAACTACTACGATGTCTCGACAGATCCCTTAATTCCCACGGACTCTGCGGGTCTATGATGGTCTGCCAGGGGCGCGTAGATATCCATCGTGAGGGGTGGAATCAGGCGTTCAACCTGCTGGCAGAAATGGGTGGGCATGCGTTGTGCGGAGAAGCACGGTTTGGCTTGGACCAACAACCAGGCCCCACACCTGAGTGGGAGTGGATAGAATCGCGCGCCTGGTTGTGCAACATGGTCTTGGTCGCCCATGGGTAAAGTAACGCACCTCTGCAGAGTGTAAAAGGATGTGGCATGTTACCCTTTGTTCCGGAATGGAACTGCGAACGCTACAGGAAAGGCAACTCCATGAAGTTCTAGTCCTGTGATGGTCTGGCGGGCATAGTTTTCAGTATTAAAAGCAATCTCTTGAAGAAAGTTTGACAAAAATTTACATCTGTCTAGACTCTTTAGAGTCGAGGATCGTAGTTAGTGCATCAATTACTTCTATACTTAATGAACTTGCTGAGTAACGCTCGTTACTCATTCAATCCCGTTTGACCCCCTTCTTAGGCTATGAAAACTTAGAGGAAGCATCCTTCAATATCCTTGGAGGTCAAGACGACATCTTCTACGAGGAGTCGGACCTTTCCGGAGGAGTGGAAGGAGTCGACTACACCATTCAGTACGGAGTTGACGCCGAGGGGGCTGAGTCTGACTAGGTTTAGCCTAGTTTGAAATAAATACTTATCACGGTCGAATCGAGAAGCCATTGACTTTCTGGATGGTTGTTGAGTTCCCGTGTTAGCACCTGCTTTACTTTCAGTTGTCGTTCTAACTTCAATAATGGGATGACCTCATCGTGAGCTCATCCTCTTGTCAGCACATTTTGTTTTGTAATGTATTTGTTGTATGACAATCAGTCCCGCAATGTTTCTGCTGTACCACCCTGAGGGATGTAATATTTGCGGAATGGTGTTCTGTGAGTGTTATATCAATGACTGGCATACTACAACATGCAGTGGTATGCCGGGTCACCACAGCTAGTATCAGAGAAATTTCTTTGACCTTAGGTTGGAAACCTAGCAAAGGGATATAACCTGTAGGGTTTTAGAACGTAACAATAAAGAATTCGCTGGAAGTATGATATGTATTCACTTGGGAATACTCTGGTCATATTTCCAGAATGTTGAATCTTTATGATGATCTATTAATAACATTTATGTTACTTGTGAACAGTGATCATGAAAAGCGGGCGTTCCGGGAGAACGGAGTGGGTTAAACATGAGAGGCTGGAGCACTACAAGGGGGAGTTGAGTGAGCAGCTATGAGCTTTGTTCCGAGCTTTCGAGTTTGACACCAACCTTAAAGTCAACACCTACACGTATAAGGATGGGGAGATGGTTTTTAAGTACCGGGTATTAATTCTAATACCCAGGGAATTAACACCACATATGACCACACCTAGTGGTGAAGGAAGGAGCCAGATGGCAGCATACCAACATGCTTTAGTACAAGCCTTAGCCACCATCAGAGAGTATAAGGCTAGTCAGCTGTCAGGTACTAGCTTCACAGCCATACCACACGACCGCCTTAGCACAGAGTTGGCACTCGACCATTCCGTGTTGATAAAAACCAAGCCTAAGCTAGCCACTAGCCTATTAGATCGATATAGGAAGTTGGTAGGATCTTTCTACAAGACACATCAGGTCATTGTTAATGACAAAGATGGAATGTTGAAAGATATAACCAAACCACCTAGCCCTGAGAAAAAGGGGAAGCAGAAGGCTCGGGAGAGGGATGAACCGTATTATACCCCAGGAGCGGGGTCATCCAAGAAACCAGACCATGATAGGCAGTCCAGGTATTCCACTACCCCAAAACCTATCCACTATCCCGTTATACCACCCAGTGAGCCAGAACCATATGATCCGTTTGACATATCGGATGAACCCGGAGACATAAAGCCAAACACTTTTGGTGGGGTCCCAGAATCATATTCTTTTATTGATAACTCTGATGGCTGGAGGTTTGACTGGTATCCTGGTACTAGTCAACATCCTATTCCATGTGACTATATGTCAGAGGATGAGAATCAGGATAGTGTGGAGGAAGTGGTAGCTGAGGAAGCGGATATTGTCGTCATGAATATATCATCTGATGAGGAGGAGCAGGTTGAAACCCAGCCGATGCAGGAGGAACCATTTGATCACAGCCACTGCACGAGTACCACTTGCTTCACATAAGGGGAAGCCTCGCAGTACACCAGTACTGAGGAGTTTGTGTCTTATCTTGATGATTATCTACCCAGTCTATGGACACTTCTGATACAGACTATGTACCATCTAGGAGGCCGTTTATTCCTGAGGCGGTGCGCAGGACTTCACGCTACACAGGGTGAACTCCTAGCATGTACTCGGAGTAGTACAGTGACATCCATGGAGAGGAAGTGAGGGCTCGAGTTAGATAGTAGTCAGGAGTTTCGATCCATGTACCATAAATAAGGGTCGGAGTGTGAGCGCGACCCAATTGTGTTTTCTACTGCTGTACTTTCTGTAATTCACTACGGTGAAGGCTGGTAACCAACTTATAAGTATATGTATAATATGTGTAATATGTTGTTTGTATTTGGATTTCGATTTTGTTTCTCTTGTGTGACTAGTGTTGCATGTGAAGTGAGGCTCATAAAGCATGAGCATGATGTAACTATGAGTTTGTTCGCTTCACATTGCAGGACTAAGGGATTATGGAGAGTGGCGGAACCAGTGAGGCTGACGCTCAGCCTCTAGAGCGGGAAAACAAGGCCAAGGCTGATGAGCACGCTGCAAGAGCAGAGTTGCCACCACCACCACCAATCAGGCCACTGGCGGAGTAGAATTTCATGGAATGCATGAAGTTTGTATAGGAGAATCAAAATAAATTCATGCAGGAACTGCTTAACCAGGTGGGACCTGGGAGAGCAGCTGAACCAAGGATGTTAACACTGTCGGATTTCCTCAAGACTAAACCAGCACCATTTGCCATGGCCAAGGATCCTATGGAGGCTGAAGACTGGTTAGTCGATACTAAAAGAAATCTCAAGGCTATCAACGCCAATGATGCAGAGAAGGTGCGCTTTGCTACACATCTTCTAAATGGTCCCGCAACAGCATGGTGGGATAACCAGATTATTCTGAAGCCACGAGAAAAGGTATTTACTTGGGATGAATTCAAGGAAAAATTCAGGGAGTATCACGTCCCTGACAGTGTCATGGAGCTTATGAGGAGGCAATTCGAGGACCTTCAGCAGGGGACACACCATATGATATGGTATGTCAATGAGTTCAGCAGACTTTCTCGTTATGTTGCTGATGAAGTTGACACTGACAAGAAAATGATCAAGAGGTTCTTGAGAGGGATGGATCCCTATGCGGCTATGCAATTAAGGACATCCAAACCAGCTAACTTTCAGGAGTTGATGAACTCTGCAGTTACCTGGGAGAATGATTACGAGTTGGTTCAGAAGAACCGACAAAAGAAGGCCAAGTTTGAGCCTAAAAAGTTTCAACCCAGTAGACCTACTTAAAATTTGAGTTTCAAGCAAAGAATAAAGTCGGGAGGAGCCCCGATCAACCGTGGACCGTTCAATCCAAGGAATAAAGTCATATGTCACAACTGTGGACTTCCAGGACACTTTAAGAATGAGTGTAAACAGCCCAAGGTTGTGTGCTTCGGGTGTGGAAAAGAGGGACACATTAAGCCAGATTGCCCTAACAAGACAACTGGAGGTGGTTTCAACAGAGGTGGAGCAAGGCCCGGAGGATCAAGCGGATTCTTAGGCGGAAGTGGCGGCAGTGGGAAGAACAGTAATGGCAAACGGGCAAGACCCTTCAGGAAACTGAACTGCACATCTCTGGAGAAGGCTGACAACTCGGACACCACCGTATTAGGTACGCTCAGTCTTCTTACACAATTTGCAAGGTTTTACTTTATACGGGTGCCACCACATCATTGATCTCCAGTTATTTTATGGATAAGTATGGGGTAAGGTGTTCGCGTTTAGAATGTCCTCTTACCGTTATGACGGTGGGAGGTACGCTCTTAGTTACGTGTGCAAGGCCAGATCAAGTCATCATGATCTGTGGTTGCACCTATTACGCGGACCTATTTGTTATTCCTTTGAAGAACATTGATGCTGTTCTTGGAATGGACTGGATGACGGAGAATGGAGATTTGATTGATTGTGAGGAGAAGACAATTTCTCTTAGGAGGCCTGGAGGAGGAAGAGTTACTTATCAAGCAGATAAGCATACTCATGTGGAGGCTGAACTCCAAATCAATTCACTCAATGAAGCTAAGCTAGAAGATATACCAGTAGTCAATGAGTTTCCGGATGTTTTTCCAGCAGAATTACTGGGAATGCCACCAAATAGGAAGATCGAGTCACCATTGACCTGCTACCAGGTACATCACCTATTGCTCAGGCACCATACAAGATGGGTCCTAAGGAGTTAAATGAACTTAAAGAACAGTTAGATGAACTGGAAAGCAAGGGATTCATCAGAGAAAGTGTATCACCATGGGGATCACCAGTGATATTCGTGGACAAGAGAGATGGAGGTAGAAGAATGTGTGGTGATTTCAGAAATCTGAACAATGTCACTATCAAGAACAAGTATCCATTACCAAGAATACAAGATTTGTTTGATCAAGTCTATGGAGCTGGAGTGTTTTCCAAGATTGATCTCAGATCTGGGTACCATCAGATCAAAATCAAACCAGAAGATGTACCCAAAACAACTTTCGTTTCAAGGTATGGGCATCATGAATATTTGGTTGTTCCTTTTGGACTGACCAATGCACCAGCTATTTTCATGAATTTGATGAACAAGATCTTGATGCCATACTTGGATAAGTTCGTGATTGTGTTCATCGATGATATCCTAATATATTCGAAGAACAAAGAAGATCATGCCAAGCACTTAAGGATAGCACTACAAGTTCTGAGGGAACATCAGCTATACGCCAAATTCAGTAAGTGTGAGTTTTGGTTAGACCAAGTAGAATTTCTTAGACATGTTATCAGCAAAGAAGGTATTGCAGTAAATCCTGACAAAGTACAGTCAGTTCTGGATTGGAAGGCACCAACCAATGTCAAGGAAGTTCGAGGATTCCTTGGAATGGCCGGCTATTACAGAAGAATCGTTGAAGGATTTTCTAAAATACCCGGGCCAATGACCAATTTTCTAAGGAAGAATACCCCTTTTGTATGGTCAGATAAGTGTGAAGCCAGTTTTCAAGAGTTGAAGAAACGATTAACAACAACTCCAATCTTAGCAGTACTTGAACCAGGCAAGGATTACACCGTATATTGTGACGCATCCAAGAATGGATTAGGTTGTGTACTCATGCAAGATCGTAAGGTTATAGCTTATGGTTCAAGACAGCTCAAACCACATGAAGTTAACTATAGAACTCATGATTTAGAATTGGCAGCGGTAGTGTTTGCTTTGAAGAGATGGAGGTCATTTCTTTATGGATCAAAGTGTGAGCTTTACACGGATCATAAGAGTCTCAAGTATTTCTTCACTCGGAAAGAATTAAATATGAGGCAAAGAAGATGGTTAGAATTGATCAAGGATTACGATCTTACCATCAACTACACACCGGGAAAAGCTAATGTGGTAGCTGATTCTTTAAGCCGGAAGAGTACTAACAGTCAACCAATTCAATGTGAATTGCCAGAAGAGCTGAAGAGAGAAATTGAACAAGCAGAGATTGAGATACTAGAGGTACAGTCTTTGGGGGGCTTGTATACCATGAAGTTCATGGAGGAAAGAAAAAGTGATCTTAGAAATGAGATAATTCGGCGGCAAAACGAAGATCCTTTCATAAAAGAAGAACTCCAAAGAATTGAGGAAGGAAGACCTTCCGTATTTCATTTAGGTGAACATAGCTCATTATGGTTCAACAAGAGGCTTTGTGTACCTGATATTCCGGAGATCAAGAAGTTGATACTTCATGAGGCACATGAGACACCGTACTCTATTCACCCTGGGAGTACCAAGATGTACATGGATCTCAGAGACATATTTTGGTGGAACAATATGAAGCGAGATATTGCCAAGTATGTTTTTGAATGTCACACATGTCAGAGAGTAAAGGCTGAACATCAAAGTCCAGCAGGACTACTACAACCCTTGGAGATTCCGGAATGGAAGTGGGAGGAGATTGGCATGGATTTCATTACTGGTCTACCAATGACTAAAACCCAAAAGGATATGATTTGGGTCATTGTGGATAGATTGACAAAAAGTGCACATTTTCTAGCAGTCAATCAGAAAGATAACACCGAGAAGCTGGTGAATATTTATGTCAAGGAGATAGTCAGTAAACATGGTGTACCGAAGAGAATAGTTTTAGATCGAGGATCTATGTTTACTTCAGAATTTTGGAAAAAGATACATAAAGCTTTGGGATCTCAATTAGATTTCAGTACTGCTTATCATCCTCAGACCGGAGGGAAAACTGAAAGAACTAATCAGATTTTGGAAGACATGCTTCGGGCATGTGTTCTTGATTTTGGTGGATCATGGGATGAACATCTACCATTAGCAAAATTCTCATACAATAACAGTTACCAAAGCAGTTTGAAAGCTGCACCCTTTGAAGTACTGTATGGACGGAAGTGTAGATCACCAATTTGTTGGTTCGAGACCGGAGGCAAGTCTGAGTTTGAACCAGATTACGTCAAGGATCAACAACATATTGTTGATATTATCAGAGACCGTTTGAAAATAGCTCAAAGTCGTCAAAAAAGTTATGCGGATCAAAAAAGAAGAACATGGGAACCAGAAATCGGGGATATGGTCTATCTCCGAGTTAGTCCGATGAAAGGGCTTATGAGATTCAGAGTAAAGGGAAAATTAAGTCCTCGATATATAGGACCTTACAAGATTCTGGCACAAAATAGGAATGTAGCTTATACTCTACAGCTACCCGAGAGATTGAAGCAAGTTCATAATGTTTTCCACGTATCCCAACTCCGAAAGTGTTTGAAGGAGCCGGAAGATTCCGTTAATCAGGAGGAGTTAGAACTGGAATCATACCTCACATATGTGGAGGAACCCGAAAAGATTCTAGCAGAAGACTGGAAGAGACTCCGAAACCGAGCAATAAAGTACTGCAAAGTACAATGGAAACATCATCCTGAACGTGAGGCTACCTGGGAGAAGGAAGAGGAATTACGCCAAAACTACCCTGAGCTTTTCAGGTATTATTGTTACAACTTCGGGACGAAGTTCTCATTAAGGAGGGAAGACTGTAATGTCCCAGTGTTTAGGAACCTACGGGGGGGGGGGTAGAATATTAATTTGTGCATCTGCATGCATGTGTTTGCAAAACCTGAATAAATTTTTCGCAAAATTAAAACCCTGGAGTGAATGAGGTTCCATCAATTAACTGATTCTGAGATAGAGGTAGACACTGGAAGTTGATGGAATTTCGACATGACCTCTGGGTTATATTTTGAAGTTGGGAGTTAATGATTTGAATTATTTAAATTTAGGAATGTTAGAATTTAAATTTGAATTGAATTTGAATCTGAATTCAAATTGAATAGACATGATGATATCCTAAATATATATCAATAGCTCAAATAATGAATATCTCTAATATCAACAAGAATAGAAAAGGAAAAACAATTAAACTTTATTAATAATCACACAAGTTACAAAGTTTTTACAATGCATTCCATAAGGGAAATATTACAACTATATTATAAATGTGCTATTGCAAGAATTTGATCCTAGAACTAAAACCTATCTAATCCATAGCATCTGATACCTTCTACACCTGCAAAACAAAACACAAAACAAAAACAGAATGGTTAGGGGGGAATTAGTACCCTAAGATTTTTAGTGAGTTGCACTGATGAACTCATCACAGGGATTAATACAAAATGTGTAGTATCTGTTCTGTTAAATATTGCCTCAGACCAACATCAGAGGCAAAGACTAGGAATTACAACGAGCATCACAAGAAAAATAGCAGGCAAGGATAAGATCAGCCGCAATGCCTGGAGAAAATATCTCCTCACTAGCATACAGGCACAGAGCACACTCAGGTACATGCTTTTGTGTTGTCAAAACCACCACTGTGGTATAAATACCACAACAGCCGCAAGAGAGGGGGAAAACACATCACTTTCCCCTGGTACTGCTCGGGTTGCTAAAGCAACCAAGAACAGGAGAAGCACACCAACCAAATCATCCACCCATAAAACCTCCACAAGTACTGGAGCATCTGATTGCAAGCCAGCAATCAAGAATACAAGGCCAAGGTACCAGGAAGCAGCAGGAGATAATCAAGCAAGCCACAAGCACCAAAATCCACCAACCCTTTTGATCATCACCTAAGGTGAATCTCTTGGTACCATCTGAGCCATTTATTGGCTAGTTGCACACAAGATTTGTTGGGGTTTTAGTACCCTCAGAGAGGCATAGAGATGCTATGCTATAGCTCATCATTGGGGATATAAATATCAAGTTAAGCATCTATTCTTATTAGGGAAAGGCTTCAGTCTATGAATCATAGGCTTGGGGGCAAAAGAAGCAAGTGCAAGCATCTGTTCTTAACTAATAAACTTCAGAGAAGTAAAAGCATCATGTGCAATACTCTGTTCTTATCATTTGATGCAAAGAGGCATCAAATCAGTAAAGTATAGGTTTTATTAGCAAAAGGACCCTGAAGCAAATCATAAGCCAAAGGGCTACTGTATCATGTCACACAAACATAATTGCTGGGCACCAGATCCAGAGATCTGATAACTCAACACAACCATGCTAGGACATGGAAGTAGTAAAAGGAAAATTATAGGATGATGGCATATTCTCTGAATCTAAAAATTCAGAGTAATAACTATCAACTCCGATGAGGACATCCCTAGATCTTCACCAACAAACACACATGATAATGATGCTGCTCAAGATAACACTAATGGAGTGAGACTTGGACCTATGACAAGATCAAGAACCAAGTTATTAGAACAACATGTGAACTCAATCTTAATAGAATTTGATGTTTGTGATCATGAGAATTTTATACTGCCTAAGTCTATGCATCTATGTATGATCAGGGTTGTTGATAACACAAACATGAATGGAGAGAAGCATCAAGAGGAGCTGGAAAACAACAAGAACAAGCTGGAAAACAAGAAGTACATACTGAAAAACAAGAAGGAGCAGCTGGAAAACAGAAGCCACAAGCTGGAAAACAAGTTGGAGCTGCTGGAAAACAAGGGAGAAATGGATGGAAAACATCAAGGGGACACCCCACACCTTGTGGATGCGCCATAGAAAGAGTCCTGGTAGTTTAGGAGAAGTGGTCCTGCGAGTCCTTATTTCATAGGACTCTTCTTTTAAATTTCGGATTGTAACAAAAGGGGGGATAGAGTCCCAGCCAAACACAACTAGGGGGGGTGCGTCCCACCTCTTTGGACGCACCCCAACCCCTCATAAATAGCCGGCCCTTGCGCCCCAAATAGGTTAGACTATGTTTTAGACAATTTCCCTTACACCTCAGATTGTATTGCTTGTTTAAGCTTTCATCTTGAAGTAAAGATCCGTTGCAAATTCTGCGTGTTATCATCTATTCCATTGGGAATTATAAGGTACAGGACCACTTGTAGTCGGTTGATTACATTGTGCAAGAGTGTGTAGTTGAGAATATCCACAGGGATTGAAAGTTGTTGCATTGGCAATCAGGTATCATCCAGGAGAGATCTCAGTGAACCACTAGTTATCATATCAATTTGTGTTCCTCTTTGAGAAGATCGGGCCACCCCTTATCATCTTGGTATCAGATTTCCAGGTTGCCTCTTTGAGCAATTTCGTTTTCATTCGTTTTTAGATTGTTTTCTTCCTATCCAGAAAAAGCCACACAAAAAGAGAGATTGGAGATTTTGCCATAGACTAGATCAACACCAATTTGCTTCCTCTTTTACTGTTTTATGTTGATTTTGTGTCCCTGTTTTTCTTTTTGTGTCTTTGAGTTTCTAGGTTTAGGTTTCTAGTTCATCTTTTTTGAGTTCTATCTTATTTCTATTCAGATCTACACCAGAAAAAGTCACACCAAAAATATCTTGCAGTTGCAAGAACATTGGAGATTGGATCTATTGCTATTAGGAAAACAACCATAGCCCTTGCAAAATTTGCTTGTTGGCATTGTTCCTAAGCAAGATCTATTTCTATTCCGAGATTAGAATTGTTCCTAGTTGGTTCGGTTTTCATATACCCTGCCAAGAAAAAAAACTTCTTCAAATTCCATACGAAATATTACTCCTAATCGGATCCGAGTTGGACTCCTGCCCGGTACAAAAACAGGAGAATTCCTGCCGTGAGAACAAGTGCTGCCGTGGGCAAATATTTGGGTTGTTTTTCTTTGTTTTCTCCCCGTGTTCTTTAGGATTTCCTTGCTGGTCTTTGTGAACCATAGCCAAGGCCATTCTACATCACAAATACTAGGAACTTTCCTATAAGACTGGCATATTTTGTGCTCATCGGGCTGCTCAATCAATTTTTACATCGTGCTGTTTTTCGGGAAAAAATTTCTCCGCGGTGCGACATATTGTGGCCAAAAAGAGAAAAAGCAAAAAAATTGTCCGTACAGATTGGACAAATTGGCCCATAAAAGTACAAAAATAGAAGAGAAAAAACAGAAAAATCAAAGAGAAAAAGAGGCCTCGAAAGTACTGATCATTGCCACAAGTTTGGAGCTGTTTTTACCGCTGTCTGCACAACTATTTTGAGCAATCTTGTGCCTGATTTCCATTGAGCTTTTGCTAGTGTCTTTTGAGTGCTTGCAACAAATTCTACCATATAGTTGCTCGCCACATTTGTCTCCGAAAGAGTGTCTGTTTCCTGATCAATTTTTATATTACATTGGACAGTTATTTGGAGTTGCTTTTTGGTGTTGTTAGGTATCCCAACCAAGCCCCACCATATATCCTGATTATTGTCTTGTGATAACTGAGATCCCTGATATTCTCTTCTCACACTTGGTACATATAGCTGCCACTATTTGTTGGTGAAGTATTTTTCTATTCACTCTTGAGAAGTGAGATACACCATTATCTTGCTGGATTGAGTGACTTGAGAAATAACAAACACCCACCTATACTTGTTTTGTTTTCACTAACATAATGGATTCTGCTAGTATTGCTGATGTGCAGGCAAAGAG
The DNA here is from genome assembly GCA_028641055.1 of Alopecurus myosuroides. NCBI lineage: Eukaryota > Viridiplantae > Streptophyta > Magnoliopsida > Poales > Poaceae > Alopecurus > Alopecurus myosuroides. The sequence goes on along the minus strand of CM054058.1, from coordinate 367,232,398 downwards.
GAAACCAGAGGATTTGGTGCAATGGAACGAGTATGAGGCACTAAGAGATACCATGTACAAGAGAATAGCTACAGAAATAGACAAAAATGATGATGCATTGAGGCAAGAACTAAACACTCTAGATCTGAAGATAGAAGCTGCTGCTACTCAAGAATATGTTGATGTGCTCCAACAATCTATGAAAAATTTAACAAGAAAAATTGCTAATTTAGCTACTCTAGTAGAACAAAGAGCTCCTAATGCTGGTACACACCTGCATGATGAGAATAATCTTGATAATGGCCGAGGCAATGCTGGCCATGGCCGTGGAGGAAATGCTTTTTCTCGAAGAGTTCAAGCCCCAGAAAACAATAGGGAAGATGATGGTTTGGGAAAACCTAAATTTTCTATCCCTCCTTTCACAATTGATCATGATGACGTGGAAGAATATTTGTTATGGGAGCTGAAAATAGAGAAGCTATGGAGATTGCATGATTATACTGAGGATAGAAAAATATAACTTGCATCTTCTGGGTTTGATGGCTATGCTCTTTTGTGGTGGGATAATATCACCCAATTGAGAGCATAAGTAGGTGATCCAGAAATTGTTACTTGGAGAACAATGAAGCAAGTAATGAGGGACAAATTTGTACCCAAGAATTACATTAGAACACTATATGATAAACTCCAACAGTTAAAGCAAGGCTCATTGTCAGTTGATGCTTACTATAGGGAGATGGAGCTGATTCTCCAAAGAGCTCGAGTTAGAGAGGAGCCAGAACACACTATGCAACGCTTTCTATCAGGGTTGCAATTTAAAATAAAGAGCATTGTGAGGCATCTCCAATATAATGACATGAATGAGTTGTTACATCATGCTAGAGAAGCTGAAGCACAATTGGCCGAGGAGGCTAAGATGAGTGATAGAAGGAGTTTTGCTCCTAGAAATTCTTCTTTTTCATCACCATCACCACAAGGGTCTCAATTTCGTGGTGCACCACCCTCCAAACCTGAGACCAGCACTTCTAATAGCAAGAAAACATCCCAACCAGCTACAAGTGCAAGTAGTTCTACCATGTCCACAGCAAGAAATAGAGATATGAGCTTTCACACATGTGGAGGAAAAGGGCATTTCAAGAGAGATTGTCCTAATAAAAAGATCATGCTTGTTAATGAGGATAATGAGTATGAAACTGGTGATGATGCTGATCCCGATGAGGAGGATAATGATGATGTAGATGGTCCATTTGATGCATATGCTACGCATTATCCCACTATTGTTTGCACACAAAAATGTATGGCTTTGAGTGTTACACCAAGTCCAGAAAATCAGAGATGTAATTTGTTCCAAACTAAAGCTATTGTAGTCCCTCAAATGGCTTGCAAAGTTATTATTGATGGAGGAAGTTGCAGAAACTTAGCAAGCAAATATTTATGTGCAAAGCTAAAGTTGAAATATATCCCACACCCTCATCCTTATTACATTCAATGGTTAAGTGATAAAGGAGAAATGAAGGTTAGCTACATGGTGAGAGTTGAATTTCAAATTGGACCATACACAGACACCATTGAGTGTGATGTGGTACCAATGTCTGTTTGTCACATGTTGTTGGGAAGACCATGGCAGTTTGACAGGAATGCTATTCACAATGGAAGAGCAAATACATACCAGTTGAATTGGCATGGGAAGGACATCATTCTGAGTCCTATGACACCACAACAAATTGTAAATGAATCTCGTCAAAAAACATAAGTGAATTTAGAAACTGAGAGTGAGAGAGATGAGATGAGAGGAAACAAAATACTGTGAGTGATAATAGCAAAGCCAAGCTGAGTGGTAAAAATAAAAGTGAGGGAGTGAGCCTATTATGCATGTTAGCCACCAAAGATGACTTGAGAGAGTTTAGTGAGGATCCTAGTTTAGTACCTATAGTGCTCATGCACAAGGGAGAAATTTTGGTTTCTAACGACATGACCCCTCTCTCTATTGGTGTTTCTAATGTGTTGCAGGAATTTGATGATGTGTTTCCAGAGGAGGTACCAGCAGGGTTGCCACCATTGCGTGGCATAGAACACCAAATTGACTTGATACCTGGAGCCACATTACCAAACCAAGCCCCTTACAGGACTAATCCCCAGGAGACGAAGGAAATTCAGAAACAAGTACAAGAGTTCCTTGATAAAGGGTATATTCGCATCAGTCTTAGCCCTTGTGTTGTTCCTGTGATTTTGGTTCCTAAGAAAGATGGTACATGGAGCATGTCCGTAGATTGTAGAGCAATAAACAACATCACTATTCGTTGTCGTCATCCTATTCCAAGATTGGAAGATATGCTAGATGAATTAAGTGGTGCTGCTGTTTTCTCTAAGATTGATTTGCGTAGTGGTTATCATAAAATTAGGATGAAAGAGGGGGATGAGTGGAAAATAGCCTTTAAGACAAAATTTGGTTTATATGAATGGTTAGTGATGCCTTTTGTTTTAACCAATGCACCTAGTACTTTCATGAGACTTATGAACCATGTTTTGAGAAACTTTATTGGCAAATTTGTGGTAGTCTATTTTGATGATATTATCATATATAGCCACAATGAAACTGAACATATTGATCATATTAGACAAGTCTTGCATGTGCTAAGAGAAAACAAATTATTTGGTAATCTTGAGAAGTGCACTTTTTGCAAAGATAAGGTCATATTTCTGAGATATGTTGTTTCTAAACATGGGATTGAGGTAGATGATTCGAAAATAGAAGCTATAAGAAATTGGCCTACCCCCATGAATGTGAGTCAAGTGTGTAGTTTTAATGGTCTTGCTGGTTTTTATAGAAGATTTTAGTACCATTGCTGCACCTTTGAATGATTTGACTAAGAAAGGAGTTGATTTCGAATGGGGTGTTGCTCAAGATATGGCATTTGATGAGCTGAAAAATAAATTGATTTCTGCACCATTGTTGATGCTTCCAAATTTCAATAAAAAATTTGAGATTGAATGTGATGCCAGTGGCATTGGAATTGGAGGATTACTTATGCAAGAAAAGAAACCTATTGCTTATTTTTCTGAGAAATTGCATGGTGCACAATTGAATTATTCTGTCTATGATAAAGAGTTGTATGCGCTTGTTAGAGTTCTTGAGGTTTGGAAACAATATTTGTGGCCAAAAGAATTTATCATACATTCTGATCATGAGGCATTGAAGTTTCTGAAGAGCCAATCTAATCTTAATAAGAGACGTGCTAAATGGGTAGAGTTCATTGAGTCTTTCCCATATATTATCAAGTATAAGAAAGGATTGGACAATGTGGTTGCTGATGCACTATCTAGAAAGAACATGCTTCTTACCAAACTAGATGTGCAAGTTCCTGGTTTAGAGAGTCTACGTGAATTATATGCAAATGATACTGAGTTTTCTATGCCTTTTGCTAAATGTACTAGTGTAAAAGCATGGGATAAATATCATATTCATGATGGCTTTCTGTTTAGAGATAACAAATTATGTGTTCTCGAGTGTTCTTTGCGTTTGCTGTTGTTGTTGCAGGAATCTCATAGTGGAGGATTGATGGGAAACTTTGGACGGGAGAAAACATTACACATGTTAGCTGATAACTTCTATTGGGCACATATGAGGCGAGATGTCTATAGATTTGTGCAGCGTTGCATCACTTGCAACAAAGCAAAGTCAAAATTAAAACCTCATGGGTTGTATACCCCTCTTCCTGCACCTACTACACCATGGGAGGATATTAGTATGGATTTTGTGCTAGGATTACCAAGAACCAAGAGGGGACACGATTCAATATTTGTGGTAGTGGATAGATTTTCCAAGATGTCACACTTTATTGCATGCCACAAAAGCAACGATGCGTCGCATATTGCTAATCTGTTTTTCAGGGACATAGTGAGATTACATGGAGTACCCCAAGACTATTGTTTCTGATTGAGACGTGAAGTTCATGAGCTATTTCTGGAAGACACTTTGGGGGAAGCTGGGGACAAAGTTGTTGTTTTCAACTACATGTCACCCCCAAACTGATGGACAAACGGAGGTGGTGAATCGCACATTATCACAATTGTTGCGCACCATGATCAAGAAGAACCTGTGGGAGTGGGAGGAGTGTTTGCCTCATGTTGAGTTCGCTTATACCAGGGTTGTACACTCCACTACTCAGCTATGCCCGTTTGAGGTGGTGTATGGTTTCAAGCCCATTACTCCACTAGATATGATGCCGCTTCCCATATATGAGAGAGTTAACATGGAGGCCTCGAAGCGTGCTGATTTTGTAAAGAAGATACATGAGAAGACCAAGATGGCTATAGAGAAGAAGGGACAACATGTGGCTGAACGCATGAACAAGAAAAGGAAGGAGATGATATTTCGGGCTGGTGATATGGTTTGGGTGCATTTCCGCAAGGATAGATTCCCAAAATTACGCAAGTCCAAGTTGATGCCACGAGGAGCAGGTCCATACAAAGTTCTTGGTCGAATCAATGATAATGCATACATGATAGATCTTCCAGCTGAGGAGTTTGGTGTTAGCAATTCCTTCAATGTTGCTGATTTGACACCATATTACGGAGATGACCTTGATGTGTCGAGGTCGACGCCTTTTCAAGAGGGGGAGGATGATGAGGACATCCCTAGCTCTTCACCAACAAACACACATGATAATGTTGCTGCTCAAGATAACACTAATGGAGTAAGACTTGGACCTATGACAAGATCAAGAACCAAGTTATTAGAACAACAGGTGAACTCACTCTTAATAGAATTTGATGTTTGTGATCATGAGAATTTTATACTGCCTAAGTCTATGCATTTATGTATGATCAGGGTTGTTGATAACAAAAACATGAATGTAGAGAAGCATCAAGAGGAGCTGGAAAACAACAAGAACAAGCTGGAAAACAAGAAGTACATACTGGAAAACAAGAAGGAGCAGCTGGAAAACAGAAGCCACAAGCTGGAAAACAAGTTGGAGCTGCTGGAAAACAAGGGAGAAATGGATGGAAAACATCAAGGGGGCACCCCACACCTTCTGGATGCGCCATAGAAAGAGTCCTGGTAGTTTAGGAGAAGTGGACCTGCGAGTCCTTATTTCATCGGACTCTTCTTTTAAATTTCGGATTGTAATAAAAGGGGGGGATAGAGTCCCACCCAAACACAACTAGGGGGTGCGTCCCACCTCTTTGGCCGCACCTCAACCCCTCATAAATAGTCGTCCCTTGCGCCCCAAATAGGTTAGACTACGTTTTAGACAATTTCCCTTACACCTCAGATTGTATTTCTTGTTTAAGCTTTCATCTTGAAGTAAAGATCCGTTGCAAATTCTGCGTGTTATCATCTATTCCATTGGGAATTAGAAGGTACATGACCACTTGTAGTCGGTTGATTACATTGTGCAAGAGTGTGTAGTTGAGAATATCCACAGGGATTGAAACTTGTTGCATTGGCAATCAGGTATCATCCAGGAGAGATCTCAGTGAACCACTAGTTATCATATCAATTTGTGTTGCTCTTTGAGAAGATCGGGCCACCCCTTATCAAACACACAGCACACCCATAGAAAGTCTGAAGCCTCACATGCTAGTGGGCTTTGTTCATCAAATAGCAAGCCACAGGAATTTATCACAGGGTGATATCAAAAGGGAACCATTTCACAGTAATGGAAGGGAGTAAATCACAGACAATTTTCCACTACCAGCACAAGGACGCTACACAAAAAAATCCCACAATATAGTGCATCAGATAGATAATTCCTAGGAGTATAAAAATCCACTAAAGCACTCATATCTCCAATCCATCACAGAGCACAACAATTTCTCCATAGCCTCTGTATCAAGAATCCGATGGGAAAATTCCCAAAACCTAATCAATCCATTCGCAATCTCACAGAGGTTTCACAGGGGGCATGGCATGAGTACTAGCATGACGGCCAGGCTCCAGAGCAAGGGGGAATGGAGGAAGAGAGAGAGTAGAGAGGGGACAAAGAGAAGGGGTGAGGAAGAACTCACAGGTGGTCACCATCGTGGTGACCACAGCCAGTCGAGGAAGCGTTGAACGGCGACGAGCCGTGGTTGCTCTCCAGGAGGCCGTCCCGGCGGCATCTCGTCTGCGCAACCAGAAGCAGCCACCAAGAAGAAGCAGCGGCAGAGCTTGAGCCACCCGGGAGCGTCCTGGATCACCTCGAGGAGCAGGAACCACCGGAGAGGGGTGGAGCATCCCGAGCCCGAACCCTAGGGTTAGGGTTTGCTCGTTCTCGAGGGGCGCAGCGAGCAGCTAACAGATTGAAGTGGAGGATAGGATGGAGAGCGTGGCGGCGCATCTTTTGCGCTCAGCCACGGCGGCGGATTAATTCGCCGGAGGCGGCAGCGACGCGGTCGCCCAAGAATCGCCCGAGAGCGAGGAGGAGGCGAAGGGAGAGGAGAGCGCGCGGGTGCGTGGGTGTGGTCTGGTCTGGCTCCACCAGTCTAGTTGGTTGGGTTCAACCCTAAAGGAATTGACCCACCTGTCAGCCCTAGGGGCAAAATGGTCATTTGACCAGATTCTTTAATAAAAGAATTATAAAAATTATAGAAAAATAATAAATAAGATTCTACAAATTTCAAGCAATTAGAATATAAATAATTATTAATCCAGTAAAGTTTTTGTGTATAAAAAATTAAGAATAATAATACAAGAATACTTATAGTCTTAAAATTATAATTTTAAAATAATGAATTCATAATAAAAACTTGATTTTGAATACTTCAACGAAATAAAATTATATCTTCTCAAAACTTAATTTAATACTTAATCATTTCAAAACATTCCAAAATATATGTTTTCTGAGAAAACAATAAGTATTTGATGAATTAAATTAATATAAATAAAATAAAAATAATATTAATAATAATAAAAATCATTAACTCTGAAAAATAATAAATTCACAAACAAAGCAATTGTTACAAAAAGCTTAGTACACCAAATGATCATTGAGTTAAAAAAATGCATACATTCCATCATTATGCATAATATCATCGTTTGCTTCTTTAAACATTGTCTTTACCAGAAAATGATTGTGTTTTGTAGAACAAGGAAGTCGGGATCTGCTCCAAGCATCAGACTTCATTACTTGTCCGTATCAAGGCAAGTTCATCACTTGCTCATGTCCTTTGAACTATCTCATAACAACTAATTTCAAAACCCTATCGTAATACCATCTCTGCTCAAAAGAATGCATGATCCTACTTTTATAATAATATGACTAATTGAATGACTACCCGAGTGGTAGTGTTCTGTTTGGTGGGCGGATGGAACCATGGTAAGATGAATAGGTCTAAGGAAGGTTTAAACTGCATGGGAAAGTATTATCTAGGAGTTAACAACCAATGCCGTCAGAACTCGGTGCGCCGTAGATATCGCGTTGACCATGGGTCTTCTATGGGGGGAGTAAGTCAGCTGTGATCTTTTCTTGTTTGCATGTCAACAGGCTGCCAGAGACGTATGATGTAGGTCTTGCGAGACTACATGCACACGGGTGGGATCCCTTAATTCCCACGGACTCTGCGGGTCTATGATGGTCTGCCAGGGGCGCGTAAATATCCATCGTGAGGGGTGGAATCAGGCGTTCAAACTGCTGGCAGAAATGGGTGGGCATGCGTTGTGCGGAGAAGCACAGTTTGGCTTGGACCAACAACCAGGCCCCGCACCTGAGTGGGAGTGGACAGGATCGCGCGCCTGGTTGTGCAACATGGTCTTGGTCGCCCATGGGTAAAGTAACGCACCTCTGCATAGTGTAAAAGGATGTGGCATGTTACCCCTTGTTCCGGGATGGAACTGCGAACGCTACAGGAAAGGCAACTCCATGAAGTTCTAGTCCTGTGATGGTCTGGCGGGCATAGTTTTCAGTATTAAAAGCAATCTCTTGAAGAAAGTTTGGCAAAAATTTGCATCTGTCTAGACTCTTTAGAGTCGAGGACCGTAGTTAGTGCATCAATTACTTCTGTACTTAATGAACTTGCTGAGTAACACTCGTTACTCATTCAATCCCGTTTGACCCCCTGCTTAGGCTATGAAAACTTAGAGGAAGCATCCTTCAATATCCTTGGAGGTCAAGACGACATCTTCTACGAGGAGTGGAAGGAGTCGACTACACCATTCAGTACGGAGTTGACCCCGAGGGGGCTGAGTCTGACTAGGTTTAGCCTAGTCTGAAATAAATACTTATCACGGTCGAATCAAGCATCCATGGACTTTCTGGATGGCTGTTGAGTTCCCGTGTTAGCACCTGCTTTACTTTCAGTTGTCGTTCTAACTTCAATAATGGGATGACCTCATCGTGAGCTCATCCTCTTGTCAGCACATTTTTTTTTGTAATGTATTTGTTGTATGACAATCAGTCCCGCAATGCTTCTGCTGTACCACCCTGAGGGATGTAATATTTGTGGAACGGTGTTATGTGAGTGTTATATCAACGACTGGCATACTAGAACATGCAGTGGTATGCCGGGTCACCACATGTTGGGTGGGAACACCATTGCATATGCTCCATATATCATGATGCTTATCAAGGATACCCTGAAGGATCAAGATTTCAGTGAGCTGCCAATGGAGGATCATCACTTCAAGAAGCTCTATTTGCAGAGAGAGAAGCGTCCAACGGCTCCTACTTCTGCTCCTGGTAGTGGATCATTTATGAGGGATGCTCTCCCTAGCTCCACTGCTGCACCTCGTGCTCCACCAGTTGATACCTCTTTTGTGCCTCAAGCAGGAAGCTCTCCTGGTTCCAGCGCAATATCATGTGCGGTTGTGCATGATCTTACTATGTCCATCTCCCAGCAGCATATTTTTCATCATGTGAGTGGTGCTACCGGCACTCCTCCCACAGCTTTAGCCCCTGACTCTTATGCTTAGTGGTCATCTAGTGACCTCACACCTTGGTGATGCGGAGGGTTACTCCTAGATTGGCCCGATCTTCACGAATCGACGGAGAACATGAAGAACACGAAGAACTCGATGAACACACGAGGGGGAAACGAGGGGGAAATCGAGGGCAACGCAAACAAACACAAGGATAACTAGTAAGAACCGAAGAACCCCAAATCTTCCGTCAACTAACCCCGAGGGCCGCCTACGGAACGATCGATTCAACTGAGCTCACCTTGATTGAAACCGCTTTACACCCGTAGCCGGTCCACTACGCCAATAGAACCTCAAGATAATCGAGAGGAAGATTGGTCAAGTACTTGATAGAAACCCAAAGGGAGAGATCAAGTAGTTGGATGTGCCTTGATACAATCCTCGACGATGTCGGAGGGATGGTTCCTCAAAGAGGGATACAAGAGAGCTGAGCTCCAAATGTTCTAAATTCAACTCTAAACCCTAGATCTAGCTTGGGGGTCTCCTTATATAGCCGGGGGTCGAAGTAGGTGGAAACTGGAGCGAAATCAGTGCATTTCCGGGCATTTTCGGTCCCACCCCGGCCTAGGGGCCGGCCTGGCCGGCCTGGAACCCGGCCTGGGGCCAGGGTGGGCGCCTGGAGAGGCTGGCCGGCCTGGGGCCGGGGTGGGGTGGAGGCAGGCCGGCCCCCAGGCCGGTTGCTTCGGGTGGTGGCCCGGCCTGGGGCCGGGGTGGGAGGAGGGCAGGCCGGGTTGGAGGCCGGCCTCCTCTGGAGGGGGTCCGGCCTAGGGGGGGGATGAGGCCGGCCTGGCCGGCCCCCGAGGCCGGGAGGGACTCCTTTCCCCCTATCTTCTCCGTCGGGACTCCGATTGCGATGCCGTTTCTTCCGCCCTCCTTCGTATCTTCCTGCGCATCATTTTGGGTGCTTTCCGGGGCCTCCGTGGTGGGTTTGAACCTGAGTACGCAAAGTGTGGAACCATGAGGTAGCGCACCATTCTCCACATGACCGAAAGCATAGGATGAGAGGAGCGAGTTCACCTTATCTTTGATGGCCTTTGCGCGTGATCTTGTCATCGGTGCACTCGGTGGAGTTGGGTGGGCTACATCACTTGGGCTAAGATCGAGACTTGTCTTCGCGCTACAGCTCCTATTGCTTCTTCCAGTGCTCGTGCTGCTGATGATGAAGATGGAGAGGCCGATGGCTCAGCTGAGGAGTCGTCAGAGGAGTCCGACGACTAGTTCGTCATGGGAAGTTAGTATCACTACTTGTCTCATTTTTGGTGTTTCGACGCCAAAGGGGGAGAAGTAGTTTATTAGGATTCCGAGGGATTTGCATCGGTTCGGGCACAAGCATGTTCTTTTATCATTCTTGGAGAGCTTGTGTTCCATTTATTTCTCGTTTCGAACTATTTGATTTCCGTGCGTTGAACTATGTTATTGTGAGTATGGTGCTTTTAGGATCTATTTGGTTATCTATATTGAGGTTATCTTATATTGTGCATTGGTATTATCTACACATCTATTCTATGCACAAGGTATGGTATTCAACTCAATCTCTCAATATAGTTGCCATTGTCTCACTTTGTATCATGTTGTTATCTTGTTCTAAATTGTTCTTATTAGTTTGTATTTGCATTCCAAAGACAAACTAAATTATGCACACTTCTAGGGGGGAGCAATTTCCATTTCTTATATAAAACATGATCTTGTTATGGTTTTGTTTGCAAATCATAGTATTGTCATTTAACACAAAAAAGAGGGAGATTGAAAGAACATTTCTTAGATCCCTTGTGGTTTGTATGTTAGTTAATAATACTAGTGATTCTATTAATCAGATGTTAAGTGATGCAGGCGTTAAATATCAATCATATGCATCAAACACCAAAAAGTGTGAAGGTAGATCAACATTCACGGTTCCTGGTGGGTAGAAATTTTCTGTCAACCGGAAAATCCGGTCAGAACCAGGACTCGGAGAATTTGGCTAAGGAAAGAAAGGTTCTGGCCCTCGAGGGTGACAGAAATTTCCTAGCAACCGGAATTCCCTGTCAAGGAGAAGAGCTCGAAGAATTTGGCTAAGTCCTAGAACTAGTTTGACACTGGAGGGTTCCGGAAATTCCACCCGGAAATTTTGGGGAACCAAAATTTCCGGTTTGGTCAAACCTTCGAAGAACCTGGATCTGGAGCAGTCCAAGCAACCGAAATATCAGGTTCAAGTTTGAACCGGAAATTCTAGTCCAATTCATGCACTCCAACGGCCACATTTATTCGGGGGGGGGGGTATAAATACCCCTCCTTCTTCCCCAAGTGAGCTAGTTTGTCCAAGCATTTAAGATCCATTTATTGCGCTCACCAAAAGCTAGATTTCTCCCAATCCTTCCACCCAAACTCGTTGATATTTGAGGGATTGAAGGAGAAGGCTCCGATCTACAACTTCACCAAGCAGTTCTTCATTCCCCTTTCATTTGATTGAGTGATTTGTGTCTAGGGTTTCCTTATGGAAAACATAGACTCCATTGTTACCACTTGTTTGTTTGTAGAAGACTATTGGTGTTCTTGGGAGCCCCCAATTCGGTTGTGGGTGTGTGCCTTAAGCTCATTGCAAAGGCACCGATTTCCGCCTCGAAGGATGACAAACATGTAGCCATCCTCAATCCATATGCACATATAACTTTGACAACCAAAATTCATCAAAAAAATGGACGATCATTGGAGGCTGAACCTATCCCTCTCCCTCTTTTTAACACCACTTGCTTGCATGGCACCCTCATCTTCTTATCCCGATGGTTCATTTGAATGTGCCTCGAGGGAGAGGACCAAAAGGGTGTGTGCAATAAATTACTTCTTCTCACTCTTCACCCTCAACTCCAAATGATCCTACATGAAGTACCACAGTCATGTAATTCGTAAAGATCACTGGCATACATAACAAAAATTGAAGTAAAGCATGATCCAAACAAAACAACCAACCAAACCTAGAATGTAGCATCACCAGACTAAGCCTAGGATAGGTCACAAGCACCATCCAACCAAAAACCCCTATATATACAAACCGAAATCAAGCATCATGAGTCCGTCCATATAAATCTAGAATCATCGGACTAAAATCTCTAACCCATGCATACATGCACGAAGGATTTCAGTGAAAACCCTAACCCCAATCCACATGGTTCACAAACCTTGAATGCCAATGCCAATCTGCTAAGTGTAGGGGGGCCCTCCAACGTCCACCGAAGAAGGGGCAGCCACAACCAGTGAAGAGCAAGCAGCCAACGGTGTGCCTGCTCCAAGAAGCAACAAAGTTGCTAGACAAAGAGGCCGATGTGAAACTCCCTACGGACTCTTCCACACCAGGACCGACAAGAACATCGAGGGGACTCGTCACTCGATCTCAAGCTAAATCCCTTCGGTATAAGGTGAATGTGCTCATCTCTATGTGTGATCTCGATACTCCTTTGAACGGAATGCTACATCATTCCGACATAATGTGTGTGATTACGTACAAGCCACACAATGAGACCAAGATGGTGCCTAAGATGATCAATAGGATGGCCAAGAAGTTGGACAGGGAAAGAAGATCCAGGAAGAAGAGGACGATGGAGTTGCTTCCCAGGAAGCGGTACTACCGCCGAGCTTCACAAAGTGATACTACCGGACCACCGCTGGTGCGCTACCGCCGATGCGTTCGGAAGCGGTGCTAGTAGCGTACCACCGCCCAGCTACCGCTAGAAATCAAGCCTCGGGTCATAATTAGTGGTACCATCCAGGTACTATCGGTGTGGGTACCGTCCGAAATCTAGCTTCAGGTCATATTTAGGGCTACCGAGCCGGTACCAAACCGGTACTACCGGAGCTTTGGTACTACCGCCGATGCAGTTTTGGCCTTTGAGCCTTGTAATCTTATCCACTTACCCACCCTTCATGGCTAGACTATAAATAGACCTTGACCTATGCTCTAGGGTTAGACTGAATTTAGACTTGAACCTTGTTGAGCTTTGCTCCTACCTTCCCCTTGCGAAATATACCTCTAGTGGAGACGTAGCAACACCTCTACTTGTAACTACTCTTTCCCTATAAGATTCTAGTGAACAATGCCAATCTTCCTTGCGAGGTTCTATTGAATCGGTGGACCGGCCAGCTAGAGAAATCGGTTTCATCAAGAAGAGTTTTGGCTTGGATTTAGAGAACCGGAGGTACCCTCGAATTTTTTTATTGCCGATTGAATCTTGCTTGCAAGAGTTGCTGTTTACCCTTTGTGTTTGTTTGCGTGTTCCACTCGATTGCCCTAGTTTGTGGGCGAGGCGAGGCGAGACAACAGTTCACCGGTTAGAGTGAGGAGTGTTGGCAATAAAAGTGCCAATTCTTGAGCAAACACATTCATCTCTCAGCATATCGCCTCGCCCACCTTTGCGCCCTGTGGAAACATCCCAATTACCCCAAAAGCTTATCACCTATATAGGCTTTTTCTCTACGCTGCCCATAGAAGCCATTAAAGGGCCAAAATATTCAAGGAGAAAACAAGAGCACTATCAACAAATCAAGCATTACTCCCAGGCCAAGAGAATCAAATAAAAAATTGCAGACTCTTGAATCAATAATAAAGTTATGCTATAATCAACTCCAATTGATTTTCCATGAAATGACTGTGAGCTCTTAGCCCAGTTAAAATAGCCCATGCAAAGCTACCGCCGTTAATTTGTTACTAGCTGAAGCCCTCAGCATCTTCACTTGTTCATTCATTTCTAAACAGGTAATACAAAATTTGTATGTTTCCTAAATAATATCTGGAGCTTCAGAGTGGTAGCTTAGTGGTCTATTCCAGTCACTGGATTAAGGCATCTGAGCACCACAATGCACCATTAGATCTGCACAATTTCAGAACTTCCAGCAGAAAGATTGTGGAAGAGATATGGTAGTCTGTGGACTCTGACGCTTTATTTGCAACTGTCAACTTGGGAAAATTGTCCTTCAAAGCTTCTTATCAGCTTCTCCGCAGCCCCTTCTACCCTCTGGTTATCCTGAAATTGAGAAAAGATGGCCCTGTGAGAAAAATTACTCAACATAGTCAAGCACTCAAGCATCAGTCCTATTGCCATCAATTTCAGATTCTAGAATAGCTAGTAGCTATTTGCATCACCAGTTTCCTTGTACGCATTGTTCGCATTGGTTGGTGATCACACTGTTTTCGTTTGCAGAGATGCAATAACATACATTATTGCCTCCTATATTTCTGTTTTACAAGATCCCACAAAATGTGGTACCAAATTTCTCAGTAGCAGCACACGAATAGAATTTTTAAATAACTATAGTATGTATCACGTATGCTACTCTGTGCAATTAAAGGAGTCTGCTGCGAAGAGTTCATACTGATACCTTTCCAACAAGATTCACAATCAAAGGCCCAGTTCTAGAAATCCGATGAGACCCTGCATATCGAAAACATCGAATTCAAAGATAATCGAATGGATCAAATACCCGACAAGAACGTACATGCAAAAGCACAATATATAAAAATAATGAAACCTTTATCTTGCTAACTAACAAGGTAATTAAACAGAGCCTTATATTAAAGGGCATCATACCTATGTAAACATCAGAGAACTCTAAGCATAGCTTTTCAACCACCGGAGCAATTTTGACCTGAATAAGCATCCCAAGAACCCAGATTAGATAAAAGAACGCAAGATTTCTATAAACTTAAGCCTCCGAGTCCACTTTTCATTAATAAATGACAAGAAAACCGAATATTAAAACAGAAATGCAAGTATCCTACTGTAACCACACTGGAACTGCAGACTCATCACATCGTAAGGGCAAATAAATAAAATGAAATATTCAACAGAACACATAAATGTTTGTCAGAATATAAATTGTTGAGATAGAGTGATTATATTACTGAACACATAAGCAATTTATCGTTTTTTAATGTTAAGAACTCAAATAACATAGGTCTACAAGAAATACGAAAATTGGTTTTAAAACAATAAATATCACTATTTTCACTTGACCAATCTAGATTTTCACTATCTATATTATGGGTCAAAGTTACAGAGGTTGGTACATGCTTTTCAAGGAAATATTTATAATTCTCACAAAAAAAATTTGGAAGATGAATTTAACTATGATAAAGATACATACATCTGGGAGCGAAGTGCTGAGATGTTTTGACACAAAAGGTTTCGCCCTCACCAAACCACTCTCATGGGTATCCAAAAGACAATTCCACTCCATGTCCAGTTCATCCACATTAGTTGCAGAAAGAATGATCACATTCTTGCATTTGATCTGCAAAGGAGCAGGTTATCTTGAGGCGATCTTAAGACAAAAGGAGAGTACATACTAGCATTACATAAGAAAAAAAAAATCTCAGCACTCCTTGCAACTATCACTAGACATTTTTTTTAGTCAATGCTAATTGTAGGCCAGTATGCTCAGGAACAACGTGATTAAAATTTTAAGATAAAACTGGATCTTGTTTCCCAAGAAAATGCCTTTCAGCAACGAGTTTGAATCTTATCATCCATTTTTTTAATTTTGAATATCCTTTTTGTTAATTTTTTCCACTGAAATCTGGGCCCAAATCAAAAACCCTGTGGCCAATAGGAAATGCCATTTCGAACCAGCAGTTTGTAACAGATGGATATGCACCTATATCATTCTCATATGCTAGTTTTGGGAAACCTAGATCTCTATGAAAGACACAAAAGTCACCAAATATTTCAGTACTGATCTAAGAGAAATGCATCAAAAGAACAGAACATACCAGTGGCAACGGAAGCCTTTTGTGATGCAATAATTCGGTAATACCTTCTGGCAACAAAGCCATCTAAAGAGAAGTGGAAATGAGTAAAATTATGAACTGCAGTTTGCACTTTGCCCAGAATAAGCATGCAAATGCATGGATATTCAAGAAATCTAATTAAATCTGCATTACCACATTTCGGTCACCGGTGTAACTGTTCCCGATGAGTTGACTAAGGTGCTCCTCAAACTCTTCATCAGGAGCCTACGTAAATGGAAAGGAAACATTTGTTTATGCCAGAAGACGGTATTTTATCAAGGGAGACTCATGAACCAGCAAATGACGTATGGGAACAATGCATCACTATGTAGTTTTCACATTTCATTAGTGCTGTCACAACATGATTTCCTTGTGATAGTCAAAGCACAACCCTATAGATCAGCAGACAAGATTTTCTTTGATGATGCAAATACATCTAAGTACACTAGAGCAATGAGAACTTATAACCACAACGGAAAAACAAGCATGAAGGAATACTATAATAAGCATTTAAATGCAAGAAATTTTTCATGGACACACCAGACGAACTCCAAATGCTTTTGCAACACCAGCCAATGAAATATCTGAATGTAGAGGCCCAAGTCCCCCGAATAGAAATACCTGCAACGTCAATTCCATCACACACCAAACTTGAAAAGGTTAAAAAAAATGAAAATACTACAGACACTAACCGCATCATCAGTAGATTTACATCGTTCGACTTCCTCGGCAACAGAATCAGTCTGCAATGCCATTACATTATGTTCATTAGATTTACATGACAATAAACATGGCAAAGTCAGAGCTTAATTGTACACTTGACAACAACACCGCAGCATGACATTTGAGTCACCATATTAGGACCGTAGGACATAGGGCTATGCAAACCCGTTAAACATCACTTACTTCATTGCGAACAACCGCTACATGGGAAACTCGCCAGCCAATTTCATGAAGCTTCTTACACAAGGCTGTACCAAATTTATCCTCAACTGTGCCAAACCTGAAAAACAAATGGATAAATATCAATTTACTGTAAAGAAACAAGCAGAGTTTTTCCTCAAAGATGTCCAAGTCTGGTCATCAATTAAGGATAATCAAGAGAAACACTGACTTCTATGACAGTAATAAACAAACCCCGGAACAAAACGTATTTGGGATTTTAGGATGACTGGTTGCACTTTGTGATGATTAAAATGATCACGATTCATTTTCTTTAGTCAGACAAATGAGCTAAAATTATCATACATGTCTTCTTTATCCTAGAAAATTATATGTTTTTTTATCAAATGACTGAAGAAGTATAACTACACAAATAGCTGATGTTATTTGCTATGCAGACAACTGACAGCTGATACAATATAGCATTTATCCAAAAATCTAAGGAAACCAAAGAAAAGGCATTTACAGGGATTTAACATAAATTCCAATGATCAAAACAAAGACTAAGGGTGTCATTGTCACCAAGGGACAGCTACGCAAATCCAAGAGTGAGCATCTGTAGATATAAGTATGAGAGATTACGCACAATATTTCATCACCAACTACAATAACTGCAGCTGAACGGGAGATGATTTGTTCTCCCTCAGTGCTGTTTGTGCCATTGCTTGCAACAGAATTAGTTTCTAATTTACTACTAATCTTCTTCGCTCTCCCAGCTCTTTCAAGTCTTCCATCTGATAGCATGTATGCTGGTCTAAAGCTTTTCCCATTTGATGAATCACAAAGAAGTGCATTTGGAACAGTATCATATATGCTCCCAATGGATGTATACCTGCAACCAATGCAAGCATAAAAAACATATACAGATTAGGAAGTTTGTACTAGAGCTCAGAGTCTGATTCAGAATCTCAAAATTTATGGTCGCTTTACAAGAATGAGCTACAAGTAACAAAATTGCTCATCAAAGGGTAGAGGAAAACTTCGTTCTTAGAGATTTTGTTAGAGCAACAGTATGAAAACTGCATTTTAACAGAGACGCTACACATGACAAGACAAGAGCAAATATACATTTGAAGGTCTGTAAATGTAAAGAACCCACCCCTCATCATAAAGGCTGCAGTATTTGACCTTACAGGTTAAGAGGAAAGACCAAACATCCCTGTCACATAAAAACAATGCTCGTTACATTTGGATTAGCAGTCTACAGAATGCAAAGCTTGATTATTTACATGATGAGGAGAAAAACCTGTATGACCAGTCCAAGATAGGATTCACCCTCATAAAAGGAGGCCAGCCAGGCGAACTAGGTGAGAATTGTTCTTGACCAACCTATAATTCCAAACTGAATTACTAATAGGTGTGGAGATACCAATAGATGTGAAGAATTGTGAGTGGACATGGGCATAAGTATTGCATATAATAGGTCTATGAAGACTTGAAGAATAACTGAACAGGGTAACAAAAGCTTTACCGCATTTGGATCGCCAATTCTAGTGCCAATGAAAATGGCTTTGGTAGGCTTCTCTTTCAATAGGCCTTCTAGGCCAGACTTGAAATCAGACCGGATAGTTTCCGATGGCAAGCCATAACTAGTATAGAGAAAGAACATAATGAAGATCTTTCATTTAACTTCTCAAGAATAGCCAAAAAAAATGGAACAGATCTTGTGTCCTTACGTTGAAACTGTTTCATAAGTGAATGAGTTGATTTCAGGAAAAGCACAAGGAGTCTCAAAATAGATGGTACGCAGGGGACAGTTTTGAAAAGTATCAATATGGGCTCCATCACCAGAACTTGTTTTGTGAAGATAGTAGCCAGCCCGGATTAAATGCAGGAGTACCTATTGATACATAACATAGATATCTTGTCAACCTTGTAATTATCAGTACAATATACAAAAAAAATGAGAAAAGGTGAACTTAAGATATTACGGTTGAATCCTTTCCACCATTAAAGCTGAAAGCAATTTCCTCAAACCTGCAAAATAAAATTATTCGCAAAATGAGAATTTTAGACTGGGATTGTATCCAATATCCATAACGAGTTTTGGCACTCAACCGCAGATTTACACCCAAACATCCACACACAGCCACACAGAAAACCTTTTTGAAAAGCACAAGGAGAACAAAGAATCTTCAGACTGTCAATATACATTTTGAGAAGATGCTTTACAAGTGGTTTGAACATAGTGAATCCATAAAGTATTTACTTGTGAGGTCAGGAATTAAGGATGAATTCTTTAATCGAGGTTTTTTCAAGCTTGGAGATGGAAATTCTACCAGATTTTGAGAGGATACTTGGTTAGGCGATACTCCACTTCAATTCCAATACCCATCGCTTTATAACATTGCACAGCGGAAAAATGTTTCCGTTAGAGATGTGTTATCTAGTTCTCCGCTGAATATGAGTTTCAGACGAGCACTAATCGGGGATAAGTGGGACAAATGGTCACACTCATGTCACCGATTGATGGAGGTAAACTTATTAGACTCACCCGACATATTTGTTTGGAAGCTTACAGCTAATGGTGCGTTTACGGTAAAATCTATGTATGGGGATTTGATGAATGGACACACTAGATATCTTCGCAAGTACTACTATCTTTGGAAGCTCGAAATTCTGCTAAAAATTAAGGTCTTTATGCGGTTCCTTAGTCGAAAAGTCTTGCTCACGAAAGATAACCTTGCTAAAAGAAAATGGCAAGGATGTACAAAATGTTCCTTCTGTGGTTCTGAGGATACGATGGAACACTTGTTCATATCTTGCCCTTTCGCCAATATTGTTTGGCGTGTTATATTCAGTACTTACAATATTCCGCCCTCAACCAATATAACTAACATGTTTGGTAATTGGCTGAATGGGATTGACAAAAAGACCAAGGCCCGAATTCGTATAGGCGTTCCGGCTATTTGTTGGTCAATACGGAATTGTCAAAATAATCTTGTTCTTAATAGGACAAAAAAAAATCATGTTTTGCAGGTTATCAATATGGCTACCCATTGGATTCAGCTATGGGCATTCCTTCTCCCGCCCGATCAGCGGGGCCTGATGGCTACTGGGTGTACATGGCTCCTGGCGATCGCTCAGGATATATTCAGCCAGGCTTCGTGGCAGCATTCTGGACGACTTAGGGATGTTGCTTTATGCTGTCCTTTTTTCCGTTGATTGATTCATGTTTCAACCTTGTGCGATCCGTGATATGTAAACTTGATACTTCTAAACTTTGCAATACAAAAAAGCTGTGTGCATCACTTGATGCAGAGGCCAGGGTATACCCCCATTTCGAAGAGAACAAAAACTTGTCCGGTCAGGCCCTTTCATCATGAAAGAAACTTGATTAAAGTTACTCTGAGCGACTTGAGTGATAGCTGGAGTTATCCTAAATCTATAGATACTTTAGTCCTTTGAACTGCCATATGAACAACAGACTGCGTCCTTACAGAACTGTTGTTAACAAGAGCAATATACCTATTCTCCATTGTTTGATGACATAGGTTGAAATTTATCCACTTAAGTCACTGGCCTAATAATCCTATAAAGGAACCAATAAAAGAGTTTATGATCGACGAGTCCAGCACCAATTGCTTAAGGCCAGCGACTAAACTGTGATATTCTTTTCTGCCAGCTAATCAAAATTATCCAGATCGCCTCAAACTGAAAATCACAGCATGATTTCCAACGGACCAGCAGAGATGAAACCTGTTACTCACCGACGCAGCCACCGCCACATTCGGCATAACTGCGTCTGCCGCAGGTGGAAATAATGCTAGACCTACGGGCTCCAATCATATGGACTAGAGTTACAGAAGTAGGTGTCAAAGTATGATTAGTCTCCCCCCTCCCCTGAATTTCTCATGGGCCCATCTTCTGATTTATACCACCTAATTCCGTAAGTGTTTCCGTAAGATGAGGCCCGTAGCTGTAGCATTACTGCGCAGAGATAGATAGAGCATTGGAGGTAAACAGCCGCGCATAGCCAAACAACTTAAGATCTAAGCAGTCTGTCGACCCCAACTCAACCTTCCTACGGAGCACTACCGGGTACGAACCTATCCCTCCGCCGATGCATACTCCGGCAAGCAGTCGAGGTACCCACGCCGATCTCCCCGCTTGATCGGTCAACAGAGACCGGCAGAAATCCCAGCGGCCTCGCGATCGCCAATCGCGTGGACCGGCTCGCGCGGCACGCACTCACATCCCAGATTCTCCGACTCCCGGTGAATGGCCATGGAACGGTACTACTGGTGGAATGATTTCAGCTGGAGGGTAAAATGGCGGGGGGGTTGGAGCGGCGCACGTACGGGTAGAGCGCGAAGGCTCGCTGGACGACGTAGACGGCGTTGTCGTACTTGGTGCGCAGCCGGCTGTCGCTGCTCGCCCGCACCGCCGTGTCGATCTCCATCCCCTGCGCTCCTCCGGCGAAGCGAGAGTCCGGAGGAGAGAGCGACCTGGGACGGAAGGAGGACGGGATTGGGGGAGAGAGGAGAGGAGAGCAAGCAGTTGTGGACTCGGAAGGAGGCGTGACTCGGCGGCGTTGGACGAGGCTTCAGGGGATGGGAAGGCAGGCAGGCCAAGCCTCCTCGATATTTCGGACGCTGTTTCTGTATTTTTCTGCAGCCACCAGGAGGAAAATATCCTATCTCTCCGTTTCCTTTTTCGCCGCGCGTGGACCCGGCGCGGCGCTGACGTGGTATGCCGTGCTCTGGAACAAGGAAGAGGGAGGTCGTGTACCCCGCTTTCTTTCTGTTTGCGCTGCAGTGCTTCCAACTTCCAACCACCGAGGGCTCTGGGGTTTCGTCGACGTGGCGGACCACGCTCACGGAGGCACTGTTGCGCGCTATACAACAAAATTGTGCAAATTTGGTGGGAACGGAGTCCCGGCTACGGTTTATCCACATACAAGTTGTGCTCGGATTTTGTAAAAGAATAACTCACACTTGCTTAGAATAAAATCTGCTTCGTGGTCCTGAGGCAGTAAGGTGTACGAGGATCTACCGTTATGTGTTGAACTACCCTTTTGTTTTTCTCTTGGAAAGATGACATCTATACTTCTTATAAAGAAAAACCCCACTAACATACATTAATGATTTTTCTATCTTAACATGCAAGCTATCCACATCACACACACTCTTAGCCAATCAATTAGCCATGTCACCTCCACTAATAATTGTGATATTATTACATATTTTCATGCCACATAACCATGCTATCTTTTTTTAACCATATAATTATCCATGTCACTGATATTTATTTCTCAAAATATACAACAATTCCATGCGAATTAAATTTAGTATATCGATTACATGATCAACTGAATCTTGATAATTGAAATTACATACACCTTATACCCATTTCGTTCATAGAATTTTTTTAAAAGAGATACCCGCTGCAACGCGCGGGGTATTCTTCTAGTTCATCCTAACTTTACTACCGTGATGGCCTAGCGTGTTTTCCTATTTGATAATGCTTTATGTTGTTCTGTTGACAGGCTTTCCTCCTCTTCTAGTCATTGGGCACGTGCCTACTGCCTAATGCTTTTCAGTTTGCTTTTGCATGCTGTTTGGTTGAATAGTTCTTTTTCCTATCTGGTCATCGGGCACGTCTAGGAATGTGCAATCTAGAAAATAATCATGATGCTCCGAACCAAAATATAAGATGTTTTAGGGTTTTCTAAAAAAAACGTATCTAGACATGTTTTAGTATGTAGATTCATGTGCATCTTGCACTAAAACACTAAAACATGTCTAGATACGTGTTGTCTATTAACCGATAGAACATCTTATATTTCGATACGAAGGGAGTATATAAAAAATCTATAAAATCCAAGATAAAACAAATACATCACGTGCACCGCATGCGACTTCAAAGAATTGTCACACGCTTGATCTGTTTGGAGGAGGTTGGAGTACACAATGGCGAACTCTTCGTGGATTTCTTCATCGGTGCCATATTAGGTGGTATAGCTAGTTGTGGATCTAATGTCATCGACTGTGGATCTGATGCCATCGATCCGATGAGACGGTGTGCCAATGCATTCGGATCACTTTAGTGGCTTCATGTTGACACGACCATGTTAACCAAGTGTACCACTAAAGAGATGTATTCACATTCTTCTCAACGATGGTGATAAAGAATCCTAACACTATGGACATCACTTAAGAGTTATATCCATGAGAGCCACCCGAAGACCTCGACCGTTCGGAGAAGATTATCTCGCAAGGGTGAAGGTAATATTCCACCGATGCAAGATATATGCACATGTAATTGTCCTGTCACCCTAGGAATAACCTTAACAGTTACATGTCCACTCATAGGAAAAGGTGATGTAATAATTGCTGCAAAAAAACAAACACTCAATTATTTTCGCCTCTCGAACACTTTATGAGTGAAAAAACACGCGCCAAAATTATCATGTTTTGATGTCATTTCTCTTCATACCCCACACACCCCAAATACAGTAACTTGAGCTTCCCAAAGTTCTCCCAGCTGAACTTTACCCTCCAACATCGTGGGCTAATTACAACGAAAATAGCCCCCCCTCCCCCCCACACACACACACTAACAAACGCCACCCTACCATGTCATCTCTCTCTCTCTCTCGTGCATGTCTTCTCTCCTAGTCTCCTATATTGGCTGGGTTGTTGTGGGGAGAACCAATGTTACTTGTGAATACGAAAAATAGATGCTTGATGTATTGACTATGATTGTTTCAACAAAGTCACTACGTATCTTATACATGTGATCAATGGTCTATTTGATCATTTTGAAGGAGCATGTATATTCTCGAAGATAGGTTTTATATATGGATATCACCGGTCGACGATTAGGGAGGAAGATACATAATCCAAAAAAAAAGAGATATGGATTGTGTGATTTCACACTCATGTCTTCTGAATTAACGAATTCTCCAACATGCATATTTTATGAAGAGATAACCGCATCAGCGGTCCTAATTCTTTTCCCGCACCTTTACATTGGTCCCTATTCTATTAAATTGCATGTTTAGGTCATACATCTTTGAAAAGTGTGTCACGCGAGGTCCTAAACTGGTCTGACCATCATTGACTGGCGCCACGTCGGCTGGTGGGGTTCGTAGGCTCAACTGATGGAGGTGAAATTTTGCAAATAGCCCCTTCAGGTCCATTTTGTCTCATATCTTTGTCGGTCTACACTGCAGAATTTTAAAAAAAATGTCCTACGTAGTCCGCTGATGTCTACGCATGCTTCTATTCTTGTAAACAATGTTGGGCCTCCAAGTGTAGAGGTTTGTAGAACAGGAGCAAGTTTCCCTTAAGTGGATCACCCAAGGTTTATCGAACTCAAGGAGGTAGAGGTCAAAAATATCCCCCTCAAGCAACCCTGCAATTACGATACAAGAAGTCTCATGTGTCCCCAACACACCTAATACAATTGTCAGTTGTATAGGTGCACTAGTTCGGCGAAGAGAGAGTAAAATACAAGTAATACGGATGATTATAAGTGATAATAGCAATCTGAAATAAAAATGACAGCAAGCAAACATGTAGCAGAACTGATTGTAAACGGTGTTTCAATGCTTAGAAAGAAGGCCTAGGGATCATACTTTCACTAGTGGACACTCTCAACAATGATAACATAATTGAATGCATAAATATCATCTCTTCACTATGCTACTCCGAACCACTCTCCGGTCGAATAACGAACACCAATCCATGCGTAGGGCTGTAACAACACTCCTCAAGTATGTATTCCCTCTCTAGGGCACCCCATGTTGTCACTATGAGCGCCCCAAATTAGTAATAAACAAACGCCACAATTTCATAGGGTCATCCAACACAAGATATAAATATCATGCTAAACCACACGGTGCACACATTGTCACCATTACACCGTGATCAAAGTGTCTACAGAGATCTCATAACAAAACCACTTGAGTAGCATAACAGATGAAGAGTAACATCTACTTATTAAACTAGATTACAAAGCTCATGATCACATAAAGATCACACCATGGGAGAGAGAGAAGAAACACATAGCTACCGGTAGAGCCCTCCTTCCCGGGGGAGAACTACTCCCTCCTCATCATAGGAGACATGAACGGTGATGAAGATGGCGGTGGAGTCGATGGAGATGGCTCCGGGGGCACTTCCCCGTCCCGGCAGGATGCCGAACAAAGATTTATGTCCCCCGAAACTTGTTGGCAGCGCGGCAGAGCTACATAACTTTTCGTGGAAGGGGCCTGGTCTATTTAGGGTTTATGCCTCGGGGGGAATAAATAGGCAAAAGGGCGATGTCGGTGGGTGGCCAGGGGGCCCACACCATGTGGTGGCGCGGCCGGGGGGCCCGCTCCAACCTAGGGTGTGGCCACCCTGTGGCCCCCCTCCGGGTCTCCTTTGGACTTCCTTGACCCTCCGGGAATTCTAAGACTTCTGAGCTTCGAATCGTCCAATTCCGGGAATATTTCCGGAACAATTTTTCTGAAACTAAAAACAGGACTAGCTCTATGGCATCTTGTCAATAGGTTAGTCCCAGAAAATCCATAAAAATGACATAAAGTGTAAAGAAAACATGTAGCATATGACATGAAAAAAACATGGAACATCAGAAACTTACGTTTATGCCTGATGTTCCATGTTGTTTTCATACTATATGCTACATGTTTCCTTTACACTTTATGCCCTTTTTATCGATTTCTGGGACTAACCTATTGACAAGATGCCACGGAGCTAGTTCCTGTTTTCTGTTGTTTTTAGTTTCAGAAAAATTGTTCTGGAAATATTCTCGGAATTGGACGATTCGAAGCCCAGAAGTATTAGAATTCCCAGAGGATCCAGGAAGTCCAAACGAGATCCGGAGGAGGGACACAGGGTGGCCACACCATAGGGTGGCGCGGGTCCCCTGGTCGCGCCACTAGGTGGTGTGGGCCCCCTAGCCACCCACCGACATTGCCCTTTCGCCTATTTATTCCCCCCGAGGCATAAACCCTAAATATATCGTCCCCTTCCACGAAAATTTCCGTAGCTCAGCCGCCGACAAGTTTCGGGGGACACAAATCTCTGTTCCGGCACCGTGCCGGGACGGGGAAATGCCCCCGGAGGCATCTCCATCGAATCCACCGCCATCTTCATCGTCGTTGTTGTCTCCTATGATGAGGAGGGAGTAATTCTTCCCCGGGGTTGAGGGCTCTACCGGTAGCTATGTGTTTCATCTCTCTCTCCCATGGTGTGATCTTTATGTGATCATGAGCTTTGTAATCTAGTTGATTAAGTGGATGTTTATGTTCATCTATTATGCTACTCAAGTGGTTTTGTTATGAGATCTCTGTAGACACTTTGATCACGGTGTAAAGGTGACAGTGTGTGCACCGTGTGGTTTAGCATGATATTTATATCTTTTGTTGGATGACCCTATGAAATTGTGGCGTTTGTTTAGTACTAATTTGGGGCGCGCATAGTGACAGCGTGGGGTGCCCTAGAGAGTGAATACAGACTTGAGGAGTGTTGTCACAGCCCTACACATGGATTGGTGTTTGTTATCCGGCCGAAGAGTGGTTCGGAGTGGCGTACTGAAGAGATGATATTTATGCATTCAATTATGTTATTATTGTTGAGAGTGTCCACTAGTGAAATTATGATCCCTAGGCCTTGTTTCTAAGCATTGAAACACCATTTACAATCTGTTCTGCTACATGTTTGATTGCTGCCATTTTTATTTCAGATTGCTATTATCACTTATAATCGTCCATATTACTTGTATTTTACTCTCTCTTCGCCAAACTAGTGCACCTATACAACTGACAGTTTTATTAGGTGTGTTGGGGACACAAGAGACTTCTTGTGTCGTAATTGCAGGGTTGCTTGAGAGGGATACCTTTGACCTATACCTCTCTGAGTTTGATAAACCTTGGGTGATCCACTTAAGGAAAACTTGCTGCTGTTCTACAAACCTCTGCACTTAGAGACCCAACACTATCTACAAGAATTGAAGCGTGTGTAGACATCAAGCTCTTTTCCGGCGCCGTTGCCGGGGAAGTAAGGTAAAAGGTACTCACATCCTCGGGTGTGAGTGCTTGAAGTTATTTCCTTTAGATTCTGCAATTATATCTTTTTTGTTTCTTGTTTTTATTTTCACTAGTTAGGCTTAATGAAAAACAACAAAAATATGAGAGAGCTTTATAATATTTATCTTGAGTTAGGACATGATGCTTTTGAAGAGAAAATTTAAAAACCTATGGAGCTTATTTTCATGCTAGTAGCAATGTTATTAGTATGAATTCTTTGAACGTCATTATTGCTAATGCTATGGAAAAGTCTAAGCTTGGGGAAGCTAGTTTTGATGAATATGATATTTTTAGTCCCCCAAGTTTTGAGGAGGAAATTTTCTTTGACGATACTTTGCTTCCAATATATGATGATTATAATGATTGTGGTATTCTAGTTCCACCTATTATTGATGATAAATTTTATTGTGATCATGATATGCCTTCTATATATGGTGTTTACAATGATGAACATGCTATTTTCATTCCACCTACTATTGAGGAGAAAATTAGTTATGATTATAATATGACTCCTATATTTTATGATTATGGTTATGAGAATAATAATGATAGTTATTTTGTTGAATTTGCTCCCACTACTATTAATGAGAATGACTATGCTTATGTTGAGAGTATTAATTCTTTTATGCATGTGGCTCATGATAAGAATGTTTTATCTGATAGTTATATTGTTAATTTTATTCATGATGCTACTGATAGTTATTATGAGGGAGGGAAACATGGTTTTATGTATCTCAATAATATTAAATTTCCCCTCTTTATGTTGAAACTTTTGAAGTTGCACTTATTTTGTCTTCCTATGCTAGCCACTTTGTGCTTTATTGACTTGTTTTTCCACAAGATTCTTTTTCATAGGAAGTGAGTTAGACTTAAATTTGTTTTACATTTTCTCCTTGATGCTCTCTTTTTCTTCAATTAATATTTCTCATGTGAGCATCTTCTCAAGTTATCATGCCTAGCTAAAAGGCTTTAAAGAAAATCACTTCTTGGGAGATAACCCATGTTTTTATTTTTGCTTTGTTTTTCTCTGTTTTCTTTTAGTCAAGGTGTTGTATACTTCTGTAGAAAATCCTTTGTATCTTTATTTTCTCGCATTTTTTGTGCCAAGTAAAGTTTTTAGTGAAAATTGGAGTTGGTTTTTGATTTCTACGCAGGAAACAGATTTCTTCTGTCCACCGTATAAAATTGTAAAAATCACAGAAAGATCAAAATGACCTAAAAAAATTGTGATTATTCCTCAGCTAATTCTGAAACTTTTTCGTTCTTTCCGTTTTCTATCTGAGCAACATAATTGCCCCAAAAAAAATCGTATTTACATACTGTTCTGGTTTTTTACTTGCATTTTCTCTTTTACTATGTCAAGTGTTTTTTTTTTGCTCCACAAAACATAAGTGGCTGTAGCTAATGTTTAAAAGTATCAATAACACTTGTGTCCATGCAGAACATGTGAATTTTTTGATTATGCACTAACCCTCTAATGCGAATTAAATTGAGTGTGGTGTGAAGGAAGTTTTCAAGGGTGAAGAGAAGAGAGTGATATAATGGGACCAAGAAGAGTGCAAAGCCAAAACTTGGGGATGCCCCCGTGGTTCATCCCAGCAAATTCTAAGAAGACTCAAGCGTCTAAGTTCTTCGTCAACAAATTATCAGGTCACTTCTAGTGAAACTATATTTTTATTCGGTCGCATCATATGAATTTTACTTGGAGCGTATGTTTGTTTTATTTTGTTTTCCTTGTTGCAATAATATTGTTGGAACCTAGCATTCTTTGTGTGGAAGATAGAAACGCTCCGCTTTTTGTTTGAATACTTGTTCTGCTCGTATTCTTAGTATTTCTTCTAGCTGCTGCAAATCCCTTTTAGCTCCTGTTTTCATGCATCTCTTACTTAGAGTTGTTAGTTCTAGTAGAGTTATGTTAGTACTCTCTTGTTTCATTGCTATATTAGTTGGAGAGTTTTTGTTGAATGGTGCTTGATGGAAATAGAAAATACTACATGTGGTAGATGGTATAACGAAAAAGCTTGCATACTCTTGTAGATCACTAAACTGTTTCACTTGATTATTTGCTCTTGGTTTGAGATATTAATATGCTTAATGGTAAACTTGCTGGTTTAGTAAGGTAAAAATAATTAATTGTTGGTCTAAAAGCTTGAAGCTGTGCCACACTCAAAGAACCAGTTTATAGGATAATGGTATATGACTTCCTTTGCTGATAGCAATCGTAATGGCTTTTTGTTACGCGCTACGGTCGGGGTAGCTAGCAGTGACTTGTCACTGCCACGGACCCTCTTGGAGTGATTTTCATTATGCCTTGTAAGATCATAATTTTAGTTGTAATCTTTTAACTTGTGAGTTCTATATTACGGTTTTCTGGCACTTCCATCATCCATATTTGCTAGCCTCTTCGGTACTGTGCATTGCCCATTCTCACAATGAGAGTTGGTGCAAACTTCACGAGTACATCCAAACTAAGGATGGCAATTTTAACCGTGGGTACGGGTATTCGCGGGTATTCGACCCGTATGGGCAGGGTATGGGTACACTTTTATACCCATGGGTAGTACCCGTACCCTACCCGTCAAGTCATGGGTAGGTCATGGGTATGATGTTCTATCCGTGGGTATATCCATACCCTACCCATTTATACTGACATGTGGGCCACTTTGTCCATATGTAGCCCAACAAGAAGCAGCCCACAAGGCCATAACTCCAGGGTTAAGGCGATGAGAAGTGTCGGTCAAAGCATCCTCGTAATCCCATCGTCCCCCAAATCTTCCCGAACTGCAATCACTACTTAATCCTCTCATATTCCAAATACTCAAATTACGGAGATAAATTCCCAGCGATGAGGCATACAATTGATCGAACTGATATTGTTTCAAATGCGCGATCAATAAATATAATAACTTGTGTCCCCGTTGGGTATCCAATGGGCACGGGTATCCGCCGGGTATGGGTATGGGTAGAGTTTCATACCCATGGGTACGGGTATGGGTACAGTTTTCTAACCGTTGACTATACGGGTATGGGTATGGTATTGCTCTACCCGCCCCATACCCTACCCATTGCCATCCTTAATCCAAACCCCGTGGGAGGACTTTGTTCTTCTACACATAAGACAAAAATTATCTTCCTCAAAACAGCCACCATACCTACCTACCATGACATTTCCATAGCCATTTCGAGATATATTGCCATACAACATCCATCATCATTATGTTACTTGTCATGCTTCATTATTATTTTGCATACCGCTACACTGGCAGGAGCATTTAGTTTTATATACATCAGAGATATTTCAATTTGAGTTATGATTACTAAAAGTGTGATGATTCATTGTAAAATAGAGTGTTGCCCCTACCAGTGAGGTTATATATTTTAAAAAAGGGCAAAAGAGAGATAATAAAGAGAGAGGGGCAGCACTACTATCATTTATTCCACACTTGTGCTTGGTTAGCATCATTACTTTAATTTGGAGAGAGTTTTCATATTATGACTTGCATAACTATGTGGGGAACTTACATTATAGAACTTGGCTTGTATAATCCAATGATGAGCCTCCTCAAAAGTGCTCTAGGTCTTGTGAGAAAGCAAGTTGGATGCACCCCCACTAGTTCCATTGGAGAGCTTTCGTACACTTATAGATCTATGTGAATCCGTTGTGTGGAAATCACTACTCCTTGCATAACTTCGATTATAAGACTTCCTCTTGTTTGATGATCACTTTCAGTTATGTGAGACTTTCTTCCATTGACCATCCAAACCCCCCCCCCCCCCCGCCCATAATGTTCTTTTAGCAGTAACATCCTGGTGCCAGGGACCAATACTGAATGCTTGCTTGTTTTGAGTGCACAAATATCTTAATGATTTTCCTACGTGCATATTGTTGTCACTTGACTTGATCCTAACAGGAGTTATTGTGAGAGATTGATGCCTTCTTGAAGCTTAAATCATCTTTAATATACTTTGCATAGTGGATTGTCTTTTAGTATTGATTCATTGAAAGGTTTTACTTTGTTTTTCCTAATGGTTTATATATTATTCTATTTGATATCAACTATAAACCACAACCTTTATTCATTTTATCCTAGTTTACATGCTTTACATTACTATGATGATCAAGTTTATGTTGGTAGCATGTCACCTCAGAAATTATTTGTTTTTATTGTTTACCTACTCGAGGACGAGTAGGAACTAAGCTTGGGGATGTTGATACGTCATGAACATATCCATATTTTCTGATGTTCCATGTTTCTTTCATACTATATGCTACATGTTTCATTTACACTTTATGCCTTTTTTATCGATTTTTTGGGACTAACCTATTGACAAGATGCCACAGAGTCCCTGTTTTCTGCTGTTTTTAGTTTCAGAAAATTTGTTCTGGAAATATTCTCAAAATTGGACGATTCGAAGCCCAGAAGTCTTAGAATTCCCGGAGGATCCAGGAAGTCCAAAGGAGACCCGGAGGGGGGCACATGGTGGCCACACCATAGGGTGGCACGGGTCCCCCTGGCCGCGCCACCAGGTGGTTTGGTCCCCCTGGCAACCCACCGACATTGCTCTTTCGCCTATTTATTCCCCGTGAGGCATAAAACCTAAATATATCGCCCCCTTCCACGAAAAGTCTTGTAGCTCCGCCGCCGCCACCGACAAGTTTCGCGGGACAGAAATCTCTGTTTCGGCACCCTGTCGGGACGAGGAAGTGCCCCCGGAGCCATCTCCATCGACTCCACCGCCATCTTCATCGTTGTTGCTGTCTCTTATGATGAGGAGGGAGTAGTTCTCCCCCAGGGCTGAGGGCTCTACCGGTAGCTATGTGTTTTCATCTCTCTCTCCCATGGTGTGATCTTTATGTGATCATGAGCTTTGTAATCTCGTTGAATAAGTGGATGTATGCTACTCAAGTGGTTTTGTTATGAGATCTCCGTACACACTTTGATCACGGTGTAAAGGTGACAACGTGTGCACCGTGTGGTTTAGCATGATATTTATATCTTGTGTTGGATGACCCTATGAAATTGTGGCGTTTGTTTAGTTCTAATTTGGGGCGCTCATAGTGACAGCGTGGGGTGCCCTAGAGAGCGAATACAAACTTGAGGAGTACTGTCACAACCCTACGCATGGATTGGTGTTTGTTATCCGGCCGGAGAGTGGTTCAGAGTAGCTTACTGAAGAGATGATATTTATGCGTACAATTATGTTGTTATTGTTGAGAGTGTCCACTAGTGAAAGTATGATCCCTAGGACTTGTTTCTAAGCATTGAAACACCGTTTACAATCAGTTCTGCTACATGTTTTCTTGCTTCTATTTTTATTTCAGATTGCTATTATCACTTATAATCATCTAGATTACTTGTATTTTACTCTGTCTTTGCCGAAATAGTGCACCTATACAACTGACAATTATATTAGGTGTATTGGGGACACAAGAGACATCTTGTATCGTAATTGCGGGGTTGCTTGAGAGGGATACCTTTGACCTCTACCTCCCTGAGTTCGATAAAGCTTGGGTGATCCACTTAATGGAAACTTGCTGCTGTTCTACAAACCTCTGCACTTGAAGACCCAACACTGTCTACAAGAATAGAAGCATGTGTAGACATCGGTGATCTTCATACCTTCCTCTTGGGGTCTCCCAACAAGCGTACATCTACGTGCATCACAGGTTTTTATGAAATTAAGCCTGCCCTGTTAAATCTTGTCATGAGAGAGCAATTTTCTGGTGTTAGTTCTAATTATGTTGTTGCTCACCTAATAATTTTGTTGAACTTTGTGAGATGCAAAAGTATAGGGATGTAGATGGAGATATTATTAAACTTAAATTGTTTATTTTCTCTTTGAGAGGAAGAACTAAAGAATGGTTGCTATCTTTGCCTAAAAATAGTATTGATTCCTGGACTAAATGTAAAGATGCTTTCATTGGAAAATATTATCCTCCTTCTAATATTATATCTTTGAGAAGTAGCATTATGAATTTTAAACAATTTGATAATAAGCATGTTGCTCAAGAAGAGTACATGCTAGATATTATTTTAATTTTATGCTTAGTAGTTATTGATGTAGAATTACTTTGTCTCAAATATCTGAGAGTGCTTAATGTGCCATTGAAAGAAATCGTTAGTTGCTTTTATCATATCGAAGTATAATATTGTGGTATTCTCCTTCGAATGCTTTATTTGGTTGACTTGGCGCATGCTTACACCATGTTATGACTACAAACCAGTCACCTCTAGCCTCTATGATCATTTAGTTTTTGACTTGTAATATCATTTATGCTTTGATTAATAATATTTTGTCGCTATGCATGATTATGACCATTATTGTTGTCTTAATCTGTCGCTCCCAGTCTTATTGCTAGCCTTCACCTATATTGAGTATGAGCTCTACTCATTCATCCAACTCCCAAAAACCCTAAATTTTGTCAAATGTGTCAACCATACCTATCTATATGTGGTATTTAACCGCCACTCCAAAGTAAATTTATCATGTGCTATCTTTAAATCCTTCAAAATTATACATGTTTTATGCTCTGTTTTAGCTCATGAGGACGTAAGTAGATGATCTTTATTTCACTTGTTGATTGGACTTTACACACAAGGACTAGTGGCACATCCACTTATCCAATTCGCTAGAAGAGCTGGCAACGGGGTGCCCAGCCCCAACTTTGGTTACTTCACAATTATCTTCACTCTTTTTTCCCCTGATTCATCAGTTAAGAATAACTGTGTAAACAAAAGAGAAGAGGAATGATCTACTGACCCTAGTTGAAAGAACGTTCTTCAATGGGAGTATCTCTTGTAAAGTCTAGTTAACTTGTGACATAATGTATTGTTTATTTACCATTCGTTGACATAGACATACACATCTCTCAAAATTATTTTCAATACCTCTGTGTTAATCAAATAAAAAGCTCTATCACATGAGTAATCCCTGCTTCCCTCTGTGAAGGGCATTTCTTTTACTTTTATGTTGAGTCTTCATGTTCTAACTTTATGCACCAATTAAGAGAGCATAGTTGTCATTTTGAGTATAATGTGCATTTGTCCCAAAGATTATTATTGATTGATTCACGATATGTTATTACTTGTGCTCAAATTATTTGTATCTAGTCACCACTTGAACTCTGAAGGTGTCCTGGCATTTATGTTTTGCTATCACTTTAAGGAGAAGCGGAGTACCACTTTGCTATATTGTCTTTATGCTCGAAACAAACGTATAACTTTTAGTGCATTACTATTCATGATCTTTTGTTTGTGTTACTTTTCATGTTGCAACATGGTTGCTAAGTTACGTTGTTAGAATTATATCTATCATGCCTATGTTTAGAGTACTATGATCTCGGATTATAATGCTTTTGCAATATTGATGATCAAGATTGTGTTGGTACCATGTCACCTCATAAATTATTTTGTTTTTATCGTTTTACCTACTCGAGGACGAGTAGAACTAAGCTTGGGGATGCTTGATACGTCTCCAACGTATCTATAATTTATGATGTTCCATGACTGATATTATGACATTTGCTACATTTTTTCTATACACTTTATATCTTTTTTATGGATTCCTGGGACTAACCTATTAACAAGATGCCACGTCGCGAGTTCCTGTTTTCTGTTGTTTTTGGTTTCACAGAAGTTGTTCTGGAAATATTCTCGGAATTGGACGAAACAAAATCATAGTGTCCTATTTTTCTGTCATGTACCCGGAGTCCGGAGGATACCCGGAGGGGGGCTCCGAGGTAGCCATGCCATAGGGTGGCGCACCCCTGGTCGCGCCACCAGGTGGTGTGGGCCCCTTGGGCGCCCATCGACATCGCCCTTTCGCCTATAAATTGATATTTCTCGGGAAAACCCTAAATACCCGAGCATCCATCCACGAAAAGTTTTGTAGCCGCCATCATCATCAACCCTAGTTCGGGAGGGTTCTGAAACTCTCCCCGGCACCCTGCCGGGAGAGGAAATCATCCCCTGAGGGCTCTACATCACCATGCCTATCTCCGGAGTGATGTGTGAGTAGTTCATCCTTGGACTACGGGTCCATAGCAGTAGCTAGATGGTTGTCTTCTCCTCCTTTTTTGCCATCATGTTTAGATCTTGTGAGCTTCCTAACATGATCAAGATCATCTTATTGTAATGCTACATGTTGTGTTTGGTGGGATCTAATGAATATTTAATGCTATGTCAAGTTGATTATGAGTATATCTTTTATATGTTATTTGTGATCTTGCATGCTCTCCGTTACTAGTAGATGCTCTGGCCAAGTTGATGCTTGTAACTCCAAGAGGGAGTATTCATACTCGATAGTGGGTTCATGCCTCCAATTATCTGGGAGAGTGACAACAACTTCTAAGATTGTGGATGTGTTGTTGCCAGTAGGGATAAAACAATAATGCTTTGTCTAAGGATAATTCTATTGTTTACATTACGCACTTTACTTAATGCAATAATATTTTACTTGCAAAGTTTGCTCGGATTACGTTCCGATGGTGGATTATTGGTCATAGATGCAGTTGGATTACGGTCTATGTATCATGTTGTAATGCCCAAATAAATCTCATAGTAATTATCGTGTCTTGCATATGCACTACAGTGCATGCTCTATTTCTGTCAATTGCCCAGCTGTAATTTGTTTACCTAGCATGTTATTTATCTGTTTTGGAGAGACACCACTAGTGAACTGTGAACCCCGATCCATTTTTTTACACTGATAATACAACCTACTGCAAACACTGTTCTTGCTACTTCAAGCACTGTTCTCTTTTCATTCATTGCAATCATACATCACTTTCCACACGATACGTCTAATCCTTTGTTTTTAGCAAGACCAGTGAGATTGACAACCTCACATTTTCGTTGGGGCAAAGTATCTTGGTTGTATTGTGTGAAGATTCCACGTTGCTGCTGAGCCTAGTAGTGCACCCTGCCAACATCAGATGTCATCAGCCTTCAGAAGTGGTTTCTTTCTCCTACTGGTCGATTAAACCTTGGTTTCTTTCTGAGGGAAAACTTGATGTTGTACTCATCATACCTTACTCTTAGGGTCTCCCAACGAACGTGTATTCACACGCATCAATACTATTTAGCAAAACTAATCCCGTGGTATCTCAACTACTTGGGTCTACCCAGCCACAAAGTTGAAACAACAATGTGCTCCAATTAATATTGACATAACAAATATCCATGACCAGGAAAACATGGTCATCTAATATTAATGAGTTTTTTTGTGAGACATGACAAAGGGTTATAACGGTGTGTTTGTGTTTCTACACGTGTGTGTGTGTGTGTTTTCCTCTGAATCTTATATTCAGTGACCATAGCAGTTATAACATAAAAACATAATACATTAATCATGAAACTGATGTATTTTATTGTCTCTTGGGCATACATCCAACAGTATTAAGTCAGTCATGTTAACGAAACAAGAAGGAATTTCTTTTTTTATTATATAAAACGAAGGGACTAAAAAGCAAGTGGGAGCTGATTATGATCATTTAATTTGTCTTAGCCTAATTAGAAGAAAAGTTACCTCAGGAAAAGATTTAAAAGAGTTTTAAATCCAATATAAAAAAACTTCTTATTAAATTCAGGGTCTATGAGATAGATTGAGTAATTCAATAAAGATGAATATGATGGTTGTCCTAAGTGTAATTCTGAAAGGAATTTCGAATTATACTGAAATAAAATTATTTTGTCTCAAAAGAAAAATGAACTGATATTTCGCAATAGACATGACCTTGGTAGTAGTTGGTGAGCAAAATATAAAGGATTGAGATCAAATCACAATGTTTTGTGATTTGACTAATCTCATAGTCATAAAAGAGGGGCACATAAGAACCGGTGAATTTCCGCTGACTAAAATTGATTTAGTCAATCCGGTATTAAGGAGAAAAAAACTTAAAAAAATGTGTTTCTAATGCAGATAATTGTTTGTAATAAAACTAAGAAATATTATGGTGAGAAGTTTCTCATAGAAATATTCAACGGTAATAGTACA
The DNA here is from genome assembly GCA_028641055.1 of Alopecurus myosuroides. Classification (NCBI taxonomy): domain Eukaryota; kingdom Viridiplantae; phylum Streptophyta; class Magnoliopsida; order Poales; family Poaceae; genus Alopecurus; species Alopecurus myosuroides. The sequence goes on along the minus strand of CM054058.1, from coordinate 367,195,786 downwards.
AGGTAAAATACAACTCAGTGGAATTTTGTATAGCTACAAATAATATTTTGAGGTATTCACATATGTATTTGTGGTGGAATACCAGAATCAAATCTTTATTGATTTTAACTTAGATTATGATTCTTCCGTTGATAATACCGTATGTTATCTAATTATCAACATTAGAGTATTATGAGTGGACTCTACAGTATTTTTGTGGATTTTTCATCACAATGTTGGACATTGTTGGTTGCAAGTTATTGAATATAAGTAATTTGATTTAGTGTGGTTTCAAACGATAATATAACAGTTCATCCAGAGATGCTTGAATTATTAATGTTGTCACAGAACCAGGTTCACACAAATCAAATTCCTAATAAATCCAAACACAAGTTTATCACAAGTTGATGAGATCAAAAGGTGAAAGACATAAGTCTAAGGTACCACATACATAGTGTGAGTAACACCAGAATTTCAGAGGTGTCATGTCATCATACTAACTAGAGTATTAATTGACTCTAGTGAAAGTGGGAGACTGTTGGAGATATGCCGTAGAGACAATAATATTCAGTTATTATTCTATCTCTAAATTCAGAATTAAGTTTATGTCATCATGCTACAACCGCTATAGCACTTGAAAAGTGAGTTTTCAAAAGAAAATCTTTGTGCGTGTGTGAAGACATAAACAAAAAAGAGTTCCTAATCTTGTCTCTAATATTAGTTTATGTTTTATGAGATGATCATATTTTTCTGATCATGTACTTAGAAGAAAGTCTAGCAAAACATAAGAGTTTATTGTTAGGGTAAGAATATTACTGAACCGACCCAATTGTATGTTGTTGCTAAAAGAGACTAAACAATCATTATGTATTTTAGCAAATGCATATGAAGTAAACATTGACTACGATTCCTATACTATGAGAATATCTAGTGACTGAATGATCGAAAGTTATACTTTGGAAATCATCAACCGTCTTGCCGTAACTGAGGACTATAACGGTGATATATGGGTATGACCTAGAAAGTGTAATGGAACTGCGATCGTTCAAGACTAGTACTTAACTCATCTAGTCGATAGAGAGATACATTCTGATATGGGGTGGCCCAATCTTCTCAATGAGCTTCTCTCTCTTTTTGTATTTTTCTGATATATGGATAACTAATGCTACATTGAGACCTCTCACTTAGCTGACCCCTGTTGCCAGATGCAACAACAATCAAGCTCTTTGGATATTCTCAACTACACACTCTTCACAAGTAATCAAAGATCGCAAGTGGTCCTGTATCCCCCTATTCCCAGATGGAATAACAAGATATCACACAACTTTGCAGGGTAAACTTCAAGTAGTATGCTTAGCAGCAATACAAACTAGAGGCTAGGGTTTGTTGGTTTTGGTTTAAACTAGTTCTACCTATACCACACACAGGTGGTGGACATATATAGGTGGAGGGTGCGGCCACAAGGGGCTCCTTGCGCAAGTCCCCTCCTCCTACATGGACTAGGACTCCTATTAGGACTAGGAGTCCAACTATGACTCAAAGAGAGATACAAACCGATCCACCATTAAGGGATTCGGCCAATTATGGTATACAAACCATACCTATTAGGAATAGGATTTTCTATGGAGCATTTGACTTGGTGGAGGCGCCTATCCCCTTGTCTTGAAGAATAACAATTGTTTTATTGACATAACAATTGTTATTTATTTGTTTTCTCCATCTTGGACACTTGTTTTCACCATGGCATTATTGTTTTCACCATCTTCTAACATTGTTTTCACCATGGCTCCTTTGTTTTCACCACTTGTATAATTATCTTCTAGCTCCTCTTGATTGTTCTCCTCCATCATGTTTGTGTTATCAATAAACCTAATCATACATAAATGCATAGACTTAGGTAGTATAAAATTCTCATAATCATAAATAGCATAATCAATGAGGATTGAATTCACCTGTTGTTCTAGTAGCTTGGTCCTTGATCTTGTCATTGGTCCAAGTCTCACTTCATCTTGTTTAAGTGGCAATGTACTAGGGATGTCCTCATCATCCTCCCCCCCTTGAAAATCCTTTATGTCCGCATCAAGATTGTCTCCATGATATGGTGTCAAATCCGAAACATTGAAGGAATTACTCACTCCAAACTCATAAATTGGAAGATCTATCTTGTAAGCATTGTCATTTATTTTTGCAATCAATTTGTAAGGACCAGCACCTCTTGGAAATAATTTTGATTTCCTTATCTTAGGGAACCTATCCTTTCGAAAGTGTACCCATACCAAATCTCCCTCTTGGAAAATAACCTCATTTCTCTTTTTATTTCTCCTTTGAGCAATATCCTTCCCTTTCTTCTCTATGGCATCCATTGTTTTCTCATGTATCTTCTTCACAAAATCAGCCCTTTTGGATGCATCCATGTTAATTCTCTCTTGAATAGGAAGTGGTAATAAATCAAGTGGTGTAGTAGGACGAAATCCATAAACCACCTCAAAAGGACATAGTTGAGTAATTGAATGCACAACTCTATTATAGGCAAACTCCACATGTGGCAAACAATCTTCCCACTCCTTCAAATTCTTCTTGATCATAGTTCTCAACAATGTGGACAAGGTTCTATTTACCACCTCGGTTTGTCCATATATTTGAGGGTGACATGTTGTAGAAAACAACAATTTGGTTCCAAGCTTCCCCCATAATGTCTTCCAAAAGTAACTCGTGAATTTCACATCTCTATCCGAAACAATTGTCCTTGGTACTCCATGTAGTCTTACTATCTCCTTGAAAAAGAGTGTAGCAATGTGGGAAGCATCATCACTTTTGTGGCAAGCAATGAAGTGTGACATCTTGGAAAATATATCCACCACCACAAAAATTGAATCATGTCCCCTCTTTGTCCTTGGCAAGCCTAACACAAAATCCATGCTTATATCTTCCCATGGTGTAGTTGGTGTTGGCAATGGAGTATATAATCCGTGGGGCTTCAATTTGGACTTGGCTTTGTTGCATGTGATACACTTTTGCACAAATCTATAGACATCTCTCCTCATATGTGCCCAATAAAAAAAATTCAGCCAACATAAGCAATGTTTTCTCTCGTCCAAAGTGACCCATCAATCCACCACTATGATATTCCTGTAATAACATCAAACTCAAAGAACACTCGAAATACATAGTTTGTTAGATCTAAACAAAAATCCATCATGTATATGATATTTATCCCAAGCCTTCACATTAGAACGTTTACTATAGGGTGTAGAAAATTCTTTATCTTGAGCATATAGTGGCTTTAATTCTTCTAAACCCGAAACTTGCACATCCAATTTAGTGAGTAGCATATTTTTCCTAGATAAAGCATCAGATACCACATTATCTAATCCTTTCTTGTGTTTAATAATGTATGGGAAAGATTCAATAAAGTCTACCCATTTAGCATGTCTCTTATTAAGATTGGATTGATTCTTTAAAAATTTCAATGCCTCATGATCAGAATGTATAATAAATTCCTTTGGCCACAAATAATGTTTCCAAACCTCAAGTACTCTAACAAGTGCATACAATTATTTATGATAGACAGAATAATTCAATTGTGCTCCACGTAATTTTTCAAAAAAATAAGCAATTGGTTTCTTATCTTGCATTAACACTCCTCTAATACCTATGCCGCTAGCATCACATTCAATCTCAAATTGTTTATTAAAATTAGGTAGCATCAATAATGGATCCGAAATCAACTTATTTTTTAAAGTATCAAAAGCAATATCTTGAGCAACCCCCACTCGAAATTTACACATTTCTTAGTCAAATCATTTAAAGGAGCAGCAATAGTACTAAAACCTTTCACAAATCTTCTATAAAATCTAGCTAGTCCATTAAAACTTCTTACTTGACTCACATTCATGGGAATTGGCCAATTTTTAATTGCTTCAATTTTAGATTCATCCACTTCTATCCCATGCTTAGAGACAACCTAACCAAGAAATATGACCTTATCTTTGCAAAAAGTGTACTTCTCTAAATTTCCATACAATTTATTTTCTCTTAGCACATGCAAGACTTGTCTAATATGATCAATTTATTCATGTTCATTGTGGCTATATATGAGAATATCATCAAAGTAAACAACCACAAATTTGCCAATAAAATCTCTCAAAACATGGTTCATTAATCTCATGAAAGTACTAGGTGCATTAGTTAATCCAAAAGGAATTACTAACCACTCATATAAACCAAATTTTGTTTTAAAGGTTGTTTTCCAATCATCCCCTTCTTTCATTCTTATTTGATGATAACCACTACGCAAATCAGTTTTAGAGAAAATAGTACTACCACTTAATTCATCTAACATGTCTTCCAAACGTGGTATAGGATGACGATAACGAATAGTGATATTGTTAATTGCTCTACAATCTACACACATGCGCCAAGTACCATCTTTCTTAGGAACTAAAATAACAGGAACAACACAAGGAGATAAGCTTATTCGAATGTAACCTTTATCAAGAAGATCTTTGTAACACCTGGGGTGTTACCCTAATAGGAAGTGTTTGTTTTCTTTTTGCATGCATCACATGCATCATATTGCATTGCACCATGTTTGCATCACAACTGAAAAATTCAAACCATTTAAACCTTCACACAATGTCTAAAAATTTCAATTGAAAGTTGCAACTCAAATTGTTTCAATAAGTTGAAGTTGAATTTATTTACATTGCCTGCTAACTAAAAATTTCCCTTTTGGTAAAACCCTAATGTCCAGTTAAATTTCAAACCATTTTCCTCCTTAATGGGCATGAACAAATTGTGGTTTAAACATTAAAATTCCTGCCAACTATTAAATTCCATAAGGTTTGCAAAATTGCTTGAGCTTATTAAATAGAATTTGTCTTTTTCCAAACTTCCCAAATCAAATTTTGAAATCAATAACTAACCTTGCTCTTAAATATTGTTTTGCAAATTACTAAAATTCAGTTATAAAATTTAAAACCCCAAACCATATTTGAAATCCAACTAACCCTTTAAATTCAAACTAATAATGTCCAATTTTGAAATCAAAACCTACCTTGCCTTTACTCACTGTTTTGCAACTAATAACATTTAATTGTGAATAAAAAGAACCCCCCCCCCCCAAAACCCTTTTTCCTTCTCTCCCTCTCTCTCTCCCTTTCATCTTTTACACAAAAAAAAAAGAGAAAAGGAAAAATCCAACAGAAAAAAAAGGGAGAGAGGAGTGCTAGCCCCAGCCCATTTTCCCCTCAGCCTTACCCCCCAGCCCACCCCTTTCCTTTTCCCTTCTCTCCCCCAGGCCCACTCTCTTTTCCTTCTGGCCCAACCCCTCCTCCCTGCTTGTCGTATTCCTCTTCGGTACGATCGCAGCAGAACCGTGGATGATCTCCTCCCCCTCCTGGATGCGCTGCCGTACCAGCGCCAGCCCCCAATAAAACCACCTCCTCTGCTTGCCCCTCAACCCTAGAGCCCCTCTCCCTGCGCCGCCAACTCCTCTTCCTCTTCCCCAAGTTCTCGGTTTCCTTCTGAACCTCACCACCGAGCCCTCCGATGGCCGAGACTTTGCCTCCTTGGCGCCACCGAGGTGGCCCTCTCCGAGGATCCCCGAGGGCGGGAATGGAAACGGTGGTGCTCCAGCATCCGCCCCGTCCCATCGCCTCACGCTGGGAGAGCTCGTAGCGACCGCGCCGTCGCCGGAATCTTTCGCCGTTCTTCTGCTTCGTCGTCTGAACCTCTACAACGAAACACTCGAGGTGAGCCCTCTGCTCCTTTCCCTCTCCCTCCCGATCCGTCCGCGCCACACCTTCTGCACCTCACCGCACGCACCACTCCAGTGCACAGCAACCGCAGCGCCGGCCGGTGATCGTCGTGGCATCCGCGAGCCGGCAGTCGTCTGTTTCCCCGTCGAGTTCGGTAGCAGCGACCTGAACCTAAACCAAAAAAATTCAGTTAGCGCAACAACACATCTTAACCTACTTCGCTACTGCATACCTGACAAGGAACCGCTCCAGCCCAAGTGGCAAGCGCACCGTGCGCGCTCGCAACCACACCCGGGATCGAATCCCACGGGAGGCTTTGCCTCCCCCCTTTTTTTCCTTCTGCGCGCGCCCCGCGTGGGACCCGCTCGTCAGCGGCCCTGGAGGCCACATCACCTCCTAGCCGCGCCACGCCAGCGCCTGCGTGGCAGTGGCCCGCACGGCAGCCACTATGGGTACGCCAGCCCACGGTGCAGAACTTCTTTTTTTTCCTGTACCTTAATAAAATGGCAGAAAACAATGAATGTTTGAAAATTGCATAACTCCCAAATGATAAATCCAAATGCAACAAATCCTATATGTTTTCCACTCCAAATTTTATGCTCTAAATGTTTATCACAATTGTTTCACTGTTTGAACAAATGAAATTCAATATAATTTTGGCACTTTAATTAAATCATTCAAATTTGTGAAAATCATAACTAATTCTTTTTAATTCCAATTTCACTAAATAAAATATGTTTTCCATACCATTTTGAATAACCTTTTCAAAGATAATTTTTGTTTTCTGTTTTGAATAATTAAAATTGCCTAAACAATTTAAATCTTGTTTAATTCAATTAAAAAAATTGTTTAATATTGTTTAATTCATAATTAAATAATCCAAAGTCCAATTTCAATATGTGAAACATGTAATCCAACTAAAATTTGATGTTCTTTTCAAATATAAACTTTTTTATTTGTTTTGAACACTTTAACTTGATGAAAACAACAATTACTTGTGTGACATCAATAAGGAACCAAAGTTCCTAACATGACAAATAAAATCCCACACTTGTTTACTCCTTTCCCATTTGCATCTAACTTGTTTACTTCTTGTTATCATCATGCATGCATCATGTTAAACCACTTACACTTGTTAATCAATTGTAGATCATTGCTTCAACCTCAACCATTTGCATCCATATGCAATTCACATTGCATATGGGTCCAATTAAATTGTGTTATCTTGTCAACTAGTTTACTTTGATGCATCTTTAAACTTGTCATGCATCCATATCTTGATCATGCTGGATCTTTTGCCGTAGTAGTAATTGTTGCATCCGGTGTTTGTTCGAGGTTCATTGCTTCTTCCCGGATAGTACGTTGAGATGATGTGAGCAACGACAAGTTCTGCTACCTTGCGGGATCTCAGGCAAGTATACTCACTGGCTGCCACATGGCTGCCTTTCATCACCTGTTACCGATTCTTTCCGTTGTTCTTTTCTGCTAGCCTTAGTAGTAGTTGTTTCTGTTACGAACCCATCACATGAATCCCTTAACCTTGATATTGCCTCACCTCCATACCTATAACCATTGTTTGTAGCCCGTGTCTTACTATCCTGCTTAGGGTTGTTTTGCTCGAGTCTGTTACCCGTTACTTTCTGTTATTACCCTATTATGTTCTGGGGGTTCGAGGTTGATCAATCAATCAATCCTGTTAATGCTAATGGTAATAATAATTTGATGATAAGGCACCGGCAGGAGGCCCTTTGTGGTTTTGAGGCCTGCTAGTGTCGACCCTAATAGGAAAAGGGTCTTGTCTACTGATCCATGATGAGCGCACTACCCGCATGTGGGAAGCGAGTATGGGCGCCCCCCTCAACTGACTCGATTCGCATCTCGTCCAAATCGCTGTACTAGTTCGGGTGTTCCATTTGCTGCATCATATGCAGGTACGAACCCTTGGCGCCAGGGTGGAACTTTCGTAGTCGGCATTTAGGGCGGCGTGGTCTTCCAGTGCTATGAGGGTCCTCCTTTTCTTCGGGGGGCTCGATTAGCCGCGCACGCACAGCACGCGGTGCTTTGGGCTTGATGCGAAGAAGGGTTGGTTGTGTAGAGTACCTCGCTTGGTGGGTTAGCTCCCCATCTGGCGGGTTATTCTTGCGTGTACGGCTAAATTGGTGCAACCCTGCAGGGATAATCTTCTCGAGAAGCCGTGTTTTCCGCGGTTATGGATTACTTGGTGAAAGTACTGGCTAACAAGTACTCAGGACAACTTAAACATAATGATTAACCATGTTACACCCAATGCTTAATAACTTGACTAGTAATAGGTTATTCACACAATAACTTGACTCATGTTTAATCCAACGGTGTGAGTTATCCTCGGATTGCTTCTTTGGATAAGGGGCGAGATCCAGGATGGGTTTGTTTGAAGTTACTTTCAGTTGGTTACAATAGTCGATCTTATCTCCTTTCTATTAGCCGGAAGTTGTAGTATCTCTCTGTAGTTGGTTAGTGCAGCCTACTGTCGCTTATTTGCCATACCCCCTTCCTTTCCGTTGATCCCAAAGTATTTGTATCTTGTGATGACTGGCTACGCCGGTAACTTGTGAGTATGGGTTTTATCCCCCTTGCCAGTACTTAACCGTACTGACCCACGAATCTCTTTCGTGGCTGCATATTCAATATTGCAGTCAACAGGTTTGAAGTCTGACGACGTTAGCTTGGGAATCCCTCCGGCTTGGCCTGGGCAGGGATTGGACGCTCTCGGTTATCTTCAGGACTCTTAGTCCAAGTTGTATCTTGTCCGTAGCCGGACGTTTGTTTCTTCCGATGTTATTTGGATCTTTGTAATGTATCAGTTGTAACCCTGGCTTGTTTGAGTCATCTTGTATCTATCTGTTTCTGTTGTAATTGTGGAATATTCGTGAACTGTTGTAATGTCATCATAAGTGGCAACCTGGTATCGGTTATTATGTGGATTTTGGCGGGAATGCTGAAATCTGCATAGTGCCCGATCTCGGGGCGTCACAATCTTGTACTTGTTTCTGAATTTCCTTTGTCTCTTGGGGATTTGTCCTATAGGGAGCTCGGTTTGGTAATGAAGATCGAGGAATTAAATCAATTTGATGCTCAATCCCTCTCAATGGTGGTAATCCCGAGGGCACTTCTTCTGGAAAAACATCATCAAATTCCTGCAAAACATTAGAAACACCAATAGAAAGAGGAGTCATGCCATTAGAAACCAAAATTTCCTCCTTGTGCATGAGCACTATAGGTAGTAGGCTAGGATCATCCTTAAACTCTCTCAAATCCTCTTTGGTGGCTAACATTGTCAAAAGGCTCACTCCCTTATTTTTTTCACTCGGCCTAGGTTTGTTTTCCCCCATAGAAGTAGTGTTTTCACTCTTATCTTCTCTCTCACTCTCCTTCTCAAGATTCACTTCCACTTTTTGTCTTGATTCATTCACTATTTGTTGGGGTGCCATAGGCCTCAATATGATATCCTTATTGTTCCAATTCAATTTGTAAGTGTTTGCTCTCCCATTGTGTATAACTTTTCTATCAAATTGCCATGGCCTTCCAAGCAATAGATGGCAAACCGACATGGGAACCACATCACACTCAATAGTATCCTTGTATGGTCCAATTTGGAACTCCACTCTCACAATTTGGCATACTCTTATTTCCTCCTTATCATTGAGCCATTGAATATAATATGGATGTGGGTGTGGAATATATCTCAACCTTAGCTTTGCACATAAATCCTTGCTTGCTAAATTTCTGCAACTCCCTCCATCAATGATCACCTTGCAAGCCATGTTAGGACCAACAATTGCCTTGGTTTGACAAATTGCATCTTTGTCTCTCATCATTGCTAGAAACAATACTCAATGCTTTGGTGCAAACAATAGTTGGATAATTTGTAGCATATGCATCTTTGGCTCTCATCATCATCATATGCATCCTCCTCATTGGGATCAACATCATCTCCAGTCTCATACTCATCATTAGCATTGAGAAACATAACTTTCTTGTTTGGGCAATCTCTCTTATAATGACCTTTACCTCCACAAGTATGGCATGTGATGTCTCTATTTCTTGGAGGAGGTGTAGCACCACTATAACCCGAAGTAGATGGTGTTGATTTCTTGGAATTGGAAGTATTGGTCTCGGGTTTGGTACTAGAATTCCCACGGGCTGTAGCACTTGGAGGTGTAGGTGATGATAAATTTGATTTTTGTGATGGAAAACTCCTCCTTGCACTCACTTGTAGCTCCTCATTCAACCTCTTTTCATCCTCCCTTGATTGATGCAACAATTCACTCATATTGGCATAAGGAACATGCCTCACAATGCTTCTAATTTTGAATTGCAATCCACTCAAGAATCTTTGCATTGTTTGTTCAGGTGCCTATCTAATCCGAGCCCTTTGTATGATTAATTCCATCTCTTTGTAATAGGCATCAACTGTCTTGGATCCTTGCTTCAATTGTTTTAATTTGTCATAGAGAGTTCTAATATAATTCTTGGGAACAAATCTTACTCTTAGCAATTGTTTCATCTCTCTCCATGTGTTCACCTCTTCCTCTTCATTTTCTTCTCTTAGCAATTGTTTCATCTCAAGTTTCACTTTCCTCTCCTCGGGGTACTCATGGAGTCTCCATAGTTTCTCAATTTTTAGCTCCCACATCAAGTACTCTTCAACATCTTCAGAATCACAAGCAAGACTAGGGATAGAGAATTTTGTTTTTCCCAAGCCATCATCCTCTCTATTATTTTCCAATGGTACTTGATGGAGGGATAGAAACCCGGTATGTTAACGCCAAGGTGTAACCCGGCCCAAAGGGAACCGCGCAAGACCCGGCTTACGGAAGAGGAGTTTCTAAAAGGCCCAAGAAGCGGTGTAGGCCTCGTAACCCGGCTTTAGGGTTACTATTAGGAAACTTAGGGTTTTGTATGCGGTTACCGGGTAGGACTCCGAGTATGCCTTGGATAGGAAGCCAGGGGCCGGGTAAGATATAAACCGGCTCCTAGGCTCAGGAAAATGGAGCTTCACAAGATACTCGAGTATCCTTGTAACACGAGAGCTGATATTGTAACCCAAGATCGGAGACTCGGCGACTTGATTGCCAGAGCTACCAGATCGATTGATAGCATGGTTTCCCTTGAGCTAAACCCTCTCCCAAACACCAGAGTCGAATTGCCCCAAGATAAGTTACCCCCGGTAACGTCTGCCGTGATTATCCCACGATAGTTGGCGCCCACCGTGGGGCCTACGTCCAAGGGTGTTTACATCACGGGAGAAGCTCGGGAAAGCATGAAGAACCTCATCATTGGCGAGATCTACACCAACCCTGAAGGAGAGAAGATGGTGGACGACTTTGGCTGGGGGCCAGAGTCGGATCTGCTTGAAGCCGGGTCTATCGTCACGATCGGCCGAGTCAACGTCTTCGTCGGCATGGTACGTACGTCCAGTTCTATTCCTGATGATGTTGAATATGATTCCTTGTCAGGAGGAGCAACCTGCGTTCAGTCGGATGGGGAAGAGTCGGTCGGGACGATCGATCCGATAGAAGAGCCCATCACGAAGAGGGAACAGCCGGAGGAGCCGACATGGACCCCGCGTGGCCGGGTCATAAGGGAAGATGATACCGAGTCTATTCTGCACCTGCTGGAGGATCGGTACGAGGAGGATAGCTGTGATGAGGAAGAATATGAATCTGCACCAGGCATTGTGCGCCAGGTCGCGGTCTATACGGCCCCTGCAACCAATCTTAATCAGGGGGACGTGACTACGGCCGCTGTCGGAGCGGCGCGAGTGCTGGCCCAGCAACAAAATCCGGTTGATGGAAACCCGGTCATAGCCCGGGTTGACGGAGAGTCGGCTTCAGTCTCCAGCCATACCCCGGAAAGAGAATTGCAAAGAAACATGTTTGGGTTTATGACGAACAGAACGCCAGGAGCAGGGCCCTCAAATCCACGAAATCCGGCTCTGTTCAACAATAACCTGATCTTAGATCCTACGGTGCTTGCAACGGTGATAACTCCAGAAAACGCGGCGGCACGCGCCACGGATCTGGATGTGGCCCGCCGTGCATTGGATCAGCAGAGGAGAGATATGGAAGCTAAAAGACAGGGGATAGCAGCGCGCCAACGCGAGCTGGAAGCATTGGAGAACCGGCTCCAAGTTCAGTCGACCAGGATACACAATCAGAGATATCAGTCGAGATTACCGGCAACGGGCGGAACAATAAACCCGGCCGCACTGTTTATTACACCTCAGGATCAACCAATTCCAGCTGTGAATCAGGAAACCGGACATCAGCCTGCAACCTTGGGAGGACAGCCGGCAAACGTACAAGCCGGGTTACCCACATTGCAAACAGGGATCGTAACTGGCAATACAGCGCCACCACCACCACCGCCACGATTTCACACTCCACCAGGTCACTTCAATAACCCCATGGAAAATGTATATGCAGCAACATTGGCATTGGACCGCATCCCCGTAAGAGAGTCACCCCATGCAGAGGAGACCCGGCGGGCGATAGATCTATTGCGCACAGCAGTGGCTCAGCAGGCCAATTACCCGGATAACAGGAGTGGAATGCATGGAACACCGTATGTTAGCCGGTATAATGGAAATACCGGCAATATTCAGACGAGCTCAGCACGGCGGAGGGCAGAGCAGCAGCAAATGCCGCCTCCTCCCCGTAGACCAGCAACACCTGCAGTATCAGCGGCGCAAGCTATTGTGGACAGTTCTCGAGCCAGGCGCGCAGCAGCCAGGTCTGCGGTACGAGGGCCGGTAGCGGTTGCACCCCCCGCCGTACCTGCAGCAGTATCACATGTTTCCCGGGTGAGGCCAGTGCCGGCAAATTTAGCCGGGCCCAAGTGTTTGTCGGACGCCATCAGAGCCGAGCCTTACCCGGATAAGTTCAAGGAGCCGGGTAAAGTGGTCAATTACAAGCCAACCATGGATCCAGAAACCTGGCTGAGTAGTTATGAGATGGCCATGTCGATTCGCAATGCGTCTGAAAATCTTCAAGCCAAGTTTATGTATCTGATGATGTCAGAGGGAGCAGCAAAGTTATGGTTCAATAATCTAACCGAAAAGTCCGTCAATTCATGGAGCGAGCTGAAAACGGCCTTTGTCAAGCACTTTCATGGAACGTGCAGGAAGTTGTTTACAATTGATGATTTAGAGCGATGTGTCCAGAAGAAGGGAGAGTCGGCGCGCAGTTGGGTGCGCCGGGTTATGGAAATACTCCACTCGTCCACGGATATTCAACCAAAAGATGCATTACAGGCTATGGCAAAAACATGCAAGTATATACCCTTAGTGCAAAAGTTGACGCGCATGAAATCTAGTCGGAATGCTTCGAAGGTAACTATGGGAGAGTTGATGGACGCGTGCAACAAGCACGCCGCCACAGACACCACAGAGGAGGACGTTGATGATAAGAAAGCAAAAGCTAACGCGAGCAACAGCGGAAGACCCGGCAATGGATCTGTGCCGGGTAACAATGGAGGAAATAATGGAAACAACCAGAACAAGCGCCCGTATGAGGGAAGTTCCGAGTTTGTCGCCAATACAGAAGCCGGGTTTTCCAGACCCAGAGCAGAATGAAATTTCAACGAAGGTAACTTTAATGGAGGAAATTACCAAGGACCGCCAAGGCCGGCTAACCATATAGAGGCCTTCAGGATGCCCTGTCCGCGTCATAGCCGGAACGGCAGGCCGGCTAATCATTCACTGGAGCAATGCGTAGATTTACAGAGATGGAAGAACGAAGAAATATAGAAGGCAATGCGAGGTGCAGGCCGGGGAGCAGGACCGGGTCCGGGTGGAAACCCGGGCAATGGCCCACCCCGGCTGGCAAGCCAGGAGGCGGTAATCCGGGTAACAACCAAGGAGGCGCTGGAGGTTTTCAGGCCAACCCCAAGCAGCTAGGGCAGTACCACGTTCACACTACAGGAACTTCTAACAAGGATAGAAAGATACTAAAAAAGGCGGTAAACTCGGTTTCTTCAGCTGTTCCGAGGTACTTGAGATGGTCGGATCAAGAGGTAACGTGGAGCAGAAGGGATCACCCGGAAAGAATAGAACATCCGAGTGTCTTAGCATTGGTGGTTGCACCACAGGTTAATGGTTACGAGTTGAAAAAGGTTCTAATGGACGGCGGAAGTAGCATCAATATCCTATATTGGGAAACTTTCTTGTGCATGGGGCTCAAGGAGTCTCAGTTGCAGAAAAGTTCTACAGTTTTTCATGGGATCGTGCCGGGTCATTCGGCGTGCCCCGAAGGGAAGATCACATTGGAGGTCGCTTTTGGTGAATCAAAGGATAATTCCCGAGTGGAGTGGCTCACGTTCGAGGTGGTAAAGTTGCGCAGCCCCTATCACGCGTTGTTTGGAAGGCCGGCTTACGCCAAGTTCATGGCCAGACCATGTTACGTATACCTACAGCTAAAAATCCCGGGTCCCAAGCAAACCATCACCATACATGGGAGCCGGGTTATAGCAGCTGAGTGTGACGAAGGAGACGCGGCAATGGCAGAACAAGCTTGCAGAAAGGAAGAGCTCAAGTATTACCGGTCTCAGGTAGACCCATATGACAGAACAACATTAAAGAGACCAAATACGGAGAATGAGAGAGCAAAATTCAAAGCAGCACAGGACACAAAGATGGTGACTTTTGTCGAAGGTGATCCCTCCAAGCAATTTTCTATAGGATCTAACCTAGACAGTAAACAGGAAGAGGCACTCATTGAGTTTATTCGCGGAAATCAAGATGTTTTCGCTTGGACGCCCAGTGATATGCCGGGTATCCCGACCGAGTTAGCTGAGCACAGTTTGCATGTTGATCCCAAGTCCCGGCCTGTGAAGCAGGGCCTGAGAAAAATGAATGAGGAAAGAAGAAAAGCTATAGGAGCAGAGATAGCCAGGCTGCTTGCAGCCGGCTTCATCATGGAGGTTTTTCACCCGGATTGGTTGGCAAATCCGGTTCTAGTAATGAAAAAGAGTAATGAGTGGAGGATGTGCATTGATTACACGAGTCTCAACAAGCATTGCCCAAAGGATCCGTTTGCTCTTCCAAGGATAGATCAGATCATAGATGCAGTGGCTGGAAGTGACCTATTATGTTTCCTGGATGCGTATTCCGGTATCATCAGATCAAGCTCAAGAAGGAAGATTGGGAGAAAACATCGTTCATAAACCCCTTTGGAGCTTTCTGTTACAAAACCATGACTTTTGGACTGAAGAACGCTGGCGCAACCTACCAGCGATGCATTCAGAAGTGTTTTAAGGATCAGATTGGACGTAATGTTCACGCCTATGTTGATGATGTGGTGATCAAGACAAGGAAGGAAGAAACGTTCATTGACGACTTAAAGGAAACATTCAGGAACCTGAGAAGATATCAGATGAAGCTTAACCCCACAAAGTGTGTATTTGGAGTTCCAGCGGGAAAATTACTCGGATTCATTGTTTCCGAGAGAGGAATCAAGGCAAACCCGGACAAGATAAAAGCTATCCAAAGTCTGAAAAAGCCGGAAAACCTGAAGCATGTTCAAAAGCTTACAGGGTGCATGGCGGCATTAAGCAGGTTTATACCAAGGCTTGGAGAGAAGGCGATACCCTTATACCGGCTCTTGAGGAAAACCGACAAATTCGTTTGGGACCAAGAGGCGGATGAGGCGTTCGAGGCACTAAAAAGGCAATTATCTGAGGTACCAGTCTTAGCAGCTCCGGGTCCTAAGGAGCCCATGTTACTATACATTGCGGTCGGGCCCCGGGCGGTTAGCACAGTGGCTGTTGTTGAGCGTAAAGAGGATGGAAAAGATCACCAGGTACAGAAGCCGGTTTATTACGTAAGCGAGGTACTACCGGAAGCAAAGCAGCGTTACCCACATTGGCAGAAGTTGGTTTTCGGGGTCTTCATGGCCAGCCGGAAATTGAAACCTTATTTTCAGGAACATCCCATAACAGTGGTTAGCTCCAAACCAATGTCGGATATTATCAGAAACTCAGATGCAACAGGTAGAATAGCCAAGTGGGCCATTGAGATGGGAGATTATCACATCAACTACGAGCCCAGGTCTGCAATCAAATCTCAAGCTTTAGTCGATTTTATCAATGATTGGACTCACACGAGCATGCCCACAATGACACCAAGTTCCGAGTCTTGGGTGATGCACTTTGATGGTTCTAAGTAGTACGAGGGACCAGGAGCTGGGGTGGTACTTACATCGCCCAAAGGAGATAAACTGAGCTACGTGTTGCAAATTCACTTTGATTGCTCCAACAACGTGGCCAAGTATGAGGCATTATTACACGGATTGAGAATAGCCAAGGAGATGAACATCAGGCGGATACAGTGCTATGGAGATTCGGATCTTGTGGTGCAACAGGTCTCAGGAACCTGGGATATGAAGGATGCAACTATGGCTGCATATCGCAGAGAGGTGGACAGGGTTGCCGGGTGTTTTTCCGGGTATGAGGTGGAGCATATTGACAGGTGAAAGAACGAGGCAGCAGATGCGCTCGCAAGACTCGGCTCGCGCAGAGAGCCGGTTCCACCCAATGTTTTCCTGGACGAGTTATGGTGGCCATCTGTTAAAACCGAGTCTGAGGAAGAGGTGGCTAACCAAGACCCGGATTTGGAGCTCGTGGCCATGATACATGCTGTTCCCGAGTGGACAGAGCCGTTTTTAGCTTATCTATCACGGGGCGAGTTACCACCACAGGAAGTTTTAGCAAGGCAAATTCTGAGACGAGCAAAGGGCTATTCCATCATCAGTGGCGAGTTATATAAAAGGAGTGCAGCATGAGTCTTTTTATGCTGTGTAGCACCAGAAGAAGGCCGGAAGATTCTGAAAGAGATCCATGAAGGTGATTGTGGGCATCATGCATCCACAAGATCCCTTGTTGCCAAAGCATATCGACACAGTTTCTTTTGGCTCACAGCCTTAGCATACGCGGAGCGCTTGGTGGCAAGGTGCGACGGATGTCAAAGGTACGCTCGCCAAATCCATGTGCCGGCTATGGAGTTGCAAACAATCCCATTAACCTGGCCGTTCGCTGTTTGGGGCATGGATATGGTGGGCCCCTTCCACATGTCACCCTGCAAAAAGACCCATCTTTTGGTAGCTATTGATAAGTTTTCCAAGTGGGTTGAAGTTATGCCAGTTACCAATTGTGAAGCAATCACAGCAGTCAAGTTCTTAAAAAGGATCATCTACAGGTTCGGGTATCCTCACAGCATAATAACAGACAATGGAACCAACATGTCCCTTGGTGAGATGGAAAAATTCTATGGGAACAATGGTATCCGGCTTGACATAGCCTCAGTAGCCCATCCATAAGCTAATGGACAGGTGGAAAGGGCAAATCAGGAGTTACTTCGTGGGTTAAAGCCACGGCTGCGGGTCCCGTGCATCAGAGCTGCTGGAGCATGGGTGGAGGAGTTGCCATCAGTGGTTTGGAGAATTAACACTACACCCAACAGATCTACTCAGATGACCCCGTTTTTCATGGTTTATGGTGCAGAGGCAGTATTGCCGAGTGACATTATTTACGACTCTCCCCGAGTGTAGGCTTACGTTGAGGTGGAGAACGAGAAGACCCGGCAGGATGCAGTGGACATGCTAGAAGAGCACAGAGAACAAGCCTTGGAGAGATCAGCCATATATCAGCAGGATTTGAGGAGATATCATAGTCGGGGAGTCAAAACCCGGGTCTTCCAAGAAGGAGGCCTGGTATTGCGATTGGTACAATCAAAGGAAGGAAAGCATAAGTTGTCTCCACCATGGGAAGGACCATTCATCGTAAGCCGGAATTTGCACAACAGATCATATTACTTGATAGATGCAAGGGAAGAGTCGGATAATGTCAATGACACCGCTCACACAACTTCGTCTATGCAAGAGAGGGAAAGACCATGGAACGTGGCTCAGCTATGTCCCTACTACACCTAGATTAGACTAGGCTTACAAGTGGAACTACACGATGTAACAGGTAGCAGGTTTCAGACGCACTCTTTTCCTATCCAGGTTACCTAAGGGGACTGGAGGGTTTTTAATGAGGCGGCTTGCTGACCTAACTTTTCTCATATCAATAAAGAGATGGTTAAACTATGATGTTGTTCCTTTCTTATGTGTTTTTTGTTAAGTTTTTATATTTCCTGTTTTTCTTTGTGTTTTCTTATCTCTGTCAGGTAAGTGTTATTTGTTTGTTTATAGTACAATAGTTTTTCTAAAGGTTATATATATAGGTCTTGGGGGCTGATTGCTTGAATAGCACAGTTGCAAACTCAAAGACCCGGCCGCGATGCCATGAAGTTATAAGGACCGATTACTTGTAATAAGTATGGTTGCAATCTTATAACCGGACAATAGAGCCAAAATTTTCTTGATTTCTCTTGTTTAAGCTTGATGTGACTCGCAAACATGTGACATGCTTTGCTAGCGTGTATTTACAATCAGTCATGATGCCCAATGGGACTTGGCTGACCCTGTTTTTATACAGTTATAGCAGCATCGAATATCCACGCGAAATCCGGCTTACAACAAAGAGAATCAAAAGGGTCATCCAAACCACAAGTTATGCAGAGTATAAGGATAACAGCCGGAAACTCGCAGCATATTAAGCATAACTTCAAACCTATGTGAGTAACTCCAGGTTTTGGGGCCTTAGCAGACACAATTTGCTCTTTAGAAACCACCAAACCCTTAGACTCGGAAATTCGGGTCTTGGGGACTCGGGATTTCGAAAACAACAACAAATTGTCTAGCTATCAAACCTAAAACCCAAAAATCCGAGTCTTGGGGACTTGGGGACTTAGGAAATAAAGTCCATTTGTCAAAAATCCCCGAGACCCGGAAACCGAGTCTCGCAAAAGGAAAAATAGCGAAAACCAGCAACAAAAAGTTCAAGACTAGGAAATAGCAAATCCATGAGAAAGGCCAGAAGGGCCACGAAGGCTATTAAGGTTTTTAGCGTATTACAAACCAAGGAAGTTGTACCGAAAAGTGGATAGGCGCACTATTAAAAGGATACGTTGTTTTAGGCATATTACAAATGCCCATTGGCCGAATGAAGTGTTTGGAGCGGTAGAAGGTGAAACTTTACTCGACATTCTTGGCCGAGTCATCAATGTTGTCCTGGGCAGGCGGGTCTTTGACTTGCTCGTCGACGGTCTTTTCGGCCTCAGCGTCCGGGTCAGCAGCAGTACCGGCGCGCGCTGGAGGAGGGACAACCGACGTGGAGGTGGTAGGCGCAGTATCGGCCTCAGCCTTCTTCTTCGCAGCTTCCTCCTTCCTCTGGGCAGCTTCCGCCTTCCACCGTGCCAGCATGTCGAAAGGCTTTGGCAGATCCGACTGAATTGGCCTGCCTTCGGCGTCGTAAGGTGGAACAATCTTGCTTAAATCCAGACTATCGGCGATCAAGCTCGCCGAGTGACGCACCTCAGTATTGATGGCCTTGAAGTTCTTACCAGAAAATTTGGAGCCGTCATGGTTGAATTCGGGAAACCCGCAAACGAGCTTTGCCGGCTCAAGTTTGGGAAAGTAGGCCTTGGCCAGAGCGAGCCCCCGGGTTACTCCAACCCGGCACGACGAGCGCTTCCAGTGGTCGATCCACTCGGGGATGGTGGAACACGCGTCAAGCAAGGTGTTCAAATCACCATACCCGGTACCCGGCCACTTGATAGCTTGCAAAGTCCATTTGGTGCCGGCACAGAGTTGCCGGATTACGGCCTTCAAGGTCTTCAACTTCTCGATATCATCTTCATCTGGGACCGCCTCACCCGGCCCTGCAGAGTAACAGAAAGGTTAAAGCAAGAAATTCCGAGTGTTTCGCAGAATAAGAAATCCGGGTTATAGTTAATCAGTTAGAAATTATTACCAAGCAAGGTGCGATAAGTATCGGCAAATTGGGCCGAAAGCCTCTTCAGCTCACCCTCAGCAGTGTGGGATCTCTTCCTATATTTTCTCACACTTTTCTCAAGTTTCTCCACATCAGCTTCCAGCGATTCACGCAGCTTTGTTTCAACCTCGAGGAGCTTGTTGGTTTTAGCCAACATCTCCTCCGATTGGGCCACGTATGCCTACGAGAAAAG
The DNA here is from genome assembly GCA_028641055.1 of Alopecurus myosuroides. Lineage (NCBI taxonomy): Eukaryota > Viridiplantae > Streptophyta > Magnoliopsida > Poales > Poaceae > Alopecurus > Alopecurus myosuroides. Next base: position 367,175,941 of record CM054058.1, on the reverse strand, counting down.
AAAAGGAAATGTTAGTCGGACAAAAGACATATCCGGGTGTGATTAATCATAGCGTTACAAAGTACCAAGCAAACTATGCATAGTTCACTCGGAACTTGGGGACTAGGTGAATATACAAGCAGTGTCGGTTAATTTACCTGGTGCTTAGCCGCCATGGCTTCCAGAATGCCCTTTTCATCAGTTTTCAAGGTATAAAGAGCACCTAGCATTTCTTCAAAGTTCAGATCGTCAAGTTTCACCCCGGAGGAGCTGGGGACCTGTTTACTCGGAGGCGGAGTCCTTTCCTGCTTGGGGGGGGACACCCGGGTAGGCTGGGTATCAGGAGTGGGATCACCCATCCTCGCACCCAGGACCTCGACGTCATCACCTCCGGGTTTGTGTGACGGAATAGGATACTCGGCCTCCTGCTCGGCCGAGTCTTTCAGCGGGTCTTCCTCTTTATCTTCTTCTTCAACGCCGCCAGTCGCGGCCTTCACAATGTCTTCCGGATCCTTCATCGCCGGGTCATCCACATCCATATCGTCCGGGTCACTGTTTGTGACCTTGGCTCTAAGGAAAAAGAGAACGAGAAACAGTCAGCACACGGTAAATGAGAGATATGGAAAAAGCTAGTGTATTGAATAGCAAGAAAGGTGACTTACCCGGTGTTCACGACGAAGTCCGCCGGGAGATCGTTGCTAGACCCGGACAAGGCTGATAAAGATTGGGAAAGTGAGACCCGGATTTTCCCGGGTAGTGGATGGTTTGGAGATGGAAATCTTTGAGGAGAGCGAGAAGAATGAGTTTGGGGGATATCGGCTTTGCGAACGGGGGACGAAGGGATGCCCGGGTTGAGAGGATCATCACCCGGAGAGTTCCGAGTTACCCTACGTTTGACTGGGGCGGGTTCCTTCAAGCGCGATGAGGCGATCAAGTGTTGGTTAAGCTCGCACATGTTAGCGTATGAATATGGTTTGGAGGCAATAGAGGAGTAAGGAACCTTGAATACAACTGTCCGGGCCTTCCTCTTCGTCCCAACGTCAATGTCCGGCTCAGCTTCGCTTTCGTCGGATTGGGTCTCCTCTTTATCCTCCAATCCTGGAAAACATAGCACATTGTCGGAAAATTGAAGCAAGTTGGGATAAAAGTTAACAGAAAGGGAAATGAGCAAGACTCGGATGTTACCCTCGTCGGTATCAACCAGCTCTTCATCCTCTTCCGAGTTTTCGGAAGGAAGGGGGTCTCGATCTTCCAGAAAGTGCTACCTTCCTGAGATAAAAACACAGTGATAAAGGTTAGTGGTTGTACCAGAAAAATGTCAGTCGGATAAAAAGTGAGGGCCGGATCTTACTGCTGGAGCCGGGTTATCCCGCGTGTAGGGGTCCAGGCCGGCTATAGTCCGGATCACCTCCATTTTCTCGGTCAAGAAATTTTTAATTATCTTGTTCGCGTCCACGGCCGGGTAATTCCTAAGTGAGTAACGAAGGGAATCCGTGAGGTGTCCAGAGTAGTTACACATAAGTTTGGGCCGGACAGCGCTGGGTTGGATCCGGAAAGTTACCCAAGTTTTGACTAAGTTAAGCCCAAGGAGACCGTGGGCCGAGAGTACAGCGAGCTTGGTGAGGAGGGGTTGGATGGACTGCCTATCCGACTCAGAAGCGAAGGAGCTAAGATTGTCGGAGAGAGTGAGGAGACCTTCGGAGAAACCCGACAGTGTCTTTTCACCGGGTGAGGAGGTGTCATGGCAATAAAAATAATTCTTTTGCCAGTGTTTGACATGGGAGTTAAGACTCAGAGTCGGCATTAAGGAATTCTTCCATCTCTGGATAGAAACCCCACCGCAAACCAGGAGGGCTCCGTCGCCGCTCTCGCGACACGGCTTGCACTGGAATAACTCGAGGAAGAGTGCGAGATTTGGAGGGATGCATAAGTATGACTCACACAGGACAATAAAATGAGTGATGTTTAGCATGGAGTTAGGACCAATGTCAAACATTCGGAGCTTATAATGATCTAGCAATTCGCGGAAGAAAGGGTGACCCGGGGGGCGAAAACCCCGGATCACATGCTCTATGAAGATCACTACCTCATCAAGACCCGGCGAGGGCCGAGTCTCTTCTCCAGGCACTCTCCAATGGATTTCTTCCCGGGCGGGTAAGACGCCAGATTCGGCAAGTTCATCCAGCTTGGCCCTGGTCACTGTCGACCTCGCCCAGTTGGCGGAGATCGATTGACTCGGCTTCGCCCTGCCAGCCGGCTGTTTGCCCTTCGCTTTCGCGCCGGCCTTAGGCGCCATGGATGTAATCTAAGAAAAAAGACAAAGTGCAGGACGTAAATAACTTGAGACCCGGAAAATGGTCGTGATCCGACTCAGTGAAGAATATTTGCGGGAAATCTTGGCAGATTGGATCTAGGCGGAAAGGTTTACGGGAAAAATTATGATTACAAGTAATGGAGATGCGCTATAAGGTGAGCTACTGAATCTAGAACAAGCATTGGATATGAAAGTGCAAAGAATGGAGTGAAAAGTCGAGGGGAATGAAAAGGGCATCTAGGCGCGGAGCTAGATCCAATCCACCCGCAAGAAGAACACAGTTCAAATCAAGGGTGAAATTCATGGCGTTAAGGGAGCTTACCGGAGGGATTTAGGGAAGAACGCGGCGGCGGCAGATGGCGCGACGGCGGCGGTCCCTAGGGCTCTCCGGTGAGCTGCTCGTGGACGCGGCGGCGGAGGTCAACGGCGGCTTCACGGCGTCGCGAGTGCGGGCGCGGATGGATGGCGGTGGCCCGTCTCCGGCGAACGTGCTCGTGGGCGGCGCCGCGGTACGGGCTCGATCTTGGAGGTGAGAGCACCGAGAGAGGAGAAGAGAAGGAGAGGTGATGGCAAATGGTGAAGTGGATCTGGAAGTGGCGTTTGGTTTCCTATTTATAAGCGCAGAGCGGGAAGGTGCCCTAGGCCTAAGCGGCGGGAGCCAAATTTTCGGGAAAAGGATATTCAACCGGATTTTTCGGGATAAGCATTGAAGGCTCCCGTTACGAGATATCCGGAAAAGATTGGAACAGATTACAGGCGCGATATTCGGACTGACTGGCGAGCGATGCGAGCCGGGTCTTGTGTGTTTTCTCGGAGTGTTGACCCGGGAAAACAATGCTAGACTCGGGGAAAGCCGGGTTACTATATGGACCGCCTACAGAGCTAGGCCTAGATATTATCAAAGCATTCTAACCCGGTATTTTATAGACTTGTATGTTTCTTACTTTGCAGGGAATAGCGTGCGTTTCATGGTTGATCCCGCGAAGCCCAAGCTATTCTGGGGACTACTGATGGAGGGATAGAAACCCGGTATGTTAACGCCAAGGTGTAACCCGGCCCAAAGGGAACTGCGCAAGACCCGGCTTACGGAAGAGGAGTTTCTAGAAGGCCCAAGAAGCGGTGTAGGCCTCGTAACCCGGATTTATGGTTACTATTAGGAAACTTAGGGTTTTGTATGCGGCTACCGGGTAGGACTCCGAGTATGCCTTGGATAGGAAGCCAGGGGGGCGGGTAAGATATAAACTGGCTCCTAGGCTCAGGAAAATGGAGCTTCACCAGATATTCGAGTATCCTTGTAACACGAGAGCTGGTATTGTAACCCAAGATCGGAGACTCGGCGACTTGATTGCCAGAGCTACCAGATCGATTGATAGCATGGTTTCCCTTGAGCTAAACCCTCTCCCAAACACCATAGTCGAATTGCCCCAAGATAAGTTACCCCCGGTAACGTCTGCCGTGATTATCCCACGACAGTACTCTTCTTGCCAATCCTCCACGGCCTCCATTAAAATTTCCTCTCCCATCATCAATTGGAGCAATAGCTTGAGGTCTTTGTTGTAGTTGTTCCACTAGATTTGCAATTGTAGTCACTTGTTGTGTCAATGTCCTCAAAGTGTCTTTAATCTCATTGACAGATTCTTGAGATGCACAAGCTTCTATCTTCAAATCAAGAATAGTCATCTCTTTCCTTAAGTCTTCATCATTCTTATCAACTTCACTAGTAATCCTTTTGTACATGACATCTCTCAATGCCTCATACTCGTTCCACTTGACAATGTCCTCGGGCTTCTTCTTTGCCTGCACATCAACATCACTAGAAGAACTCATGATTAACTTGTTAGTAACAAAATAATCAATGGGTTTGTGGTGCCTCTCTCAACTCACTCAAAACCAAGCAAAGATGGCTTCACTTAATGTTCCAAGAGAGAAAAGGATCAACTTACCAACAAGGAGCAATGAATAATGTGCTTTGGTGTGAGAAGAGAATATCCGAGCTATCAAGTATCACAATGCAAACATGGTTTTTGGTGGGGCTTGGTTGGGATTCCTAACAACACCAAAATAACAACTCCAATGCACTGCTTAATGTGATAAAAATTACTAAGGAAACACACTCACACTTGGAGACAATTGTGGCTTAGCAAATATATGGTAGAGATTTTGCAAGCACTAGAAAGACACTAGCAAATACTCAATGAAACAGGCACAAGATTGCTCAATTTGTCCACAAAATATCCAATATGAAATAGCTTCCACTAGTGATAGTAGCACAACCTCTTTTGATTTTTCTTTCTTTCTATTTTTTTTATACTTTTTCCTCTTTTTTGATTTTTTCAATGGCCTTTGAATCAACTAGGAGCAAAAAAGTAGATGGAAAACAAAGAGTGGACAGAAATTTGATCAAGTTGAGCATCCTGTTAGAGCAATAAAACAGCTAGTCTTTGGGTTTTGGTACCTAAATATGGATGTAGCTAGGGCTTATCAAAGCTCAGATCAGAAACCTAGAGATAACAGGGAGTAAAACAAAATAAAAACTACTTAAAACTACGAAGAAACGAGCTCACGGCAGGGTTTTGCGGTGGCGGCAGAGAAAACGGCAATTTCGTGCCGTACGACAGCGATTTTGGCCGAAAAACTGCTCACGGCAGAGCGCGCGTTGTGGTGGAACGGTGGTGTTGCGCGACTGTGGTGCGGTGTGCTGCGGGTGGGCGCGGGTGTGGATTTTGTATGGCGCGGGTGGATTCCGAGTTGGACTAGGGATCGGCGGCAGGGGGGCAGCGTTTTGGACGCGTTTTGAGCCCACGACAGCGAATCCGAGCGGGGCTAGGAGACCGACTGCGGCTAGGGTGTTACACGCGTTGGTAAGCGATTTTGGGCACCGCGAGGGTATATGGTAAGCAATGGAACGGTGCGGTAGGTGGGGTGGTGGCGGCAGCGGTTTGGTGGGTTTTTTACACACGACAGGGATCGGATTGGAGTCCGATTATGGATGGAAACCCGTGGCTATTTGGAAGTGGGCTTTCGAGATCAAAATCAACTCACCCAAAGGTAAGCTGTAGGTCTTGATTTCTCGAGATGAACACACACACGGCAACACTATTTTTGAGATTTTTTTTTGACATGGATGGAAACGGGGTGGCCCAATCTTCTCAATGAGCTACTCTCTCTTTTTGTATTTTTCTGATATGTGGATAACTAGTGCTACACTGAGACCTCTCACTCAGCTGACCCCTGTTGCCAGATGCAACAACAATCAATCTCTTTGGATATTCTCAACTACACACTCTTGCACAAGTAATCAAAAATCACAAGTGGTCCTGTACCCCCCTATTCCTAGATGGAATAACAAGATATCACACAACTTTGCAGGGTAAACTTCAAGTAGTATGCTTAGCAGCAATACAAACTAGAGGCTAGGGTTTGTTGGTTTTGGTTTAAACTGGTTCTACCTATACCACACGCAGGTGGTGGACATATATAGGTGGAGGGTGCGGCCACAAGGGGCTCCTTGCGCAAGTCCCTCCTCCTACATGGACTAGGACTCCTACTAGGACTAGGAGTCCAACTATGACTCAAAGAGAGATACAAACCGATCCACCATTAAGGGATTCGACCAATTATGGTATACAAACCATACCTATTAGGAATAGGATTTTCTATGGCGCATTTGACTTGGTGGAGGCGCCTATCCCCTTGTCTTGAAGAATAATAATTGTTTTATTGACATAACAATTGTTATTTATTTGTTTTCTCCATCTTGGACACTTGTTTTCACCATGGCATTGTTGTTTTCACCATCTTCTAACATTGTTTTCACCATGTGTAACATCCCAAATTTTGCTATTAAAGGGTGTGGTGTTGTGCTCATGTCATTCATGCATGAAACCAATTTAAACCTATTTAAATTTTGAATTTAGATCTGAAGTTGACCAAAAGCCACTTAAAGTGGCCACCCAAAAATTTGGGTGAAAAATATTTTCAATTTGGGAAACAAAAATATGGTTTTGTTTGAAATTTTGTAAGGAGTCCAAAACATATTTTTGGCCAATTTTCTATTTGCAAAATAGTCCTTGAAACAGTTGTTTTCACTGCTGGTTATTAAAGGAAATGACCTCTTCGCAAAAACCAAAAGCTTCTGGGGGTTTTCGCGAATTGTACTTTGTCTTCAACCTCCTGCCAGTAGGAGGAGCTGCGTGTCCCTGTCTCCGTCTTCGCGTGGCCACCTCCTGCTTGACTCCCTCCTCGTGTGGATAGGGCCTGGAGGACGCCCTCGGCTCTCTTCTTCTCCCCCTCGAAATTCTACCTCTCTCTGTGTCTCTCCATGGACGGACGGAACCCTAGCTCGCCGGCCGCCGCCTTGCGCCGCCGACTCCGGCCACCCCGGGAACAATGGAGCACCCCCGTGCGTTCCCCATAGTCTCCTCTTCCTCCGGTATGAGCTTCGTTTGACGGGAGTGGCCGAGCCGCCGGAATCGGAGCCGTCTTCCCCGCGGCCGGCGAGTCTCCGTCGCGCCTTTGCCGTCGATTCCGGCCCTCCCGCAACTTCCCGTCGACGCCATCGTACTCCTCGTGTTCCGGTGAGGCTCCCCACCACCTTAATTCGCCCCCTGTGCACCCCAGCTCGTTGCCGCCCTTAGCCATGTCCGGCCGCCGCCGCAGTTCATCGCCGGCAGCATTCCGGTGACGTTTCCCGAGCGCCGCCGCCCTCCTAGTGCTCCACGTTGCCTCCTCTACCCTGTGGTGAATCCCAATTCGCGAATCGCACGCCCAATCCGTCGATTGCTCGCCGGCAGTGGCAGTTTGGACATTGCTGACGTCATAGTGACGCCAGCGCGACGTCATATCCCTGTTTTCCTTAAATTCCAGGAATGTTTATTAATTACAGAAAATAATAGAAACTTGTAAAATTGATATTTCCCAAAATATTATTCAGAAAAATGAAAGTGAGGTATCAAAATGTTCAGAAAATTATTCTCTACCCAACTATATCATTTTCACACATGTTTGACAAAGTTCAAAAATGAGTATTTATTTAATGTTGTTTATTCAATTTAAAATAGAAAAATAAGTTTTTATTCAATAAAATTAGAAAAATAAAAGTTATATACCAAAATGCTCAAAATGACAAGTGCAATCTAGTTATGATGTTTTCAAACTCTTTTGAGCACTTAAACTTGCACTCACCTTCATAATCGTCCGAATTGCCCCTCCGGGGTCTATTTCGGGCTAATTCCAGTAAAAATGCATATCTGTCATACGAACCCTAGCAACCCATCGAACATGTTTAGGGCCTTATTTCAGTGCATTAACTTGTTCATTCATACATTTTGCGCATTGCATCGATGCCATGTGTTGATTGTTATTCCTCTTTCGGTGTTGTTTCCCCCTCGGTAGAACGCGACTCTGAAGAGAAGGCCATCCGTCCAATGGAGAATACTTGATCTTAACCGACAAGTCAAGCACTTATTCCAGAAGATCTTTATCTGGTTTTCTTATAACCAAGGCAAGCATAACCTCTTATCTGGTCATATATGATTTCAAAGTGATTTGAATCTCGTACTTTGCATTGGGTTCCAAACTATTTGATGTCAGTAGATAGAGTTCTCCTATATACTGCATAACCTAAATATCCTGATCCACTGCACCTAGCAGCTATAGGTTTATTTGTGCGCGCTCCGCTAAACCTTGTGAGTCTTGCTTAGCCATGCCTAGTTGTGATCTGATCCATCCGGTTGATGAATCTGGTCAAATACGTGAATCATTTATGTCATGTTGTTATGATTTGAGTTAACTTTGATAACTTGACTAAATAACGGCATGGATGTGAGGCCACAATGGGTTGTGGCGTTTTGTCCTGTTCATGCCCCTAGGAGCGAGTTCTCGCCTTCGAAGCCAAGACTGAGCGTGCAACCACACGAGCGAGCCAATGAACCTCGCCTGACTAACTAACTTGTTTAGCCACATCCATGAGTCACGTAGTTTGATCTTTCCATCTGCGTGTGAGTCAGAAAACGATTTGGAGAAAACTTAGGGCTGTGACCGGGACAAGTGATGGACGTACACGGATCTTGATCCCGACTCACAGAACAGGTGCCGTCAAGAGGTGGCCAACTCCCTGTTGACGGGGTGGCCCTGTTTGGGTTGACTCATGGATAGGGTTATGCAAGGTAAAGGTCGGAGCCAACCACCCTCTGCCGCGCTCCCAAGGAGCGTACATGTGGCGTTAAGAGTCGGATGGTACGTGTGGGTAAAGTGTACCCCCTGCAGGGATAAATCTCCTCGAGAAGCCGTGTCCACGGTTACGGACGACTTGGCAACGGATTCTGTGATCATAGATAACTTCAACGGAATGATTAAAACTTGTTAACCATGATTGAAGGGTGCCTCCCCGGAGATGCCGGGAGGGGTGATCCTTGTAGTATGAGATAGTGTGGGGAATGAGAAGGACTTGGTGGAATACAAGAAGATGATGATTACAGTAGTTGAGTAGTCTTCTCATCTGTTTTGAAAACCCTCTTTGAGACGTGCTACTCCTCCTCATTTTGGAAAACAAAGATTGCTTTACGCAAATCAGCCTTCATAAAACCCTTTTCTGAAATAGCAGATATATAATAGGTTAATTAAGTCTTGTTGAGTACCTCCCGTACTCAGGTTTGCTTAATTTTGGTTCAGGTGGAGTTCCTCACTTCAGTGGTGAATCAACATGGACATCGACGAGTAGTTTGGGGTTCCCAGGTAGCAGCCTGGAATCTATGGGTTGGGACGTCGCCTTATGTTGCGGCCTCTTAGGCCTTTTTGGTTCTTGTTGATTAGCAACATAATTTGCCTTCCGTTGTCTGATGTAATGTTGGGTCATGTGACCTCTGCTTGTAAGCTATACTCTTGTAACACCTGTTTATTAAAGCTTCATGTTAGAGTACTGCTTTGATCGGTTGTTGGTTTCGAGCTCATTGTTATACAGTTTTGGCTATGCCTGTGTAGTTGTCGCAGTCGAGGGGTTGTGGAGCCGATGATCCATGTCCGAGCCCGCCTGTCGATGTGATCGGCCTGGGGCGAGGTAACCCCAGTAACCCTCGATTGTTGTTGCACTTTCTCGACACATAGCATCTCTGTATAGCTTTGGTCCCGTTTCCTTCAGTTTCATTCGATCCGTGGACGTTTTCTGATATGATAGTTGGTTATGACTAGCATGGATACAAGGAGAGTAGTAGCTGGGGATCGGACTAGTGCCGATGAATCCAGTCTGCCTGCCGTTGTTTGTTGCGGCCGGGGCTGGTAACCCTGAAGCCCTTGTGAGTCCATGGCTAGGAGCACATAACAGTATGTATATCTCTGGGTCCGGGGTCGTGACAAGTCATGGTATCAGAGCAGGACTGCCTGTAGGAAAACCTTACTGCTTGGTCGATGTTGAGTCTAGTGTTTGTGAAAACTACTTTGAAACCACAAATGAGTTGTGAAAACCTTCTCAGGATTCTTTTTACTCCTTATCTGGTATCGCTCTAACTCTGGGTCTTCTTACCTGTTTTGGATTTGAAAAGGTTTTGCTATCTCTTCTAGTCATTCAAAACCTAGGTGCCTTCTTGGCAAGGACGTCTTTTACCCAAGTTGACCTAGTGTTAAAAAGTTTCTAGAGTTGTGTGTGCTTCATGTTCCGTTATCTCATAACTGGGAGATTTCCTTTCCATCTCAATCTCTCAGAGTTGTGTGGGTTCCACATACTCCTGTTCTAAGTTTCAAAATCCTGAACCTCGAGATTTCCTTTTCATCTCGAATGTATCCGTTATCCTCCGCTCATGTTCTTCCGGAGCTATCGTTGTCTTTGGAAAGATATTCCGTGATTTCTATTCGTAGTGTCCTTTAAAGCACACAGATAGTAGTTACTCCTCTCTTTTGGTTTTTTTTAACCTTGGACTTGAACCGAAGGTCCCGGAATGTGCTGAATGGTGGTGAGTTGAGTCATGTGGTTTCATAACCAGGTGATGCTCATGCCATCAGTACAGGATGTTGACCTTTAACCCAAGTTCCGTTTTCTTTAGATCCCGAAGAATCTGTTTTACCTCAGGATAGCTAGGCAATTCCAACTCTCATAGCCGTAGGCTTTCTCTTGGAATCGAAAAGGATCACGACAAGAGTGTTCTTTATGATCCCCATATCTTTGTTCTTAACTCAGCTATATCGATCTTTTAGCACGGGTTCTACAAATGAGTGTTACCCCGTGCATCCAACGTGATCTCAGGATTTTCCAGAGCACGTTCCTACTCTTTAGTTGCTTTTTCGAATTTTGTCCGTTGTTTGGAAACCAAGTTACATATGAGTGTTGGATTCTTCCGATGCATTTGTTCTTGTTTTCCGTCAGAACATTCCACCTTGGGATGTCAGGAGAAACAAACTCCAGTACCTCGTTTATCTCCAGGACCAGGTCAAAGTTTTGTAATCCACAGATTAAAGAAGTTTCATTAGCTTCTGTTCTGTTCCACCTTCGGATATCACACTCTTATATATCAATAGGTTGTGTTGAGTTTCATGGCCTTATTGATGAAGTGATGCTCTTACCGTATTAACTCCCCCTTCCTCCAAGTTTGAATGCTTGAGTATGATGGGTCAGTGCATTGATGTGTGTATCAGATGTTCTTAGCAAATCCTTATTGCTTTGAAAAATCTAAGAAACATCTGTATCCTTCTTAGCACTACTGGTCACCCAGCCTCTTTTTGAAGTTGACTGTGTTACCAAACCCGTCCATTCCGGTGCATATCCGCGGTTAGAGAGTTAGGTTTATACCAAAGCTCTCAAGACCTTATCGGGTGCTTTGAAAAGCAAGTTTCCTTCCAAACTTCGAGACATGCCGGTAGGTTGTGATATTCTGGTTGTCTTTCTAGAAGTATCACCAGGTTTTACCTGACCGTGATGTCTAAACCAGGAGTAGTTTGAACTACTCTGTTTTCCAAGAAACTTTGCTGGATATCCTGGACTAGTTGGCTGAGCTTTAAACAATAACTTGGAGAGTTGAAAGGCAAAAGCTCCGCCCAACTTGATCCTTGATAAGGGATATCTAGTTTTCCTCGTGTTGAAGCATGATGGTATCTCTTTAGTGGACATGCTATCATTCTAACATTGATTTGATTTGGGCTATCGTCAGATCAAGCTTAGATTCAAGGACTATCTTTATGGTGTTTTCACTCATGTTGTTTTGCCCGAGTACACCCTCATGTCCTTTGGTCTGACCAATACCTTGCCTCGTTCATATATCATATGAACCCCTCTTCTTGGAGTGTTATGATAAGGATGTTGTCGAGCCCATCGATGACATCCCTATCTTCTCCAGGTTGCAAGAGGTTCATGTTGAACAATCGGCACTAATGTTGGAAACTCTCGAGAACCATCTTTGTGTCATCACCAAGTTGTGTTCTCGATGTTCGAAGTGACTTTCTCGGGTTCGTGTGCTTTTGGTGAAAGTTGTCGCCATGGACGCGAGTAGAGTTCTCTTGTTTCCTCGGGAATAATCTCAAGTCAGTTATGCATGTGTGGACTATTCTTGAGATGGTTGGTTGTTACCTCCATTCCTTGAAGAAGTTGTACTTCCACATTAGGCCACTGATTGATCGTTCGTTGAAAGAGAAGAAGTCCAAGAACTTCGTTATCTCGATAACCATCTTCCCAACAAGGACTCCGATGTATTCTTTTGCAAGTAAGTCATGTAGGTGCAACCGTATTTTGCAAGTTGCTAATACATGAGTTATGCCATCTCGCTCATCTTCTTGAGCTTGACATCATAGTCCATATCTTGAGAATCCAACATATGTATCTCGTTGGTAAACGGTGAAAATCTCTTCGCTCAAACACATCGAGTCTGAGTTATTCAACCCACTAACCAGAGCTGAATCTCAAGCAGCAACGATGGTTGGTGTTTTCTCAAGGGTGTTGAACTAGGTCCATTTGAAAATACGGGATGGTTGATGTTGTGGTTGACACAATTAGCCGTAAGGCCTAATGTCATATCTCTTTGAATCCGTAAGAACAACCACTCCCCGTGAGAATTCTTGTGTGGCTCGTTCTCAACAAGTTTTCTTCACCGTTTTTCCAAACCGGAGTTCTACTTTCACTTGAAGATCTACTCACGGCTTACCGTAAGCCTGATCTTGGTATCTAAAACATCAAGGGTAACTTGGAAGTTGATCTTTCCGTTGAACCCCCAAAACCTTTGTTCTTGTGGAAACAAATTCATCATGAGAACCATCTTGTGGTGTTTTGTAACCGCCATGGATCAGTTTCTCTTTTTCAAGTTGTTGGTACTTGAAGTTCTGTTCATCTCACACATTGTGTGAATTTGTCAGTCACTTCAGCCATGGGATCTTAACCATGTGGTAAACGTATTGCTACGGATGGACCACAATAGGAAAGAGATTCCCTGTTTTCTTCCGGTGTTCCAACCCTCAATGGTTACCCATATTACGGTGTGACCAGGAGTTCCTCCTTCATTATGGTATTCCAACATCCTGTGTTTATCATTTTCTGTCATGAAGTAACATTCCGATCTTTGACAAAGATCTCTACCAACTTTGACGAAATGCAAGTTCCGTTATCTTTCGTGTCCACTCCAAAGAGTGAACATGATCCTATATCAACTTTTGTCCGATGCATGATTCCAGTGTTTCCTCGTGTTTTGTTTTTCTCGTCTACGGATATCACTTTGTCGTATCCAAGACCAAACTTTCCATCTTGGTTTTCTGTTTGAAGAAACATCTATGTCACAAGTTGTTCCACCTTTCTTTTCCAAAAGGATTTAAAGTCTGGTGCAAAGCTCATATTCTAAATCCTCTCAAGAACCATCATCCATAAACTTGAAACCATCTTTTATTCCCTCTGTTATCTTGATGTGTTTCATGCCTGTTAACTCAAAAGTTCCTTACGAACATTCCTGTCATGAGTTAACCATGGGATACTCGATCTTTGTGAAGATCGTTTCTTAAGAGTTTTCCCTCTCACCTAAGGTGTAGCCGATGGAGATCTTCGCAAGTGCTACGGATGAACCTCTTCAAGAAGAGAACCGTAAGGTTCGAAAAGATCGTTCAAAACCGGTGTTCCTTCTTTCTTTCTCCTTCAGGAATCTCGGGACGAGATTCTTGTAAGGGGGGTAGATTTGTAACATCCCAAATTTTGCTATTAAAGGGTGTGGTGTTGTGCTCATGTCATTCATGCATGAAACCAATTTAAACCTATTTAAATTTTGAATTTAAATCTGAAGTTGACCAAAAGCCACTTAAAGTGGCCACCCAAAAATTTGTGTGAAAAATATTTTCAATTTGGGAAACAAAAATATGGTTTTGTTTGAAATTTTGTAAGGAGTCCAAAACATATTTTTGGCAAATTTTCTATTTGCAAAATAGTCCTTGAAACAGCTGTTTTCACTGCTGGTTATTAAAGGAAATGACCTCTTCGCAAAAACCAAAAGCTTCTGGGGGTTTTCGCGAATTGTACTTTGTCTTCAACCTCCTGCCAGTAGGAGGAGCTGCGTGTCCCTGTCTCCGTCTTCGCGTGGCCACCTCCTGCTTGACTCCCTCCTCGTGTGGATAGGGCCTGGAGGACGCCCTCGGCTCTCTTCTTCTCCCCCTCGAAATTCTACCTCTCTCTGTGTCTCTCCATGGACGGACGGAACCCTAGCTCGCCGGCCGCCGCCTTGCGCCGCCGACTCCGGCCACCCCGGGAACAATGGAGCACCCCCGTGCGTTCCCCATAGTCTCCTCTTCCTCCGGTATGAGCTTCGTTTGACGGGAGTGGCCGAGCCGCCGGAATCGGAGCCGTCTTCCCCGCGGCCGGCGAGTCTCCGTCGCGCCTTTGCCGTCGATTCCGGCCCTCCCGCAACTTCCCGTCGACGCCATCGTACTCCTCGTGTTCCGGTGAGGCTCCCCACCACCTTAATTCGCCCCCTGTGCACCCCAGCTCGTTGCCGCCCTTAGCCATGTCCGGCCGCCGCCGCAGTTCATCGCCGGCAGCATTCCGGTGACGTTTCCCGAGCGCCGCCGCCCTCCTAGTGCTCCATGTTGCCTCCTCTACCCTGTGGTGAATCCCAATTCGCGAATCGCACGCCCAATCCGTCGATTGCTCGCCGGCAGTGGCAGTTTGGACATTGCTGACGTCATAGTGACGCCAGCGCGACGTCATATCCCTGTTTTCCTTAAATTCCAGGAATGTTTATTAATTACAGAAAATAATAGAAACTTGTAAAATTGATATTTCCCAAAATATTATTCAGAAAAATGAAAGTGAGGTATCAAAATGTTCAGAAAATTATTCTCTACCCAACTATATCATTTTCACACATGTTTGACAAAGTTCAAAAATGAGTATTTATTTAAAGTTGTTTATTCAATTTAAAATAGAAAAATAAGTTTTTATTCAATAAAATTAGAAAAATAAAAGTTATATACCAAAATGCTCAAAATGACAAGTGCAATCTAGTTATGATGTTTTCAAACTCTTTTGAGCACTTAAACTTGCACTCACCTTCATAATCGTCCGAATTGCCCCTCCGGGGTCTATTTCGGGCTAATTCCAGTAAAAATGCATATCTGTCATACGAACCCTAGCAACCCATCGAACATGTTTAGGGCCTTATTTCAGTGCATTAACTTGTTCATTCATACATTTTGCGCATTGCATCGATGCCATGTGTTGATTGTTATTCCTCTTTCGGTGTTGTTTCCCCCTCGGTAGAACGCGACTCTGAAGAGAAGGCCATCCGTCCAATGGAGAATACTTGATCTTAACCGACAAGTCAAGCACTTATTCCAGAAGATCTTTATCTGGTTTTCTTATAACCAAGGCAAGCATAACCTCTTATCTGGTCATATATGATTTCAAAGTGATTTGAATCTCGTACTTTGCATTGGGTTCCAAACTATTTGATGTCAGTAGATAGAGTTCTCCTATATACTGCATAACCTAAATATCCTGATCCACTGCACCTAGCAGCTATAGGTTTGTTTGTGCGCGCTCCGCTAAACCTTGTGAGTCTTGCTTAGCCATGCCTAGTTGTGATCTGATCCATCCGGTTGATGAATCTGGTCAAATACGTGAATCATTTATGTCATGTTGTTATGATTTGAGTTAACTTTGATAACTTGACTAAATAACGGCATGGATGTGAGGCCACAATGGGTTGTGGCGTTTTGTCCTGTTCATGCCCCTAGGAGCGAGTTCTCGCCTTCGAAGCCAAGACTGAGCGTGCAACCACACGAGCGAGCCAATGAACCTCGCCTGACTAACTAACTTGTTTAGCCACATCCATGAGTCACGTAGTTTGATCTTTCCATCTGCGTGTGAGTCAGAAAACGATTTGGAGAAAACTTAGGGCGTGACCGGGACAAGTGATGGACGTACACGGATCTTGATCCCGACTCACAGAACAGGTGCCGTCAGGAGGTGGCCAACTCCCTGTTGACGGGGTGGCCCTGTTTGGGTTGACTCATGGATAGGGTTACGCAAGGTAAAGGTCGGAGCCAACCACCCTCTGCCGCGCTCCCAAGGAGCGTACATGTGGCGTTAAGAGTCGGATGGTACGTGTGGGTAAAGTGTACCCCCTGCAGGGATAAATCTCCTCGAGAAGCCGTGTCCACGGTTACGGACGACTTGGCAACGGATTCTGTGATCATAGATAACTTCAACGGAATGATTAAAACTTGTTAACCATGATTGAAGGGTGCCTCCCCGGAGATGCCGGGAGGGGTGATCCTTGTAGTATGAGATAGTGTGGGGAATGAGAAGGACTTGGTGGAATACAAGAAGATGATGATTACAGTAGTTGAGTAGTCTTCTCATCTGTTTTGAAAACCCTCTTTGAGACGTGCTACTCCTCCTCATTTTGGAAAACAAAGATTGCTTTACGCAAATCAGCCTTCATAAAACCCTTTTCTGAAATAGCAGATATATAATAGGTTAATTAAGTCTTGTTGAGTACCTCCCGTACTCAGGTTTGCTTAATTTTGGTTCAGGTGGAGTTCCTCACTTCAGTGGTGAATCAACGTGGACATCGACGAGTAGTTTGGGGTTCCCAGGTAGCAGCCTGGAATCTATGGGCTGGGACGTCGCCTTATATTGCGGCCTCTTAGGCCTTTTTGGTTCTTGTTGATTAGCAACATAATTTGCCTTCCGTTGTCTGATGTAATGTTGGGTCATGTGACCTCTGCTTGTAAGCTATACTCTAGTAACACCTGTTTATTAAAGCTTCATGTTAGAGTACTGCTTTGATCGGTTGTTGGTTTCGAGCTCATTGTTATACAGTTTTGGCTATGCCTGCGTAGTTGTCGCAGTCGAGGGGTTGTGGAGCCGATGATCCATGTCCGAGCCCGCCTGTCGATGTGATCGGCCTGGGGCGAGGTAACCCCAGTAACCCTCGATTGTTGTTGCACTTTCTGGACACATAGCATCTCTGTATAGCTTTGGTCCCGTTTCCTTCAGTTTCATTCGATCCGTGGACGTTTTGATATGCATAGTTGGTTATGACTAGCATGGATACAAGGAGTAGTAGACTGGGGATCCGGACTACGTGCCGATGAATCCAGTCTGCCTGCCGTTGTTTGTTGCGGCCGGGGCTGGTAACCCTGAAGCCCTTGTGAGTCCATGGCTAGGAGCACATAACAGTATGTATATCTCTGGGTCCGGGGTCGTGACACCATGTCTCCTTTGTTTTCACCACTTGTATAATTATCTTCTAGCCCCTCTTGATTGTTCTCCTCCATCATGTTTGTGTTATCAATAAACCTAATCATACATAAATGCATAGACTTAGGTAGTATAAAATTCTCATAATCATAAATAGCATAATCAATGAGGATTGAATTCACCTGTTGTTCTAGTAGCTTGGTCCTTGATCTTGTCATTGGTCCAAGTCTCACTTCATCTTGTTTAAGTGGCAATGTACTAGGGATGTCCTCATCACATTCTCTGGGCCCTCTCAGTATCACCGATGATATATCGTCCGACCAAACATAGTGTGATTTATCACAGGGTCATCGGGGATATGGATGTCAAAAGTGAACGATATCGGTAAACGAGTTATATGTATTATGATCAAAGAGTTTGATCAGATCAGATCACATAGTCTCACCTCGTGATATCATTGGTATCGTGAAGTTAAGAGAATAAGTGCAATGAGTAACTTACAAGGCTCCCTCGTTCTTCCGAAGACACGAGAGCCATCATGGACGTCCACAACCCCGATGTTGGTTATTGTTCGGTAAGTACTCGAACATGACTATGTGTTATCGAGTCTTTACGGGTCACACGTTTAAGCCGTTTCAACCTTTTATTGAGAGAAATAATATGTTTTTATTGGTTTTATGAATGTTCGATGTCGTTACGATATCACATAAACAAGCCTGGTGCCAATTGGAGTGGTTTCGGGGAAGTTATTATAAGAGAGAAATTATACCGGTGTTAGGCAGAATTTATATGAGAGATTACGGAGGACATGAGATGTCCTGAGGTGTAAGAAATGTGTTTCTAACATCGTTAGATAATATTGATGATTTTATCTACATGGGTCACGCGGTTCTGAAAGAGTTCTGGGTGACTTCCCATATATGAAAAACAGTGCAGGATGGGGGCAGATTTTCTCCTATGGGCAAAACATAGGGGATGACATATGGGACTCATGGTCCCACAAAGTACATTAGCTTTCCTTAGAATTTTTTTTGAATTTATTTGAAAAATAAATGATTGGAAAAAGAAAAGAAAAAAGGAGTGCGGCCAAAGAAGGGAAGGGGAAACCGACCCTCCCAATGGCAGGTGCCCTTCTTGCTTCCATCCGATCTAGTTTGTAGAAAGGAAAAAACTATCTTGGACACCGCTATCCATTCAAGCTACCATGCGCTGGGATTCTTTCCAGTACGCGGTGTACAAGAGATCACCAAGCGACCCCTTCCATTATTTTAGCTATCTTGTTCCATGGAGCAGATCCATCAGCTTGATGTCAGCTTCACGCGCAAGAGACTTCTCAGGTACAGTTGCGTGCGTGTGGTAGTCGATCTGATCAACGGCGAGAGACGTAACTGTAGAAAAAAAAAGGTTTCTGAACAACACGGGACTCCGCGAGAAGGAGCAGTCTGATTCTAAGCTTGATGCTATTTTTGAAAGTTGTTGTCTTCTACGTAGTATTTTGCTTCGGTCAACAAAAACTTCATTTTGTGATATTGGAGCAAGAACACATCGACTGTTTTGGCTGGAACCCAGCCGAGGAGGCGGCTTGCCGATACGGGGGCAGGTGTGGCCGGGGTTCCGGGAACAAAGGGTGATGATCACCTAATCCTATTCGTCATCATCGGGAATTACCATGGCTTGACCAAGCTCGCAGATGCAGCAATACATTGTCCATACACAGCAGAAAGCGCATCAAAAAAAAATCTATCTTGGACACGGCTATCCATTCCACCGACCATGCCCTGGGATTTTCCAGTACGCGGCGTACAGGAGATCACCAAGCAATCGCTCCAATCAATCACTTCCATAATTTTAGTTATGAGCAGATCAATCAGCTTGATGTCAGCTTCACGCGCAAGAGACTTCTCAGCTACAGTTGCGTGCGTGTGGTAGGCGATCTGATCGACGGCGAGAGACGTAATGCCTACTAACACACCAGCTGTAACTCAAATAAAATGTTTGCTGAACAACAGGGGACTACGGGAGAAGGAGCAGTCTGATTCTAAGCTTGATGCTATTATTGAAAGTTCTTGCCTTCTATTTTCCTTCGGTCAACAAAAACACTTCATTTTGTGATATTGGAGCAAGAACGCATGGACCGTTTTGGCTGGAACCCAGTCGAGGAGGCGGCTTGCCGATACGGGGGCAGGTGTGGCCGGGGTTCAGGGAACAAAGGGTGATGATCACCTAATCCTATTCGTCATCATCGGGAATTACCAAGCTCGCAGATGCAGCAACACATTGTCCATAAACAGCAGAAAGATGCTAAAACGTCTCAACACTGGGCTAAAAGCTAAAAAAAAAACAGTAAAACGAGACAGTGGCAACTGGTAAGTAAGCAAGATCCACGATCAGTGAGTGAAAGTGTAGAAGACGGTGCCGATGTAGACGGCGAGGGCGGTGGAGACGAGCCCGACAAGCCCCGCGGCGGCCTTGGCCGCGGCCCGGTTGCTGGCGCATCCTAGCGTGCCGAGCCGGATCTGCACGACCATCACCATGGACACCATCAAGAAGACGCAGCCGACGACGGAGCCCACGGCGGAGGCCAGCATCCCGACCCGGACCAGGCGGGCGTCGATGTGGGCGTGCGTGGCGTGGGGATCCTTGGAGTTGATGAGGTTGAGCGCGAGCTTCAGGCCCTGCGCCACGAGGCTGGAGAAGAGGAAGGAGGAGAAGGCGACCACCTCGAAGACGAGCAGGGACCGCGCCACGTCAGGCCCGGCGTCGCAGGACGGGTCGCCCGCAAGGCTGCGGAGCTGGCCGGGGGTCGCGAGGGAGAGACCAACGAAGACGGCCACCGTGAAGAGCGAGTTCACGTTCACAACCCCGTCCAGCGCCGTCACGTGCACGCTCGTCGTGTTCGCCGACAGCGCCGCAGGGAACTTCCACTCGTAGCCGTGCTGCTGGCCGCCGTTGCTGTGTTCGTCGGATCTGGGAAGAATACAAGCAAAAATGTAATGGAGAGTTCTTGATTGGTGCAAGCAAGGTGAATCTGAGAGGACGAAGATACATAAGACTTACTCGTCCATGGGAGGTGGGGAGGAGATTGGATCGGATGCTTGCTTCTTCCGATGCTGATATCTGCAGATCGAGCTCCTTTTGCTGGTTGGGGAACGTGGGTATCAAAACAGAGATACGGAGGGAGAGTTTGGGGGAAGAAAATGCGGGCAGTCCAAAAGCGCCGGTGAAGAGAAACATGCCTCCTTTTTCTACCTTCCGGTTTTGTTGTACGTATACACGGTGCCGGTGCACTTGGATCCTCTAGGCCTTGGATTAACGGAATAATCTTCACAGGAAATAGGAAACCTTTTTTCACTCAATTCCGTCAATCTTCTTCACAGAAATAAGAAACCCTTTTCTAAATCTCTAAAAGAATCTCCAACAGGAGCTCGAGACCCCGCGCTGCCTAAAACGTGTTTCCAGCGTCGAAAGAGTCACTTTGCAGCACCGCGCGAACTGCATGAATTTCAGCGGCAGTATATTCCAGCATGGCGCCAAATTGCCGCGGGCGCGACAAAAAATTTGAACTTAAAATTCATTGAAATTCTGGTGATACAACTAAAATTTATTGAAAACAAACTACAACTACTCGTCGTCTTCAGAGGATGATTCCTCGTCTTCCTCGCTCTAGAGATCGTCCCACCGGGTATCGTTCTCGTCCCAGGTGGTGACGCCGTAGAGCTGCGCCTCCGCCACGACCCTGCGCTCCGCCGCCGAAGCTCCCTCCGCTCAGCTCTCCTCTAAGCGCGCTCCGCCGCCCTGGTTGCCCAAAATTGCTCCTCGGCGGCGACGTCTTCCGGGCGGCGCGCCTGCCACTCCACCATGAGGTGCTCGTCCCTCTCCGCGATGAGAAGGCGCGTCTGAACCTGGCGGTGCACACGACTGTCCTCAAATGAGTCGAGGCGCGGCGGCGGCGCGAGCTCCTGCGCGTGCTACGCGTTGCAGACGTCCGGAAAGTTCACCGTGCGCGGGGCGGCTGAGCCGCCACGCCGCCGCGTCGAAGGTGCCGAGGGAAATCTGCTCGTCGCCGGAGCGGTTTTCAACGTAGAAGTTCCCCGCGGGTTGGGCGTACCGGTGGTGTTGCGCCGGCGGCGCGGTGGCATGGCTGGTGTTGCAGCGCGTGGGGAAGCGAACGGGGGAGAAGACCTTTCTTGGCGAGCGCGGGAGGAAAAGCGACAGTTTGCGCGGCGCGTGGCTAGGTAGCGCGCTGGAAGCAGCGCCCTATATAGGACGTGCTAGTTGCCGCTTCCGCTAGTGCGCATGTAGATTTTTCCGGCGCGTAACGTTTTCGCGCTTCTGCTGGAACCCACGAAATGAAGCGCGGCGCGTGAAAGCGGTGGTCTTTCCCAACGGACTGTAACATCCCAGTGTTTGGAAAGTTATAAGGATCTAAATATAATTTGTGCATTTGCAAAGCATGCATCTAAAAATACAGGAAATTTTGGCGCGAAAGTTTGAACGAAGCAAAGTGACCAATGTTTCTCTTGACATGATGAAATAGGTGTAGATCATCTGTTCGAGAGTACATTTGGAATGATCTTTATAAGATGTATCTTACAAACCTAATCATTTGATAAGACAAACCACAATTGGTTATGACCAACACTAACTCTCAATAAGTCTAACCTCAAGTTTATAAGTGACTTGAGAGAAATTAACTAGGTATCTAGAACTCAAATAGGAGTGAGTATCCAAATCACATAACTGATGATCACACTTCCACCACAAGATAATAGTGCAAAATTGAACCATCTCATCGGTAGAGATATTATGTCCTCTAATCATGAACTCTTAAGTTATCAACCATTCATACAACATCTTTCTAAATTAATAAGTATTAAGTGAAGCTTCACAAGTAAATAACAAAGGTTCGATAGAACACAAGTGATACAAACAAGTATTAACTCAAACCCCACAAGTGGGAAATGACATAATTATTATTATTAACATATTTATAGAATGTGTACATATCTCATCAACAAGAAATGAAGCATTTAAAAGATGAAACAAACCTTCTTAGACTAGTGTTAAATCTTGATCATTATATGTGATCTTCCTAAACCTCTATGTCTGCATTCTGCATGACCACGACTACAAAAGAAGAATATAAAGTAACAACTGGATACCTTGAGAAACCAACTAACAACTATGATTTAAATCATTAAACCCCAATAACCTTCGTATTCTCATTGTCTCATTTTTCTTATACAAGTGAGCATATGAGATCTCAACATATCAATGAACCATTTGATCAACTTACTATCATATCCACAAACACTCCACATGTCTATTCAAATCCAACATTCAACAACTAAAGTATCTCTGGATACAACTAATGAATGACAACAAGTTATAACCTATATGAGAAGTATTTAATTGAAAGCTAAGTAAAACCAATCATTATGAAACAAGTACCCATCCTATGAGAAATAAAATGAGAAGCATATGGAAGGAGAATAAAAGCATGAACTAACTCTTAATCTAGATCTTGTTATTTTGTCTAGACCATTCTATCTTGTTTCTCAACCTTCTCGAAGACATTCTGCAAGTGAAGCAAACCACAAGAAAGGAGGAACTACCACAGGAAGACCTTCAAGAATATTCCTGAGAGTGTTCTAGAAGTGTTATTCCATTCTATCATAAGAGTATTTGGAAACTCTTATATCTTGATCTATTCTTATTAATTCCTCTATAAATAGTGTGATGTTCCAATGTTTGTGTTATATAGAAGTAGTTTGGTAACAAGCTTCGAGAGCTTGTTAACAAATCACTTTTGTATACTCCAACAATTGAATGTCATATACAAATAAATATAAGGGGGATAACCAAGTACATCTCAGCCTCTTGAA
The DNA here is from genome assembly GCA_028641055.1 of Alopecurus myosuroides. Taxonomy (NCBI): domain Eukaryota; kingdom Viridiplantae; phylum Streptophyta; class Magnoliopsida; order Poales; family Poaceae; genus Alopecurus; species Alopecurus myosuroides. Next base: position 367,153,104 of record CM054058.1, on the reverse strand, counting down.
TATGAAAAGTAATTTGGGGACAAGCCTTGCAAACTTTTCAAACATATTCTTCTTATATGCTTAAGGCTAATTGATGTC